>DF236988.1:226752-301426 GCA_000708835.1 Klebsormidium nitens | reverse complement strand
GCGGCGGCCGGACACATCGAATTTTCGGCGCGGGCTAGTCCGGCCGTACCGCGGCCCGCCAAAGAGACTCCGCATTACGACCCGACTTCTCGTGCATTTCCTATGTGTCACCTTTGCATGGACGGAAAATTTCATATGTATGTCTAACCAGCGTCCTGAATCATGCACTCAGGTTGTATGCAAGATGCAACACGGAATGTCGAGGAGATCATCATGCTGATGCCATTCATTGCCGCCAGCAGAGTGACCCGGAACAGCTTGATGGCTTATGCAACAATCAGGCCCGCGATATGGAAACAGCCTTTGAAAACGGACAACACAGAGGCTCAAATCTAAATAAGCATTGCCATGCTAACTTATTAAGCGCGTAACAGGTGAGACCGTCGCTTTGTCAGAGCAGGCAGTTGAACAGTTAGAATTTGATTGACGTTATCTCATTGTTTGTGACATCATGTGCATCTTCTATGTGCGTTTGAAAGACAATGTTTCAGTATCGTGATATGATGTGCAGTTCGAAAAGTGCGACCTTCTGCCTCAAGACGACAATTAGGCCAGCTTTTAGGCATATGCTTGAACAGCCCGGTCAAAGCTTTCTTCCCTCAACTGCAATTTTTTAACCAAGACGTGAGATGGCGCTGCCGTCTTCAGTTGGCTGCAAAACAAATGGCCGTTGTTCAAGATTTCAGATCAAGAACCACTTTCAATCAGAACGAGTCTAAATGCACATGGAACGCTTAGTACATATGAAACCACCTGATCACGTGAAAGGGTCGGTTTACTCGCACCATGCACGCGTTGTCAAAGACAATGTCGAACCTCAAATAAGGGACATGAAAATTGATTGACAAACTAGAAAAGAACTTACCTTAGGTATTTCGTGGCAGGCTTGCCAAGGTGAAGTTCGACGACCACCAGGTTAGCCAAGGTGTCAGCATCTTTCGGATCCTGCAAGATCGAACTCGATCAGTAGCGAGCAAGGAAAAGATGTGAATCTCTGAAACGGTGAGGACTTGTGCACTACAGCCGGAAGTTGGCGAGGTAAAGAAGGACGTGAATGCGAAGCAGCGACCACAGGCAACATACATGCTGCGCATACATAAAGATCACGCTCCTGCACTCCTTTTTACATACAATTGCTTTGCTCATTTGAACCTTTGGCAGCAGAACTGCGACAGATGCTGCAGGAACTTCGTACCTTCTGCAGGGCCTCTTGGAGCAAGCTCTCAGCTTCCTCGAAGTTCCCCTTGTGGATGTTGCACACAGCAGAGCCGTTCAGGAGGTATGAGGTCTGGAGGAACTTTTCGGACAGCTCCTGGTAGATGTAGTAGGCATCCTGGATCTTCGAACCACCCTGCAAAAAAGTCAACCATACGCCTTTAGTCCAATCGTGCAGGAGTGAAGGAATACGCTGTGCCACTGGTCAAAGTTTTCTGACCAACGGTCTCGGTAACAAACATATCGAACAATCCGGGATGAGTCTCGTTGTGGGGCTGCAGCAGATTTATGAGCTCAAATCACAGATGCGAAAAAGCTCACTCGTGTGGCATCCCATGGAATAGGCTCGTTGATCGTTTCCAGTTTCGGACACCCTGGTCCGGCCGTCCGCCACGAAACAATTCCGACCAGAACGTTGAAACCTTAACACTCCTTGGATGGAAACTAATCTTACCAATAGGGGTGTGCCCTCTCGAAGCGGGCAACCAAAGCCTGACTTTGATTGTCAACCCTCAATCTCTGACACTTGCCGATTCAAAGAAAAGATTAGCAGGTGACTCCTCTGACACCAGAGCTTTTAAGGGCTGAATAGCGAAGTCCCAAAGTGCTCACAGGAGTCAGCAGCATTAATCAAGTCGAGTTTGCACTTCAAAGTGGATCACGGACAATCCTCAAAACGTGGCTGTTTACCAGGCCCAGGTCAACCCATGCGTTTGCCAGCTGCGTTAGGGTGTGATCTTCGTCAATAGCCTGCATGGCCTTCATCTGCTTCTCAGCGGCGTCGGGCCGGTCCATTTTCAGATACATTTGCACGTTGAGAGCCTGCCTGCAAATCCGAAGGTCCTCACGTGTTGGGTTCCGGCATACTAATGTTGCCTTGCATCAAGCATTAGAAAAAAAAGCATTGCGGCTCCCATCAAGACAGTTGAACGTGTGGCCAAATGCAACAAGCCATCTCTTAGACATCAAGGAGCTCTTCCCTGCACTTTTATGAGCGGCTGTGTGCGGACACCAAGCTTCTCAGCGTGACCTCCACGCAGTACAACTGTTATGTGACTAATCCATGTATGGAACATTGTTAGAACTTCAAAGCTTCTGAAAAGGAACCACTCACACTTCCAGGTTGGTAGACGCATGTGTGAACTTTAGGGCGTCAGCATAGTTGCCTTCATGGCTCAGGATCGATGCGGCAGCTAAGATCAGTGTTATGTTGTTCGCGGTGGCAGGATCTGAAAGCAGGTCCTGAATGGCCTCCACAGCCTCCTCCTGCAACAAGGGGATCCCATAATTTGGCAGTCTGACCACCTGTTGGATTGTTCAAACTGAACCAGAGGACAGCCTACGCGGTGGTTCTGATGTGACTCTCATTATGCAGAAATGTTGAGGAGGTTACTCTCAAAGCAAGATTGAAATGCAGACTATGGGGCATCAAAGACCAGTTGCTGAATTGCTACTTGATGCTGGTGCACATTGTGTCAAACTCGCCATATTATCCCAGATAGTAATCTTTGCAAAGCTCTCCTACCTTCTTTGTTGGATCAGAGAGGTAGAGAGCGAGCAGCCGCAGGGCTTGAAACGCTGTTGGTGAGGACGGCTTGATGGAGTCCAGAACAACCTGATTGCAGCAGAGCAAAGCAAGAAATAGGGTTCACCATGTGACTCAGCAGCTGACCTGTTTTGCTTCTTTTTCCCGTGACTGATGACACTTGACGGTGAAGCGGAACTCTCATAACTAACGATGGGAGCGCAATTCTGTTCATCATCAGTCACAGATAGGTGACCAATCAATGCTGGAACTCAACAGTGGGGACTACTCAAGTGAAGACTAGATTTGCACCCAGCTTAGGCACTTACTACTTGCGACCAGAATGCAATCACCAAAAGCAAGAGCCTGCAAGTATGCGGGCAGATCGCACTGTAATGCGGCAAGACAATGTGCCTACTTGGGCAAAAGCAGACTGCTTATCGGACGCCATCGAAAGACCATCAAAGAGACTCACTTGATGGTTTCCCAGGGCTATATTTGAACGGTGCAAAATTGTGTCACGCTCAAGGACCTCTGACTCAGTCAAACCCTCGATCTCATGGTCGTCAACAAGGGCTTGATAGGCTCCCAGATAGAAGTTGTTCCTGAAACCATACAAGCGGTCGGATTCGCTCATTTTGGAAGCTTGGCGCTAGCGTCAGGTTTTCAACTGAAAAGAAGGGCAAATCAATCAAAGCTGGGCTGCAAAATTCGCTCCAGCCTTCTTGGCTATCCAAGCCTCTTGAAGTTGCAAAGCACGTCGGAGGATCTATGGATAGACTAAAGTGCCTGTTCAAGCGCCTTGTCCGAATTGCCGCCCTCCTCACTGCTCAGCCTTGCAAGTTGCATTGATCTTTGACACATGACTCATAGCAAAGCTGGCACTGCTCTGCTCTGCTCTGCTCTTGAAGTTGAACTTGAAGTTGAAGTTGAGGTCTGGACAGATTTCGGCCAGCTACAGCATTGGGTGGTTACCAATAACCCTGACATTTAAGGTGGCCGAGCCTCAAGGCTTTCCAGCTCGGTTCAATTCCGGGTTGAGAATCACACCGCCTGGCCTTGTTTCAAATTAGCTCGGATGTGCAAGCTGGGCATGATGCATGGCGAGAACGAGGTGGTGGGACATACCAGACACTACATCTCATTCCCTGGGCGCTAGAATATAGAAAATCATGGAGACTCTTGGGGAAGCAGAACCTCCTCGGCTGTGAGCGGGATGCGGGGCTGAAAGAAGCTACGTTGACGAGATAGGTCAGGTGCCATGGGTCTGGCGCGGTTTGACGACGGCGGCCACGATGGGGCAGAAGCTGGCTACTCCTTGGAAAAGTTCAACCTCTACGAGACCCGTGCTGTGAGGGATGCACTGCCTCTCAAACCTTTTATTCTTCGATCTTTTCTTATGACTTATGCACCTTCAGGTCTCTGACAAGTGTGATATTCATCTATGATCACAGCGTCACCCATGCAATCAGCTCATGTTTCAAAAATTCTCTTTTTATATGCATTCTCATTTGAACCGCTGAGCAAGTCTGTCTTAACCACCCAATATTCCTGTCGCAGCGGTACTACCTGGTCGGGTGGAGCAAAGACCGGCAGCATTGGCGCATTTTGAAGATTGATCGGTCTGAGCCTGAGGACCTGAGTCTCTCTGAGGATCCTGCGGTGTACTCTCAGGCAGAGTGCAAGTCTGTTCTTCAAACAGTTGCGGAGGGGAACAGGTCAACGGGGGGCCTTCAACTGGTGACAAAAGCCTATGGAGTGGTTGGTGAGCAATCAAACTGATACAGCCAGCTTCGGAACAGGAAACCAATCTGAGCTGGCACTTTCCTTTAGTTTTCGAGGTGTCAAGCAGTGCCTCTTGTGTGTCAAGATGTATCCTGGTGAGGGGGCCTGAAGCGCATCTCACATTATCTCAAAGCCCATTTTGCGTCAACTTTAGATTCAGTTTTTGTCACCTTATTGAGATTGCTGAGTGAATGTCCGTAGAAGTAATCTGTGCAACAATTGGCTGTGCATGTCTACAACGCTCTTGGAATCCAAATATGTCATTCAATGCTCTCTCCTTGTGGTAGCCTTGACAACAAAATCCAGTCATCAGAACTTAAAACTTGCCTTCGCAAGTCCCTTACAATTTTATTTTGTGCAGGCTTCATCAGGTTCCTGGAATGTTACTACATGATCCTGGTCACCAGACGACGGCAGGTGGGGACCATCTGTGGGCATGCCGTGTACTCCATTGAAGACACGGCCCTTATCACTGTGCCCCATCCCTCGGTGCAACGAGACTCACCGCATTCGAAGCTTGAGCTCAGGTGGGTCACACACTTCTGACAGCACGGTTTTGCCAGAGTGACGTCCTCAGAGCTCTTATATTTCTCCAAACTTCGCTGCTGTCTTCATGGAATTGGTGCAAGGAACAACCTGGACAGCGTGCAAGTAGCCGTTTCTGTTGGCAGGGGCCACCAGGAGTAATCAGTGCCAGGAAGGCTGTCCAACACACAAGTTTTGAGCCACTGCAATCCGATAGACTCTGTGGAAAACTTAAATTGCTTCCCTGCCGTCCATTCAATTTGAAAAAAGACGTTCTGGTCGATTTACATGCCATCAGCCGTTTGATTTCTGCCACGAGAAGATTCTCGAAGTGGACACTTTGGGCCCAGGTTAGAACAGCACAACCTGATTTGTCTCCAGGATTTGGAGCTCAGTCCCAACGACAGGCTTTTGGAATGTACTGACTGAGTTCTGGAACCCACTTCTGGTCACGCATCAATACATGACTCAGTGAGCGATTGTAGTCCAAAACAATTACTTCGTGATCAAGAGACTATTGTCAACAATATGACCAAAAGAAATTCGCAAGTCAGGAACTGGCACCTCAAAGCGACGTCATTCGTTGCCCTAGTTCGTGATTCCGACTAACTTGTGAATCTCGTGAGGCGGCTTCTCTTTCGGTACAAGAAGTTTGCTGGTGGAGATCCTCGCCATGAAGATGACCTGGACCTTGCATCCAATCTGTCTTAAGTACGGAGCTCCGTACCGTTACTGATCCTGATAAAGTTCAAAATCTCAGAGTCTTGAGTATCTGTAACCCGATATGTCCAGGTACAAGAAGCTGCTGTCAGGCGTGGACCTGACCAAGGATTTCTTCTTCAGCTACACGTACCGCCTGATGCAGACTTTTCAGCGCAACGCGCTCTACCCGGGCCAGGGCTCCGGCGCCGTCGACACTATGTTCGTGTGGAACGCTTTTCTGACACGTGGCATCCAGGAGCGTCTGGGCAACACCCGCTGGACGGTCCCGCTCGTTCACGGCTACTTCTCGCAGGCGCGCTTGTCGCTCTTCGGGTGAGGGCCGATGTTCGGTGCGAGCTGCCCGTTCCAACACACCGGATTCGCATTGCTCGAAGACACTGAGCTCGTTCCCTGGATTTCCAGTGGACAAGCGTCCGTCATAGAGGGACCTAAGCACGAGCTCTCTTTTACGTTTAGTGGAGCATACGAAGAGCGAAAAGGGGACCACACGTCGCTCAACTCGTTGGACGACCGAACCAGCAGTCAAATGCCGAAGCATGTTCTTCCATCTACCTTGACCTTCGTCTCATTCTGAGTCGGCAACCAAATCACTCTGCACGTCGGCAGCCGACTTACTGCAACCGTCAGCCTACTAAGATCAGTCAGTACGGCTTCTCATTATCTTGTTCCCTCTACAAAGGACTTCGCTTAAGCACGCTTTCTCGTGCAGATGTATGTTCAATGTCATCGTGCCTGTTTTGGTTCAGCCCGTCACTTGATAAGAAGTCGGACTACGCTTGCCAAGATTTTACAACGGACATCCAGTGATCCCGACGGCTGCCGACTGTCCGGTGAACGATCTTAATATTTTCCCTGCAGCCGGGTCTTCTCTGTGACTCTGCTCGCTCGCCGGTCACGCCACTTCGCCGGCACCCGCTACCTGAAGCGCGGCGTCAATGACAAGGGCCGCGTGGCAAACGACGTGGAGACGGAGCAACTGGTAGCGGAGGAAGGGCCGGGGCGCGGCCGCTGGCCAATCACGAGCGTGGTGCAGAATCGGGGCTCCATCCCGCTGTTCTGGTCGCAGGAGACAAGCAAGCTCAGCCCGAAGCCGGACATCGTGTGTGAGTGCTTCATTCGCAATTGTTCGCCTTCGCTTCTCCGTTTGAGACCAGCTCACAGTCAATGTTGTGCTTCATTAGAGGCAGTGTTCGGTTAGTTTCACCTCCCATCATGTCGTTCTCTTTCAATCCTTTCCAGCAAGGGGACCAATCAGTGGGTGTCGGGCACGCATGTTTGTGAAGGTACTGGCTCCAAAGCAGGCTGTCCATCGGTTGAACGCAAGGTGAAGTTTCTATTCGTGCGAGGGCAAGGCCTGTGCTACCAGGAGTCTGATACGACTCTTTTCCTCGCAATACTACGGTCCGAATCTAGTATCAGGCCACTAGTCGGCACTTCCACAAGTCGTTCTATACGAAGATCGATTACCGACCATCCGAATGCCGACATCAATCGCTCCCATCACCTGCACGGGTGCGCGACGACCCAGTGTACCAGTGTACCAGGCCATCAGTCTGCACTTTGAGGACTGTCCTCATAAGCCCCGAATGATCAATCTTCCAGATTCTGAAATCCATATCTTCAAGACTCTCACCCTAAACCTTTTCCTTACCCCTGCACTGGTGCACTTGTGCGCTACGACCCAGTGTATCAGGCCACCAGCCTGCACTTTAGAGACTATACTCATCAGCCCGAATCAAAGAATTCTCTGAACTTGGACTTCATATCCTCAAGACTTTCAAGCCGAACCTGACCCTCACCCCTGCAGTGGTGCCCATGCGACCCAGTGTCAGGGCACTTTGACGACTATCCTCATCAGCCCGGAGTAAAACAATTTTCCAGATCCTAAACCCCACATCCTGATGACTCTCAACCTGAACCTGAACCTTGCCGCTGCAGTGGTCCGGTACGACCCGGTGTATCAGGCCACCAGCCTGCACTTCCAGGACCTCGCGCGCCGCTATGGCAACCCGATCATCATCCTGAACCTGATCAAGACGGTCGAGAAACGGCCGCGCGAGATGATCCTGCGCCGCGAATTTGCCAACGCGGTGGGGTACCTGAACCAGACGCTCGGGGACCGAGAGAAGCTCAAGTTCATTCACTGGGACTTCCACAAGTTTGCCAAGACGTGAGGGCACATGGATTCCCACTCTAGTTCGCCTGTAGAGCTCGGCCTTTCCATTACCATTGAGTGTGGCTTTCAGAGCTCTGCAAGAGGGTTCGGATATGACGCAGGACATCACCTCTGAACGAGCCTCTTTGATTGCGTATCTAGTCGAATGAGGCATCTCAGTCGCAAAGCATTTTGGGCGGGTTCGTTCGCATCGTAGCCGAGTCAATGGGATTGAGCTCACCAAAAACCCCGCACCAATGAGCGACTCACGACCTCCAAAATCCAATCCCGCAGGGAGCGCCGGCTATTGCTACATAAAGCTGAATTCTTAGAGTTCTGAATTGCAAGAAGTACACACTTGCGTCAAGGAAGCCTGACCCTTAAATCTCTTTTCTCTGCAGGAAGGGCGCCAACGTGCTGACGGTTCTCGGGAGCATCGCCGAGGAGGCCCTCGACCTTACCAGCTTCTTCTTCAGCGGAAGGGAGAGGATCGGAACGCACCGGGCCAACCAGGTGACCCCACGCGCTGCGCCCACGTCACAGGACGACGTCACTTCCAAGTCGAGCGCACGTGGCTCTTCCACAGGACGGGAAGACGTCAAGCGGGCGTCAGCTCGAGTGGATGCCGCCGTGCAGACTTCGGAGTGGGCTGAAGGTGAGAAAGCGGGGAAGGCGGGTGCGTCTGAAGCGGGTAGTGCGGAGGCGGACGTGGGGCGGGTTTTGGACGGGCAGCGGCCGTCCGAAAGGGGAGACGTGGGGTCCGAGAGAGTGCGGGAGTCTGTGTCTAGGTCGCTTGATCAACCAGCGGACTCAATAAAAGACGCGGGGTCCGATAGTATAGAGGATAGGTCGCCGGAAGGCGGTTTGCTAGATCTGAATAGTGCGGGTAGGCAGGGCGACTCAGAAGGGAAAGGTAGACCGAAACCACAAAATAAAGATAGTGAACAAGATATTGAACAGGAGACGGAGGACAACGGAATGATTCTTGTGGTAGACAACGAAGGCGCGCGAGCCCTGAGCCCGGAACGGATCGCAGGACCGGCGTCAGTTTTCGAACACTCGCAAAAGGGTGATAGCAGTCGATACGGAACAGGCAGCACTTCAGTAAGTGCTGACAAACCAGATAGGGAGACCTCGGAGGATACCGGAACGCATTCCGGTCTCAGTTCTGCCAAGATGCGCGAGTCGGAAAAGCGGAGAACAGGACACGGGGATGCGGAAGAAAGACCAGGGGTGTCGGACAGGGGGAAGCCTGCTTCGGACGCGAGGAACAAGGGTTTGGGCGCCAAGGACCAGGATTCGGACGCAATGAAGCAAGGTATGGATGCGCGAAAGCGGGGTTCCGACCCAAGGAACCAGGGTTCCGACGTACCCAAGAGGAGGACGGACGTGAGGTTCAGTTGTGGGGAGACCGTTCCGGTCCGACTGCAGTCCGGGGTGCTGCGGACCAACTGCATCGACTGCTTGGACCGTACGAATGTCGCGCAGTACGCATACGGGCTGGCCGCTCTGGCGAGGCAGGTGGGGCTTTGCTCTATACTAGCCGGCTTACCCCTCTCCAGGTATTAGCTATCAAGAGTGCAACACATATTTCTGATATTGCTGCAGGCTCTGTCCATGATAAAGAGGTTTGCTCGAACTTGTAGGTCGACTCACTTCTTTATGAGTCAGACATTGGAAGGCTGTGCGGGTTAAGGTGGTCGTCGAAAGCCTGAATTCGCTCTGCGGGGCACTGTTTGCCTTGAATCACGGGCCGTATAAACGAGTTGCCTTACAAACAGAGTGCGATCATTTTCAGAGACATTTGCCATCCAGATTGATGCAATCTGTTGGGCGTGGATGTCCTTGAATCGAAGTCTGGCTCGGTCCTGAAAGCCCATTGCAATAATCCTTGGCAGCTGCACGCGCTAGGCTTCCTTTCGTCCCCGCGGCTGGACCCGGAGTCGGAGGTCGCCGGCATCCTGATGGACATGTACCAGGAAATGGGCGACGTGCTCGCGCTGCAGTACGGGGGCTCTGCCGCGCATAACATGGTGAGGCGCGGTTTTTCTTCAGGAGGAGCGGCAGGGTCACAAGCAACATTGTGGAGAAGCTGCGAGTGACATGCGTTTTCTCTTGTGTGGAAAAATTTGGCGCGGCAGATCTGTGGAGCGAGGGGAACATGAGATAGAAAACGAAACCATACGGGAAAAGGGTTGGACTTGTTGAGAGGACGATCGGTCTCAACAAAACTTGAACTACAAAACCTGAACCTGTGATTTTCAGGCGTTTTAGGTCGACAGGGCCTGAACATGGAGCTAAACGGTACATGGTCGTTTGGGATCGAGAACGGTCATCCGTACTTTCATGTTGGCGAAACCGTGAAGAACGAGCTTAACCAGTCTGGTTACCGCAGGTGTTTCCGGAACGGCAGGGCCTGTGAATTGATAGACTATGGCGATATATTTGAAGAATGGCGAAGATAGTATGAAAGTGACCAGCCTGAAAGGGTTGGATTCGCAGCTGGGCAGGTGGTTAAGATGCGGCAGGGTTTGGACAGGCAGCTAGTCATGAATCACCCTTAGAACAGTGCAATAAAGAGCTTAACCAGTCTGGTTACCGCAGGTGTTTCCGGAGCGGCAGGGCCTGTGGAAGGCGACGACGCAGTCGCGGGAGCTGCTCAAGACTATCCGGCGCTACTACAGCAATGCGTACACCGACGCGGAGAAGCAGGACGCCATCAACCTGTGAGCCGGCGCGCTGTCCGCTGATGTCACATTTTGCATATCTCTTAGCCACGTCTTATGAAGGTTCTTAAGGAGGGCGTCGGGTCGCCGCGAACTGCAGCGACACAGCCTGTGCCAGACTGCTTTGAGCCCCGCGACGAAAGCTGGTGAATTATTTGGCGGCGACGACATTCCATTCTCATGTCGCTTCTTAATGTTAGGCGCTACGGGTTGGAGGACGGCCACTCTAAGCGACCATAGCCGCCGTCAAACGCATCCTGCTTGTGCAGTGTTTGTCGAGTCCGAGGCCCTCTGCTTGTGAAGAGCAGACCTCATCATCTTCATGCTCACATCACTGATTGCGGCATGGATCCACAGGCAGCATTTCTCCCTTCTTGATCCGCAGTTTTTATATCTTTCCACGAAGAAGAAACGACACTCGATCTCGGGCTTCCGAGATGAGGAGGCGATATGCTGCCCTCATATCTGATTCCGGAAAGTGAAAGCATTCACCACCGTCTCCTGTTGCAGGTTTCTGGGCCACTTTGTGCCTGAGGAGAATAAGCCCGCGCTGTGGGAGCTGGACAACGACTACTACCTGCACATGGGCCAGTCAGCGGAGAGTCCGCAGGACAAAGGCCCGGGACCGTCCGGGTAAGCGGGCAGTTTCGTTGCGTTTTTCGGGTTTGACAATCTTATAAAAGGCCGTTTAATTGCTACTTCTAATCTGATTGGGAGGAGCGTGATCCAGGGCAAGAAGGGCGGTAGTGGGAGTGTGGTTGCGCCGTGTCATACAGCAAACTTTCAGGGGATTTATTGATTCTGAACAGAACGAAAGAAGCAGGCATGTGTGGCCTGAGTCAGGGCAACCATGGCAGACCTCTGCGAAACCCTGCAGACCTGAAACGCACCTTCTGCCTGGAAGGGTCTTGATATTCCGACAAGTCACTAAAGACTGTTATCTCCAATCAATCTTATTTCTTCCGCTGAGACCAGCATCATTCAACTGAAGTTTTTTTCATTTTCGCAGCGGTGACGACCCCCCGACGCCCCTCTGCTTGCCGCCCCACGCGAGCCCCCCCCACAGCGCTGACGCCCCTCCCCGCCTCAAGCTGACGTCATTCGACAAGCTGGCAGCCACTCAGGCGGCTGTCAGGCATGTGCGGCTCGTCAGAGAGGCCGTTGAGCCCGTCGAGAAGTCCAAAGCGGGAACGTCGACGGAAGATTTGTGAGTTCACTCCACAAGAGTCAGCTTATGCAGTATGGTCACAATCAAGTTGTTTGGCCATTCTTGCGCGACATGTGCTTTACTTAGTAGAGGGTTAGAGAAACGGCCTTGCGATATTTCGCCAGATCCTCAGACTCCTGTTCCGATCATCTTTCGGATCTGCGCTGCCAAGCTTGTGGTAAATTCCAGTCGATTGTTTCCACGATATCCGTCTAGGTTTTGGAGGACTGGCTTTCTATGGTTGGTCTCACTTGCGGCCGGCCGCGACTTTTCGGCGAACTGTCTTCTGCGGAGTCTAAGTTTCTTTAGCAAGCAGAAAACAAAAAGTGAGATTCAAAGTATCGACTCCGAGGGACACGTTTATTGGCAGTATATCAGGGCTGGGGCTTTTCTCGGTGGTTCGAGGCGGTTTGCAAATATGAGCACGTGATTTTCCAAAGACGTAGTCGCTAAGAAACAGAATGAGCAAATTGGCTCCATCGAGTAATCTGTTCAAGCCCTCGCACCGAACAAGTGTGAGGAGACGTAATTTGCATTATGTATATGACCCCGCTGCGTGACGTGCAGGCACGTGCTCCTCACTGGCCCCAGCTGGCTCTTCGGAGCCGTTCCCGAACATCACCCAAAGGTACGTACCGCATTGATGCGCCCTTCCCAGAAAGACCAAACCACTGTCAACACCTTTCTTGCGAACACTCTTCCTACCCGGTTGGGGTGACTGACTGCAAGGTCGTAGGCGGTTCGGTGGTTGTCCGATCGCGCGAGTTGGAGTTGCAGCCAAATTTTCGCATCGAGGCACTGGGCCTTCGGCTCATTGCTTTTGTTGGTACGTGTTCACGAAACGTCAAAAGTGCTTGTTCTTTGGCTCCGAAATTTTCATACAAGTGCGACTTCGTCGCAAATTGGAGCTTCATCGTACTTGCGGAGCATCAGTGGAGAACTTCACAGTGCTTCCAAGTCCAAGCACAGAACCCCACACAATGTGGAGACGTGGAAGCGCGTCTTTGCAATCCCTCGAGTCACTTGCAATAGATCCAGGAGTAGGACAAATGCTACAGAGACGAAATTCTGATACAGGGAAGCCTTCTGCTCCCGTACCATCCTAGTTCTTTACCATGATGCGGCCCTTCCGTTGGTACCTTAGCTTGTTATTCTCCTGATCGAGTCCATTCTTCTGTTTGCTTATGCCGCGCATCAGTGATAGCATCTGCCATCTGTTTCGCAGGGGTTCCCAATTTCGCCTCGCAAGGAGATCGCCGAACCCGAGCCACGTCGCCCCGAGGAGGATGACGTCAGCTCAATAGCGTCAGTCGTCGGGGAGCTGGAAACCGACCCGCTGTCGCATCTACTGAGTGATGACACCATAGAGTGAGTCTCAAATGATACTGGCCCTTGCAGTGAGTAGCAAAAGCGGATTTGGCAAACTTGTATCAGGGGATGACGTTGCACACTAAGTTCCTGCAAACTGAAATTGTTTGCCGTTGGCTTGAAGGTTCAATCTAGGAAGGGACTCGGAGCGCTTCCACTGATCCAAGCGAAAACGGTGACATCTTCTGTCTTGAGTTGCTTCCAGAACAGATTCGCGCTCCGGAAGTGCGCCCAACTGCAGCTGTTCAGAACGTCAATACACTTCAAAAAGCACAATCTGACCGGCTCCCGTCTGCACCTCTTGTTGCTGCAGCCTCACAGCCAGATCGAAGGACTTCTCGTCGGCAATAAGGTTCCCTTCAAAGTCTTGGGTTCAAAGCTGTGCACCAATGCAACATTTCTGCAAGTTGTCGAATCCTGGGCGCCTGCCAAAAATCCAATCTGCGCTGGCTGATCGTAAGCCTTTGGATTATCGGTTGCGACCTTCCGAATACTCATTTTTTGCAGATGGCCGAGGATGACGTCGGAGGAACCAGCCAAGATAGGCAATCCGGCAGTACTGCAGAGCCCGATTTGAATTATTTGTCTGAACTCGTGAGGTTGGATCTTAGATAGAATCACTTCCATACAGGCCTGGCTTCACGAGCACTGACGACGACGACTGGTACGGCTCGAGCCTTTTGGCGGGCAGTATCGAGACCAGCCCCGCATACGAGCATTACCAGCGCCTATGCCAGCTCTCGGACGAGGGTGGCATCTTCTCCCAAACTCCGTCCCAAACGGAAGTGTACAAGGCTTATGACGGCATTGCGACGACGCTTGGCGGTGGGGAAGAGTCTGATGCGGAGTTGGAAGCCAAGATGGCACGGCAGCTCGAAAGCTTGTCGAATTTTCAGGTTTTCATGCGGGAGGGCCAGGACGGACTTGTATATGCGTAGGAGCGTAGATAATCTAGGCACACATCAAGTGGGCTTTTTGCAGCTTTTCGCCAAGGCATTCTTGTGGATACTAATACTCGAGTATAAGCTTGCAGACGATAGCATTGAACAGACACTCTTAATCTGAGTAGATACATAGCTGCCTACAACCAAAGGACAAGGCATTGCAGAGCCAATATCAACACTTTGCTAGTGTTGCTATTTACTTTTACTATGTTGCCATGGTGGCTTTGTTTAGCCCATGGCTTGATATGTGGGGGTCACATTGTCATGAGTAGAAAATGGAGGAGCTTGGTACTAGCTTGCCAGATGTCTAGCAGTCAAAGACGTATAGGAAGTATAACTCGGACCGGACTTTGAGAGTCGGTGTTTACTGGCATATCCATATCATTGCCAATGGCTTCTTCTTCTGCGGAATCGAAGATCTTGTGCAGCAGAAACAACGCAACGATGATGGTCTTTTGAGCTTACATAGAAAGCTGTTGTCACTTGTAATTTGGCTTCATAGAGCTTATTATATGGGAGAAACTTATGACATTGATGCATCTGTATGTGGCTCTCGGTGTGTGGGCAGCCAATTCGAACTTGGATACTGACGAAGTTTGACTCTGACAAAAACGACCCTCACTTCAATAGACTCAGAAGTGCATTTGTACAGTATTCGTTACAGTATCTTGTGTACCATTCATCTGCTTCGTGCGACGCGTATGCCTCCACAAATTTGCGCATCAGGATCACGAGTCAACGACCGTGGCTGGCTGCACGTGTCCACTCAGACTGCCAGACCAATGGCATCGTGCCACGGCCGGCCCAGAATTAGCCACGGTGGGCGGCCGCGTGAAGGTTCGTCAGCATTGGAGGCTGCCACGAGTGCACGTCATAGACGCGCCGCGAATTTTACGCGATGCGGTCTCTGACATTTCGAGTAAGTTCGAAGTGCTTGAAACCTCGGAGCTAATGAGTGGCACTCAAAAAAGTAACTCGTGCAATCAGCACCACATGCCCGAGCACTCCCGGGCACTGCTTTCTGCTTAATATGGCCCGCTCGCCACTGGAACGTATACTGATCTGCTTACTGGTTTGGACTGACGAAGCTCTGAGGATTCTGCCAATGCCCAACGTACAGTGCTCCACTCCCCTTCATAAATCCAAGCGCTTGCACCTCCACACTTCAAATCAGTTTCGAACTCCTGAAAAACAGCCAATCAAGCCTTCAACGCTTCTATGCGCCGCCCACGTTCTTCTTTAACACGCCTTGTCAGCCCTTTGTCAGCCAAGCCCTTTTCAACCAACGCTTCTCAGTACTTTCAGCCACTGCTAGTTGACTATTTGACTATACTTCTGCTTGCACAATGGCCTCCACAGCGGCCGCAATCCAGTCCGTCGTCCCGCGGTCCTCCTTCCTGGGAGCAGAGACTCAAGCTTTCCGGGGGGATGCCATCGGCAGCACGTCCGCAGCCCCCGCGCTCCCCCCCATGAGAACGAGCTCGTCTCTCCGGGCCAACAAGAACTCGCCCTTCTCTAACAAGGTAAGAATCGAACGCTAAAAGATCATGAAGTACTCTTGTCACCAGTGGAGTAGTGGCGCTAAGCTAGCTGGTAGCTTAGTCGCAGCTGAGAGACCGTGAATGGGTGTAGCAGTTTTTCCTCCACCCTACGAAGGATCGCCGTTTTCCAAAAATCGCATGGATCGGTCTTCTTTGAGCCAGCTAGTGCGTAATCTGATCAACAGGGTTCGTCAGGCTCTTTTTGGTTGATTCCTAATTTCCTTGTAATGGGTCTGGAGTAGTAGGTCGCGTACTAGATTTAGTCTATATGATCTTTGCAGCACTCCAAGCAATGTCACTGGCACGAACGTCTTGGGAAGGACCTTGATGCAATGCATCACGAGTCCTGTTTGAAACTGCTGAGCTAAGGAGCTGACGTACGGTATCTTATTTGCATATGAAAGGGAGCTGCCATGTAAGAGAGCTTTGCACTGTAATTTTCCAGTGCCACAAGAAGGATGCCGACATTTCCGACTCTTCAAGGAGCCCGCTGGATGAGTCCCTCTGTTTGCGTGCCCCTGTCGTTTGTGATCGCTTTAGCTGCTACTTGAACTGGATTCTGTTGCGTTATTCTTTTCCACGCCACTACACACTCTTATCCTCTGGAAACCGTTGAGTGTTGACACTGCCCGACTTACCGGGCCCGGTCACTTTCAAGCCTTTCCTTGCATTGTTCAGCTTGGAGCTCTTTACGAAGCGGATCCTTCAGGTAGATTTCGAAGTCGGCTCAATTCCCACTGCAAAAAGTTCGCCCAGTCCCCCTTCGCTTCATGGCCCATCAGGTTGCTTCTACCCACTACGAAGTTCTTTTGTTTATATCTCCTGCAGCTCCGAAAGGGACATCTGAACTCCGATACATAATCAAATCCACAGTAAGAGACCGTAGCGAGTCTTACAAGCCCCCTTTCATCATCCGCACTGCCAGATGTACCCAACTTCGACATCTGCGCCTTTTCTAACATTCTACGCCAATTCTGCAGTCTGCCCCCGCTCAGGGCGCCCAGAAGCTGGTCGGCTACAAGGGCTCCACCATGCCTGGCAGCGCGCCGCCTCGACGAGACGGAAAGCCCGGGGTCGTCTACCGGCTCAAGGTGGGCGAAAATACCCATTCCCTTTTGGTACTCATCTCTGAAAGGAATTGTGATGTCAGCTGCTATCAGATTCCAGCGTTAGATACTCTTCGGAGATGTCACTCTGGCTAATTTGGCCTGCCCTGGAGTCTCTTTTTGGTAGAAACCCTGTGATTTTACTAGAAGGGGAAAAGGGAGTCGAGCTTGAGAGTCCCTCCAAAATGATGGGCTTCAATGACCTAAGTATAGCGACAGTGAGAATCATTAGCTCCAAAGTTGAAAGAAATTTGATCTTGATGGTCTCCGAAGCGATGACCTGCTTGTCGTGAATGATTCTGCATTCGTATGCCCTCCTCACCTGCCCAGTCAAAAGGTTAATAGAGGAAAACTCGGGCACCCAGTCCTTGAGGAAGAGAACGGTAGAAATCTTACGTGGGCATACTTTGATTTCGCCGTTGCGTCTCCAGGCCAGACTGAATCTGTTTCTTAGCTTGAAAAAGTCTGGATTACATGGCACTCAGAAGGCACTTTTAAGTTCTCTTACGAATCCGATTTTCTTCTTTGGGATCTGCCGAACTTCAATGTGGACTTGATCACCTTGCTTCGTACTTTTCAGCACCCGCTTAGTCTGAGCTCCGCTTTCCGTGTCCCTCCGCCGTTCCTGAGCGAAAGTTTTTTTCCGTTTGACCCTTCATCTATCTTCCGATCTCCATCACAAATGCATTCTGGCAGATCCTTTCTGAATCTTATTGTGGTCGTGCAGCGCCGTAGAGGTCGGAACAATGTTTGGCGGCTGTCTAGCAGATACTTCAACTTCTCTCATCATGTTCTTTGACATTCAAGATCACCTGTGCTCCTCTTAACTCTCTTACCGGCCTTCAGTCACCATTATTATACGTAGACTGTACCCTGCTCATCTAGCTTCTTCTTGAAAAGACCAGCTTCTTTCTGCTCTCACTGCAAACCGCCGCGCTTTGTTTCCTTCAACCCATTTGCTGATGTCTCATTGCAGGCCGAAAACGGCAAGATGAACGTGGACGAGTACTCCCCCATCTTCACCCCCGAAAAGTGGAGCCCCACCGGCGACACTTACGCCCCAGGGTTGGCCGGGATCGCTCTGTGGGCCATCACGTTTACCACCGTCATAGGGGGGGCCGCGTATCTCGTCGTCAACACGTCCGCCCTGGGGGCATGATAGCATTTTGAGTCGGAGGCATAAGTTATGTAGGTAGATGGAAAGGATTTTTAGCTGCCAAAGTTCAGAATAGATGCCCGGTCAGCGGTCGAGTAAGTATACGAACTTGGGCTTTTACGATAATATCGGTGAAGCAGAACGGCAGACGTCAAAAGATTTTGCCGCTAGCTACGCTCGCCGCTTACGTCAATGCACCGACTTCTACAGTGACCAGACGGTCCATAGTAGGATCCTCGAGCAGAAACCGGGCTTGAGTGACGAAGAGACCAGATCAGAAGATCAAGTCAATCTGCTTGAGCTCTATCGCATGTGAAGACGTCAAAACTTTCAAGGAACTCTAATGCTTATCTTGGTCGACAACAAGGTGAAAACATGGCTATATAAGCACACAAGTACGAAAGTCACCAGTCCTCATGACATACCGACTGATCCAGCGAGACCTTCGATTTCTGCTGCGCTTCTGACATTAAATTTGTCAAAAATATGCCGTTGACTTAAGTTTTCTGATAGAACGTCACTGATACTAACTGGATTATGTATACTGTGGCACCCACCATGTCCAGCTAGACAAATTCTAGAGGACCTCTTCTGTTCGTTTGGCGTGCTTTTAAAATGTCTCCAGTGTCTGCAAGAGTTGCAGCATTCCGTTTCCTTCATTTTGCACTTTAAGCGGTACGATGGAAAGACGTTGACATCTCAATATTTTTGAACAAACTGACTGATGTGTGCCTCATGAGGAACCAGAATCGAATCTTCGGCGCCAATTACCGGTGTGTAGACAAATGCCACGGCGCACCGGCCGCCTCTCGCTTGGAGTGCCATCAATATTATATTTCAGACTAAGAAAGTGTGGTCGAGGCTAGGAGTACGGATATATAGCTGGTGAATCAAAGCTGGCTTCAGTGCTTCTCTCGATATTTGCATCTCTCAACATTCCCCTGATTGTTGGGGCCTTCAATCGAGTGCACTGTATAAACCAATTTGGGGTTTTGGGTCTTGGAAGTGAACCCATGCTCTGCATTCCAACAGCCGCCCTCATGTTGATTTTAACTGCTCCTTGTGACATGGCACCGTATTGCTGCCGCCGAACTGGTGGGCGCCATCGGGGCATCAACCGGGCTTTAATATTCTTTTAGGTGATCGCTTAATGCTCCGTCTGTTCGGGCGCCTAACTCACAGCCGCGCGCCCCAGATCATCAGAACTTCTCAGAAGGTTTGCTGAGAGCATACACCGGGCAGTGTCGAAGTTACAACTTGCTGATCAAACTTCCATCTTACTAGACCACAAAATTATAATGTCGAATCAGTCCACGCGGTCTGATCAATCCTCCGACGCGGCTAGCTTTGGCTAGCTCCAGTGGTTGCTATATTCTTGCTAAACACAAAGACTGCAGGAGTGTTCTGCACTCAGCATGGCAATAATCGTAGTGCTTACCTGTCCACCTACCCACCTGTCCACCTCTCCACCTGCGCCCCCTGACGCCTTCAAGACCGGAGCAGGCCGTATCGACATTTGAGCAGCAAGCCAAAGGTTGAAGGGCGGCGCCTTGCTCAGTTGGACTCGGAATTGGTGACTAAGTTTCAGAGCCCGAGTACAAATTTAACTCAAGAAAGATAATAATAAGCCAAGATAATAATAAGGTAACCGCACTGGACGGGTAGGGTTGGTTTGGTGGTTAGGGTGGGTATGGGTGCGGAGCAGGTATCTTTTTGGGTTAGGGTTTTTAGTGTTTTTGAGCTTATTATTACCTTGGCTTATTATTATCTTTCTTGAAAATTATCGAGTACAAGGTTGGGTACGCTTTTGCGGCTCATGATTGAGGCACCGAATCACAAGAAACCGCCTGTGAATGGCCGTACATTTACTGACCCGATTCGCACCGACGATTTTTCGGGCGCTGACCAATCGGATAGCGCCAGAGGTGGTGGAAAAGGGGCCACGATAGCAAAATACGAGATTCGCAGATTGCCTGGTACACTTTTCTGTACTCTCTGTACATTTTGGCTCAGTACAGATTCACACGAGCAGAAGGTGCGGTTGGCCTGCCTTCATCAAGCGTTTGGTGGAATGCTCGCCTCCCGTTGCTCTACAACAAGCTGTTTTCAATCTACAAAAGCCATTCCCTGCCTTTGCTAGGGGCAAGAGTTGCTGTCTTAGCAGACCCCCTGCTTCAAAAGGACTGACTACAGGATCCTTCAAATCAGGCCTTCAACATTTGCAGAGGGCATTCAGAAAGCAAACAGAACCAATCTTGCATTTCAAGTTGTTCTGCAGCACTAATTGCATTCCAGAAACACAACGCCGTTACCACACCACCCCAAACAAGCCCTCCCTACACATCATGGCTGCCACCACCGCTGTCTCGTCCGCTGTCGCCAGGTCTTCCTTCCTGGGAGCGCAGACCTCCTCATTCAGGGGGGATGCTGTTGCCAGCGCACCCGCAGCGGGGCTCCCCTCTCTCAGGAGGAGCCTGTCTGTGAGGGCTAACAGTAACAAGAACGTGTCCAACAAGGTGAGCCACATGTCAGGCAATCGCATTCTGTGTGACGCAATGAAAAGCGGATGAGGATTTTGTTGCATTGTGGATTTGCTGATGGTCTTCTGTGAGCTTGCCTTTCTGTGAAGGGGTGATGTACCCTTGTAAGCTGGTGTGGTCTGACTCAATATCCACTTCGAAGGCTGGACCCACCATTCTATTAGTACTGAGTTCAGAAGAATCATTCACAGAGTGAAACACTGTGGTTTGATCCAATGAAGTTTCTTGCTCAGCAGCGCTAGTTTGGTGACAGGGAGAATGATTCTGAGTAATTTCTGAACTGCCCCAAGCCTGGACGCTTCCAGGTTGGTATGGTTAAGCATATGCTCAGGAGACCAGGGTCAAGCAACACTCAAGCACACTTGGGAGAAAGTTGGATTTAATGAATGTTGCGCTGCGGCACGTAGTGACCTTGTCATGGCGTTCTGAAAAGGAGCAGATGGCGGTCCTTTTAACTCTTTAGCCAGTTTTCAATGCGGCACTGGTTGAAGGCTTCTTGAGGTCCTTGCTATTCATGACTGGTACTTTTCCTACTCCCTTTGCTTGCTGCCTGGATGGTGGGGAAGTTTCCAGGGATGAGCCCTGGTTGGCTTGATCGACAGCTTATGTTGCAGCCTCAGAAGCATCAAACAGAAGGATGATCCATCTACATGTGCCTGAATGAACTTCCCAGTTGTCATCTGTGGTAGTAGGAACGAGCAAAGTCATCATCAGAGGTTTTCGCAGTCAGCTAGGATGTATGAGCGATTCTCCTCTGCCTGGCTTCCTTGACGGCCACAGCCTGATTCAAACGAGGACCAGCTTCGTCATGTTGCTTCTTGTTTTCTACAAGAAGCAAACTGGGATGGCTGTAGAAAAGATGCAGTCTGACTCATCTGCTTGTGATCTGAGCCTGCTGGACTTGCTGGACGGCCCTGTATGCAAAAACTTCATATGTTCCATAGCCTTCTTCCTCCTGTGTTTGCATAGCCTGAGCTTGACCTTCCAAAGAACTTGATCAGGGTTTGAAACCACCCCGGAGATGACCCCAACCATTTGCTGATCAAGCAAGGCCTTGAGCGATTCTTCAACTCAACATACCTCACTTGCTTCTGCAGCCAAAGGCTGCCCAGGGTGCTCAGAGGTTGGTCGGATACAAGGGCTCCACCATGCCTGGGAGCGCCCCCACACGGAGGGACGGAAAGCCCGGAGTTGTGTTCAGACTGAAGGTGAGGCAGTTTGCTTGTTGCTCTTGAAAGCTCATGCTTGAATCTCTGTAGCTGATTCCAGAACCTGCCACTGCTTACCCCATCGCCAACTATGTTTACTACTTACAGGTAAGAGCTGCGTGGAGTTCTTCCAACACAGGAGTTCATTGTCAGATGCTCTGTTACCATCTTGATCAGGTGTCGAGCCATCTGCTGATCGTTAGGGTTGGAAGGATGTTTCTTGAACTGCCTGCTTTGATTGCTTCAATCTAACGGATGGGCTTGCAGAATTCTTGTTCGAAAGCGTACAGACAATCCGGGCAGATCCATAAGAAAGATACTGCAAATTTGATTCGCTATTCTCTAACCAGATGACTGAAATCGCTAGCAAACGTCGAGTCCCCCTGGAAGCGCCTCGGATGTTCGAACATTTCCTGTGCTGAAGGCACAATTTCTCGAGGAGAGAGAAGAGTGGGAATCGCTTCCCCTAGAGCTTTCAAGGTCCGGCCATCACACATTAGGTTGATGGGGCAGATTGTCCTGCTCTTTGCTCTTGACAGTTAGACAAGATGCTACTGTCGCTCCCTTCAAAGGCCTGACCATTCCGTTCTTCGTCTTTTCCTCAGGGCGAGACTGGCAAGGAGAACGTGGACGAGTACTCCCCCATCTTCACCCCCGAGAAGTGGAGCACCACTGGCGACACCTACGCCCCTGGACTTGCTGGCATCGCCCTCTGGGCCGCCACTTTCGTCACCGTCATTGGCGGAGCTGCTTTCCTGGTCATCAACACCTCCGCCCTCGGAGCTTAAATGCTCAGCCACTGATGTGTCCAGCCTCCTAATCTGGAATCAGGTAACAGATAGTCGGTTGCAAGCTTTCAATCCGGTTAAGCAGTTGAGGTCTAGCCAGCCAGCTACATCCTGTGCGCGCCACTGGGTTCAGGAGATTGAAGCGAAGCGAAGGTGTTGAGCAGGTAGTCAAGAAGGTTTTCAACCGCCATACAATATTCTTATTTTGGGAACAGGATGGTGTGGTACAGTTCTGAAGGTGATTCTTGTCCTGAAGCTCGGGCAGTGCACGGAGCATTGAGCTCGACGTTTCGGTTGACGCAGGTAAATACAGGATCCCGCAATGCGTCAAGACCAAATTAAGACATTGAGAACGATTCTGTAGTGTTTCGTTTACCTTTTATCAGGTATATACTTACAGCAAGACAACCATGGAATTTCGATCAGGTTCTTATCGTCCATTTTCTGTGCGATTCAACGTATTTCAATGCGATGCTGCTCAACTGACTCCCGTACTGGAAGTTCTCGTCAGTATCCTCCGTTCAGTCCGTTGGCACTGTACCTGTGATATGGTCGAGCATCATCAGCAAGCGTTCAAAAAGACTATGCACATACATGTAATCCATAAAACTAAGAGTGACCCGGAACACAGAATATATAAATGCTCAATGGTGTAAGTGAACGTTCCGAATGTTGAGCCGTCGAAAAATGCCAGTGCACACGGCTAGTTTTTGGACGATATAAGTCAGCTACGATTGACATCACATGCCACAGTTAGTACGTTATAACGCAGCAGCCAGGCCATGCATGATACTCGAACGTGCACAACTGAGCATATTCGAGAGGGTTTCGATACGTTAGCCAATGACAGATTGCTGGATGTTAAACCGTAAATTTGCAATTCTGGCATGATTTGAACTTTAATGCTAGCTTACGGAGTCACCATACATGTAGCTACCAAGTGTTTGTTTCGTCCAATTCACATAGATCAGTTCGAGATTGTCGAGTGGTAACAGTAGAGTATGCCTTCAAGGCTATATTAATTATGGGCAAAAAACACTAGAGCATGTCGATTCCAGCGCCCTCAGCCGCGCTGAACAGGACGTGCTCAAAATCACCACGTCATCAACACTAGTCTCTTCTCCTTACCTGCGTGACCTTATACAATGTCACGCTGCAGAAGGTGACGGCCACGTTGAAGACCTTGGCTGTGCTTCCCCAGCCCTGGCAACCACAAAAACGGGGCTGCACGGAACACCTCTCGTGCTTGTGGCGGTGAGCCGCGCTGTGGTTAGACATTTTCGAGCTTTCGCACCGGTACTGGAGGCGGCTTCAAAGTAGGTTACCGAATCCGACCATGGCGGTGGGACCCATGTCAGCTCTTGTACAACAGATCAGATCGAGCCTTGAACGAGTTGAAGGCAGAGACCGCTCGAGTTCAATGTCGAGAACGCGTCACGGTACGTACGCAGCTTCCGGGCCGCGGCCGCCCGAGCCGTGGCGCGGCCGCCGGAGTCACGGTCGCGGGCGCCCGCGCGGCTTGAGAATGGTAAAGGTTGGAACGTCACCCACACGTAACCCGGGCTGGTCCCGGAACATGACACTTGCCTAACCGCAGCTGTTTTGCTCGGAAGTTCAGCCAGACATATGGCGTCAAAATGGTAAAGGTCCTGCCGTGTACGTGCAACCAACGTTTTGCCTGAAGGCGCCGCAGCGAAGCCTATACTAATAGCGCTGCCGCTTGGGGCTCAAGGAGAGGCAGAATTGTGAGAAGTAGGTTGTCAAAGGACGCGAAGCACGCAAGCAATCAGGCGTTGCCATCGGGCATTTGGATTGTGCCTCGCAGGAAACTTAAAGCTTTCCACGAAGGTGAAGGACCTGGAAGGTGTCCTCCTGAAAATTCGATAGCTGCTGCTTCTGAGGTTCGGCGGGCTCAGCCAACCATGGTGAGTGCACCTCTGACCATCGTACGTCGCATTGGAATCAATGCGCTTTTCCTGCCGTAACTCTTCAGGTGTAATGCATTCGCTTCAAACGCAGACAGCGTGCATCTGCAGTGGTTTCTGTGCATTTAAGCTAGCAGGTCGCTGATGCTGTTTCTCAGTGCAGCCGAATATTTTGCAAAAGCTTGACAAATTGGGCGGTGGTGGAGTACCGATAACTCATTTGCTCACATTTGCAGCCCCCAACGGACGGCTTGCCACTGCTTGCATCCTGAGTGCCTTCCTATGCAAAACTTAAACAGCGGCAATCAGCGGGGTAACTAAGACTCAGTTCTCCTGATCTTGTGACCAGGCGGGTGTGGAGTCAAAGATGGCGGATCTTACTGTGAGCAACAAGCCGGAGGCTGCCGAGACGTCTGACGCGGTTGATGGGAAGAAGAAAGAGAAGAAAGAGAAGAAAGAAAAGCCTCAGAAGGAGAAGAAACCTCAGGGGCAGGGGGCCGGCCAGTCAGGCAAGCAGCAGCGTTCTCAAAGATTTTTGGGGAGCGGACTTTCAGCCAGTCCCTGCGGTGGAACGAGCGAAATAGTGTAGAGTGCTTCGCTGGGTGGACATCGTTGAGCATGGTTCCCTTTCCAAGTTTGTTGAGGAGCCGGTCGCTTGCACAAATACCTTCTGAACAAATGTACGTTGTGTCTGATCAGGCTAGATCTCTCTTTCTTCCATTCATAGTCCGTCGTTCTTTCCTCAGAGTCAGAGGCACTCTCAAGTTCAGGTTGTTTTAGATTGGCGAAAAAGGCCTGCTTAATGTCCGTCTCCTCATAGATGTCTTTGCTTCCACAAACTTCTGGTGGATGAGGGAAGACAACCATAGAGCGAGTGCCTGCGCTAATGTCTCTGCTATTGCATTCTTGTAAAACCAGGTGGCAAGAAGGAGATGAAGAAGGAGACGGGATTGGGCCTGTCTACAAAGAAGAGCGATGACTTTGGCGAATGGTACTCAGAGGTGACAGTTTTCAACTCTCTTCAGTCGCTCACTTTCTGTAGAGAGGGACGTTTTTTTCATGGCAATCAGCTATCAGATGATCCAGATTGGATAGAATGTCTTTGTTTTGGCTGAACAGTTCAACTGAGGTAGCACAGGCTGAGGGGTCCAATTGACAGGTTCCATGTAAAGCACATTTCTTCGCGTTTTCTCTGTCCATTTTCATTCAAGCCTCTCCTGTCTTTGTTTCGAACGTCGTCCCTCACCGGTTTGTCCTGTGCGAAGTGGACAGATCTTTTCCGATGGACTCGCAACGTGTTAGAGATCCTGATAGCTCAAAAGCCTCTTGCATTAGCACGTGACATCATTGTTCTTGGTGATGTGCAGGTGGTAACGAAGGGGGAGATGATTGAGTACTACGATGTTTCCGGGTGCTACATCCTCAGACCATGGTCGATGAGCATCTGGGAGGCGATTAAGGTAAGAGCTCTGAACTACCTAATCACTTTCTGCTTGAGTGGCTCGGAGAGGGACTCTCGTACTTGTCATCTGGCGACAAGTCCCTTCGTTTTCGTTGCTCTGGAAGCTCGTCGTGCAGTATGAGTTGTGTAAGTCCTCTGCTCATGTTGCATTTCCCTTCATCGGCTGCTGTTCCAAGTTTGGCACGCAAGGTTTAGAAACCCTTAGTGCTCCTTGTCTTGATCAAGGTGCTTGCCTTCTACCATAATTGAGTGACAGGCTCCATGACTTTCGTTTCTGTTGCTGAGCTCGTCCTTTTGACGCTCCCTTCTCCCCTGCGCCTCCAGGACTTCTTCGACAAGGAAATCAAGAAGATGGGAGTTGAGAACGCCTACTTCCCCCTTTTCGTGTCGAAAGCTGCACTAGAGGCCGAGAAGGAGCACGTTGAGGGTTTCGCTGCTGAGGTGAGCCAGGCATCCGTTTCGCTAATGCATCCGGTCCGTTCCTGCAGTTCGACGTTTTTCTTTCTTCCTTCCTGGCTGAGTGGGGCCCTATTGTTTTCACACAAGGAGAAACCACGGCAACACAGAGTCAATGGTGGCTAGCGTTTGATGGTTACGAAAGACGATCGGGAGCCTCAAAATCGATTGTGATCACCTAACCCATTCAACCAGTATTTAAAAGAGTCACTCTCAACTAGTATCTTGAAGAGTGTCTCGTTCGTGCTCTTGAGCAAGCGTCCTCTCATAGGGAGAAAAGCTTCTCGACAAGGACAAAGACCTTCTTCGTACAAGTGGCTCCCTCGCGACTCTTTCAACACGTCAGCACATTCATGCGAGCAGAGAGTCAGCGCCTTCATTTCAAATTGACAGTCTTGGTAAAGGGGGCTTCCTGATTCGGAAGCGTTTCGCACATTCTTTCGAGCAAATGGGCTGCGCCAAATTGGTCTTTTGTTAATGCAGGTTGCCTGGGTGACCAAGTCTGGTGATTCGGACCTTGAAGTGCCCATCGCCGTCCGTCCCACGTCCGAAACGGTCATGTACCCCGTATACGCCAAGTGGATCCGGAGCCACCGGGATCTGCCCCTCTTGATCAACCAATGTGAGCCAGCCGCTCGAATCGAACCTACACTTAGAATTTACTTGGTGGGTAGTTTTCATCTTGTTTTTCGGCCTCTCCTCGTTGTGCCGGTGCTTGGAACCTTATTTGTGGATTGCCTTGTAGTTTAGAAAGGGTTGTCCGCCTTCTACAAACCTCTCTCTGCACAAAACCTTCTAATTCAACGTACTTTGCAACCTCGCGGACGGTGTCTGCGAAAACTGCAGTTTCTGTCGAAGGCAAGGGTTGAAATCCGCATCTGACGCAGCCGATATTGACGCCGTCGCAACTCAACATTTACCATCTCAGACGGACCTTTCGTTAGGGACTGGCATCGAGTCCTGACAAGCTTATTCGAATATTTTCAACCGCTATATTCAAAGTACGCCTTAAGAGATCCGGACTTTGCTGTATGAATCTGCTTCCAGTTGGTTCAAGCGTAGTTATTTCATTTGTTTCAAGAGATGATTGCGGCCGTTTGTCTTGTAGGCCGAACTCTGATCAAAATAACCTTATCGAAGGTTTCTAAGATAATCCTATCTAAGGTATCTGTCCTTTCAAACCGCAGGGAACAACGTAGTCCGTTGGGAGTTCAAGCACCCTACCCCCTTCATCCGGAGCCGGGAGTTCCTGTGGCAAGAAGGCCACACAGCGCACGCCACCAAAGAGGACGCGGACAAAGAGGTGCGTTCGCCGCCCGGTCCTTGTGCCATCCTTGTTGCAAGGCACAAAGGCTTCGATTTCTATCTTTTTGCAATTTCGGCGGTTCGCATTTGCCAAGATCGAGAACCTCTATGGTTCGAAGGGTTCCCTTCTCTGGCGGCAGACGTGCTCGTATGTAAGCTGCGTGTTGTGCACGAAGAAGAGAACACGTACGGACTCTGACAGGTGGCGGAGCTTCGGGAGCCTTACAAACAGTCTCATAGGAACATCCAACCTGTGATTTCATGTGCTGGAGATTTTGGAGCCGTATGAGGAACTGTCGTGTCCTCAGGATCCAGCCGTTTATCGGGTTTGGTATATTGGGACTCGTGGTGTCAAGTCAGGTGCCGGGAAGATACAAGCAGGTGTAGTCAGTCTCCAGGATACGAAAAACGCGTTCGTAGTAGCACTCAAGGTGTTGAAGATTTATAGGCTTGCATACTCGATCCATGCGTTCCTACCAAAACTTCGACACGTGGTGTTCTCCAGGTTTGGAGATTCTGGAACTGTACAAGCAGGTGTACTTAGACTTTAACCATTATTCCGGTACCAAGAATGGGACCCTGACGCTACTCGAGGCGATCCAGATCGGAGCTGTGCAACCAGGTGTACTCACATACCAGAAAGTTCTGCGGTACTAAATCCTCAACACGTGTTATTCTCCAGGTGTTGGAGATCCTGGAGCTGTACAAGCAGGTGTACGAGGACCTGCTGGCGGTCCCAGTCATCAAGGGCATCAAAAGCGAGAAGGAAAAGTTCGCGGGGGGGCTCTACACCACCACCATCGAGGTGGGTGATGCTGATCAGGGTGGAGCTCGGATGTTTCATGGAAGCGTAAACACAACCAGTGGCATGGATTCCCTGCGATTCGGGTCTCGTCAACGAACGATTGCAGCAGCCGTTTGATTTTCTTACCACAACCCAATCCTCAATTCATACACTTCTTATGGAAGGCAGCCAGTTTACCGGGCTTCTCCAGACGTTAATATCACGCTGCTTCGCTAATATACGCCTCCCGAAGGGAAAAGCTGGACAACGATCAGCGCTCAACGCAACAGCAGCATGCAGATGCCGAAAAAGACAAGTCCTTTGCGTGTTCTGTTGTCTCCAGGCGTTCATCCCGGCCACGGGGAAGGGCATCCAGGCGGCCACGTCGCACAACCTGGGCCAGAACTTTGCCAAAATGTTCGACATTGCGTATGAGGCCCTTGATGGGGGGCGCAAGCTGGTGTGGCAAAATTCCTGGGGGCTCACCACGCGGAGTGTGAGCCGTTCGTCCTTTCTGGAACCCTAGAAAAGGTCAAATAGGTTCTGCTTTTTTGCTTTTGCAATGGCTTTTGTGTAGTGTCTGATATGAGTCTGACCCGTCCGTCCTTACTCGAAAGCGGTAACGGATTTTGGCGTTCGTCTTTGTGCAATGGCTTTGTGAGAGATTTTTGGCATCGGTCCTGCGACAAGGTTTTCAGCGCTTCTTTGAACAACCGGGTCGGGGTTGCTGCAGATTTGAGCTTCGCTGCCGAAGCTGTAGGCAATTGAAGGCCGCAATCTGCTCCTCGCAAATGGCCAAACCGGCGCCGATCGTTGTGACTTTTGAGACAGGAAAGTCAATGTTGTTCTGAACGAGTTTCAATGAAGAAATCTTGCAGAGCTTTAAGCGGTCCACCTCAGAAGCTCTAGACAAGTGCCATGAACAATTCTGGCGAACTTTCATTTGCATTTCGACCGTTCAGCGGTGTTGGGTTCATATCCCTCCCGAAGCATTGTCATATGCCCTCAGCACTGCTAACAACTCCGGGTATGGCCCTCTTTTCATGTCGCAGATTGGCGTCTCCGTCATGGTCCACGGCGACGACAAGGGCCTGGTGCTCCCTCCCCGGGTCGCCCCCGTGCAAGTCGTCGTGATCCCCATCCCCTTCAAGGGCCTCAGCACGGATGAGCTCAGCGCCGCGTCCGCTGACATCACCAAGCAGCTGCGAGCGGCCGGTCTGCGGGTGAAGGAGGACGCGCGCGAAAACTACTCTCCCGGCTGGAAGTACAGCCATCACGAGCTGAAGGGAGTGCCCCTGCGGCTGGAGCTGGGGCCGAAGGACCTGGAGAAGAAGCAGGTGAGGACTGGGTTTGTGAAAATCTGGGGGTTAGCGGTGAGGTTTATGCGGCATAGAAGCATCTCATGCGGCTTTCTGGCGGGTTTGGGGGGAGCGCTTACATTTACCGGCCCGGACGAGTAGGCAATTGAGACTTCATTCCTCGAAGGACCCTTCACTTACAGTGAACTCTCAGCTTTTACGAGATGCTAATAGAAGATGCTAATGCTTAAAACGGCCGAACCCTGCGCTGACGGGAAAGAACAACTGACTTGTCCTCCACAGACGAGTCTCCGTTATCCCGGCAGACTTATAAGAACGTCACTGTGAGCTCGAGGAATAGAAGCCTCATGAACAGAAAATCTCTGGAGGGGGGGGCTCTGAGAATCAAGCATTCTAAACGTCCTCTGCAGCCGCAGCTAGTCCGATTGCACACCGGTGCCAAGGAGGAGCTCCCTTGATACTCCGGGGGGTAAAATTAAGCACCAACCCCCTTGCAGGCGCGGCTGGTTCGACGGGATACGGGCGCCAAGGAGGACGTCCCCTGGGCGGACCTGACGGCCCACGTGGAAGCCGTGCTCGCGGACATCCAAAAGAGCATGCTGGAAAAGGCGCGCGCCGAGCTGACGGCCAACATCAAGACGATCACCAAGTGGGACGACTTCATCCCCGCGCTGAACGAGAAGAAGATTGTGCTCGCGCCCTGGTGCGACGAGATGGTGAGTGGCGGGGGGGTGGTAAACGTTTCGTTTTGGGGGGGTGGGGGAGAATGTTTTCTACTGGGGGGTGGAGCGAAAAGGAGATTGTGCTGGGGCCCTGGTGCGACGAGATGGTGAGTTTTCGGAGGGGTGAGGCAGAGGGGTTCTTTTAGGGGGAAGGGGGTGAGAATGTTTGTTCTGCTGGGGGGTGTGAGACGAGAAGAAGATCGTGCTCGCGCCCTGGTGCGACGAGATGGTGAGTTTCGGGGGGGTGAGGCAGAGGGGTTCTTTTAGGGGGAAGGGGGTGTGAAGGTTATTTTGCTTGGGGGTGTTGAACGAGAACGAGATCGTGCTGGCGCCCTGGTGCGACGAGATGGTGAGTGCCGGGGGGTTGGGGTTGAGGACTGGTTTTGGTTGGCGTAGAGAGTTGGTTCTTTGGGGGAGGAGGGGGATAGGAGAGTTTCTGTTTGGGGTGTGCAACGAAGAGAACGTTGTGCTGCGCCCTAATGTGACGAGACGTGGAGGGTGTAAGGTGGAGGGTTTCGTTTTTGGGGGGGAGGGGAATAGGAGTCGGTCTGTCTTGAGGGGTGGATCGAGACTGAGGTTTTGGGGGCGTCGGCTGTAGGGTCGTCTCGAGCGGGAATTACTGGGCTCTTCATGGGGGTAAAAAAAGACGAAACGAATGTGCTGGCACCTTACCTCAACCAGTTGGTAAATTTCGGGGGTAAAGGGAGGGGGCTATCATGGACAATAGCGGTGGGGCCGTCCACGAGGCGTAGGCTGTGAGGTATAGGGGACTAAGCGATGCTGGCGTCTCTGATATGGGCCGTTTCGAAGTGAACTGCTGAAGCCAACGGAACTCTAGTACGCGCGTGGAAGTGCTCACTTGCTTGTGGTGCTCACTCGTACCCTGCTTCATATGTTTTCTGTTCTTGCGCTGGGATGGCGGTGACGGTTCCTTTGTCTTGGTCTGGCAATTTCGAAAACGCTCTGAACATAGCAAAAAGGGCTCAATTCTAAGGGTTTTATCATTAGGCGATAGCGTAAATGATTGAGGTTTTCCATTCGTCAACCAGTAAGTTTGCTCCTTTGTCTTCTTGTGTCCCTAGTAGGACAACGATCGGCCGTGTCTGGGATCATTAAGATCGTTCTTTCCAAAGAGTCTTTACTGGTGAAGGTGCGCAAGTGATGAAAGAAGATAGGGACATCCGACTCCTTATGGAAACTGCGGACAAAGCATCTTCATTGGGAATCTCTCTGATGCGCACTCTTCCCGTTGCTCGAGGTTTTCACCGGGAAGTAAAGTAAGCAGAAGTCTTCCTGGATGTAAGCTAATGGAAAGTCCCTAATCCACCCTAGGAATCTGTGTGCCAGCAGCCTCCTGCGTCCGCCTTATGGACCGGGCATAGTATAGACCGCAAAGGGTCTTCCTTCGGAACGCAGTGCCGCAAATCAGTCTTCGATCTACCCACGGCCGGCAGGACGATCACCATTCTAGATAAGAGACCTGACCGTTGTGGACCATGGGAAAAGCAAAATCTCAACTTACAAGATGCCTTCGTTTGCTTCACAGGCGGTGGAAGATGACGTGAAGAAGCGGAGCGCAGCCGGCGAGGGGGGTGCCGCCAAGACGCTATGTATGCCCTTCGACCAGCCAGGATTCAAGCTGCCTGAGTTGGCCGAAGGTGAGGGACTTGACGCGTTCTGGTCGCAGGTTTCTTTTCGGACTGCGGTTTTTTTTTTGTGAAAGCGCGACTAATGGTGAAGTTTGGTATGGAGGTTGTGGTCAAGACACAAGGACAGCAAAGGTTCTACTTGAACCCAGGATGGGTAGGATCTCTGCTGATAAGCGAGCGATCAAAAGTTTGTGCAAAGGTCGAAATTGGGCGTTAGCTCAACCGCTCAAACAAGGAAATTGACGGATTTGTGTCCTCGCAAAAAGTCAAGTGAGGTTACGATGCAGTGGGTTGAAGCAGGCACCCAACAATCATGTGTCGCTCTATTCCGCTGAATGTTGCATAAAGGAGGTGAAGTTTTGTTTCCTGATCAATGCTGTTTTCCGTCTTTCCAGGCACTCTCTGCTTCGCATCTGGAAAGCCCGCCAAGAAATGGGCATTGTGGGGGAGGAGTTATTAGGCCTTAGCTCTTCCAGTGGTAGTTGACCGAAAGTTGACCGATGACTTGCTGGCTGGCGTTCCACTTGTTTAACGATGGCCGTGTCGGCCAATCTATCGGTGCTCTACAGCTTATGTAAGCCCGATTGACTGTCAGATTGATGCGTAAAGAGAAGGGGCACTGCGAGAATGAACATTAAGCAAGATTGCTGCGACCACGATGCCCGCAATGGCCTGTAGAGGCCGCCATTGTAAGGCATTGACTCAGGTAAACTGCTGCACGTTTCAGAGCAGTTTGGTCATGTGCATACTTGGCTTCACATAGTCAACTTCTCTCATGATGCAGCCCACAAGTAATAAGCAGCTAGGTTTACGTATGAGATTGAAGAAATACCCGTCACACTGTGCATGAGAACCCTGCACAATTGTTTTAGGGTCCTATACGTTATGTGCCATGCGTCGCGCAGCAGCTGAGAATACTTATGCAACATGGCTAGGCGGCTCAACGTTGGATCGACGGGTAAGCATGACACTAATGCCGCAAAGACGTGCATTATATGGATGCACTATCTGCAGGACTACGTATCATGATTGCCTGCCATGCAGGCTGAATATCTTAACAGGTCAGTGTGTTGCCGCTGCATGATGCATCGAGCTCTTCTTCTTGACTCCAGTACGTTCTACAGATTTGGGCACTCTGGCATGCGCTTTTGACCACCGACAAGATGACATAGGCTGGCCTAGTGTCTGGACATGCTGAAAACGACTCGGTCAGCATGATTGCAATTAAGATCACCATGATTAGTACAAACTCTCAGCTTTGACACGATATTACTCCAGTCGAACGAGAAGAACGTAACAAACACTAATCTGCCTCTCCCAGCCCGTCGCTGCCGTCTCTGCTTTTCTGGATAGGCACAAAGGCCGTGGTTACCGGTGGTGGACCGCCCTGCTGACTCCGCTCGGCGTTCGCTCGGAGGACAGCCCCGGGCGATGGGTACGGCCGCTGCTGGAACAGGGGACCCTGCAAGAGAAAGATATACACGTTACGAAGCGTACAAAGCACCTGCTGATACTATGCACTCGGAAACTTTTGAAATGCGAACACTGGGAAGGGAACAGCGACTTCAATACGGCGTGTTGACGAGAATGTTGCAAGATCGTGGCCAGATCGTGAAAAGAATATACTGGCAGATCGGCTGGCTTGGTGTTCGAGTGAGCTCCGGAGGAACATAGTACCAGGCCCCGGTTCAAAGCGCCGGGCTCAAGACCTTCAGAACGCAACCACGCAGAATCCAGGTTCACGGCGGTCAAGACGGAGCTCCAGAGCGCTCACCGTTGCAGTCGTGTCCGCCGCACGTGGGGCGATCCCCTTGAGCCCCGTGCTCCTGGAACAACATCACGCCACGTCAGCTCAAGCACTTGTGTGCATTACACACTAGACCCGTACTCACTTCCGTACAAAAGCCGGACTCCAAATGCCAGTATGAAGAGCGCATTTGTCGGAGGGGAAGCAGGCCGAACATGGCAGAGGCCCTCCAAGCGACCACTGGCTATCCCAAGGAAAGCAGTGGCTTTGTAAGACGAAAAGAAGCTCGCTCATGAACAACTGGTCGTCGGTGCTTGCCAATCCTTCAAACACTATTGCACTTGTGTCTGACAAGCGCCAGCCCTTCAGCTTGCTGTCGAAGAAACGAGTGAAGATCCACAAAAGGAACAGCACCCACTAAGTTGCTGCTTGGACGATTAGTATCCTGTAGCTGTTGAGCAAAAGGAGTCAGTGCAATTTTCACGAACGCTCACCAGCCCCCCCGCGGCGCGTCCGAGTACGAGCTGGGGTCCATTGGGTCAAGCACGCCCGCGTCCTCCGCGGGCCGCCTCCTCTTCCCGGGGGCTCCTCCTGTCGGGGCCGGTCTGCATCAACGGCTCACATTTTAGGCCTTCAGCAGTCACGGTTGATAAAGGCTTTTCATCACTTGGCGAGAGTGTGAGGTCATCTGCGGACCTCAGGACCAATATGAAGGTAACAATTGCTTTCGTCGCTGAAGGTACACGGCCGGTACGAGATGTTGTATGGAGAGGGAGTCTACCAGCGTGTAATGGGATCGGGATGCGGGGCTTGAGTTCCAAGCGGGTTTTTCGATCTACGCAATGGGCACTTTTAAAGGTGTGTGGAACTTGGCGATGGATTAAAAGACGGTTTGACGTCAGCCGCTGATGCCCACAGCGTCACCTTGTAAATGAAGTCTGATCTTGGACGAGAGATTAAGCCGGAACTTCGAGCAAAAGAGACACCAAAGGGGACAGACAATTGCTGTCGAGCAAGCTGCCAACCGCCGGAAGTACTGCTCGGCTAGCATGACGTTTCGTAGCTCGGACACTGAGCGGGCCGCCGCCCGCTCTCGATAATGCTGGCATTGTATATTGCAATGATCTCAGGAAGAGGCCGGAGGCAACTTTCGACCAGGACTGAGAAAGTGGCATCTTTACGAATCCAGCTAAGCAGCCAATCGCCAGGAAGACCAGCTCGGTCCGACAGTGAGCGAAAGGACTTCGCATGGACCTCGAGAACACATCCGACCGTCTGGAAAGAGGCAGCTCGGGACTTCAAAAGGTCAGAAAGCAAGAAGAAACCACTATCTAAAAACCGACAGAATTGACCATGAGGAACTCAAGCTCACCTCGACGGTCCCGGGGGTGGCTTTCTGGGCGCCTCAGTCTTCACCGCAGTCTCGACCTTGCCCCCCTCTTTGCCGCCCGCCGCCGCCGCCGCAGCGGCCCGCCTCTCGGCGCGGTTCATTGGCCGCTTGCTAGCTTGATCCTCTTCGTTTGCTTTTGCCACGTCTTCCTGCCATTTGTACTTGAAGTCCGAGTCCCCGTTCTCCTCTGGCGTCGTGGGCTCCGGCTTCTTTTCCGAGTGGTTGCGCTTGACACCGGGGCTGCTTTCGGGGACGGCAATGCCCAGAAGCCTGCGGAGAGTGTCAAGAGGAGGAGCATGAGTTCTCGTAGCTCTTGTTTTGATTGCGCGCCTCCTGAGAGCACAGAGCTTTGGCGCCGAGAAAAACTTTCAACACGAAACTGTGTCGTAAGATTTCAACCATCTTAGTAACCGGACACTGCAGGAATTACATTGCAAGCGCTTGCAAGCGCAACACAGTACCCAAAATCAGTTCAGCCTTCTTTCCATCTCGAGCAATCATGCAGCTCCTCGAAGAGACACATTTGAAGGCTGAGAACTTATCACACAATCGGAACCGAAAACGGTACCCGGGTTCTCAGCCCGAAGGCTTCACCTAGAGCAATGATTGCAATGTCCGTTGGCCGTGACAAGCCCCCGGCCCCATCCTCCGCAGTGTGCGCACTTCTTGAATTTGGACGCGGACGTTTCGGACGTGACAATTTCGGGCGCAGCGCTCTTTTCGGACGGCGCCGGATGAGCGTTCGGGGCTGCGGCAGGGCCTTTTGGCCGCTCCCAGGTGGTTTCACCAGTCGTATCGTGGTAGTAGTACTTGTGGCCTGGGAACGATGGGTGGTGTCAATAGTGAGGAATGGGGCGCGAAAGTCGGGAAGACGAGCAATTGTATGGTTTACATGGTTTCTTCTGGTGGAAGTTTTCGTGACTTGCAGAACGCAGAATATCGTTCATAATACGAGGCTAATCAGGTTACACTGTCTCGTAGTGTTTTCCTCTTTATCTAGGAAAATTTGTTTTAGCCACAAATAGCTCGCAGGAGTCTGCTGACTGGCATACGTGGGAAATCGAACGGTCTCGTAATCAGCTGGCAGACGAGTGCCGTGGACTGAAAGGCAGTCTGTTGGGCGGGTCACGATGTCCCAACAATCAGTGGAGCAAGATCTACGAGATGCACTTTTCAATCGTGTGCATGGTTCAAATGTCAGATTTGCAATCCTTAAGCGCAAGCCAGCAACTGCACCTACTCAGTATCCCTTACGAAAAGGAATAGCGGAAACCTTCTACACAATTCAGGAAGCAAACTAGTCGATAAAGTTTGATCTCAACGTAGATCCGCACCTGTTTCGCTGTCAACTGCCTCCTTCCACCCCGTAGGGAGGCCAGGAAGCTTCGGGGGGGGTGGCGGCGGGGGCAACGAGACCCCCCCAGAACGGCTTGCCGGCGGAGCCGGGCGCTCCCATTGGCTCTTTCCCGAAGGGGTGTGGAAATAGTAAGGGACGCCAGTGGCGGGATCGATGCCCTCAACCCAGTCCGGGGGTAGCGGTGTTTGAGCGTTTGAGCTGGCAGTCGGTGTCTGTAAAATTATACAGAAAGGAATGAGCTGGACGACTGGCCGCTGAAGGTTCAATTTGCGACATCCGTAAGTGTGTGTTTGTTCAGGACCCAAGCGATCCTGTAGGAGAAAGCATTCAGAAGAATTCTGGAATCTGCACTGAATCCCACCGCGAAATTACAAGACAAGAGCGCCTTGCACTTCAAGCTTCGAGTAGCTGACATTTGCAACCTCGATTTCACGGTCAAAAGCGTAGATGCTCAAAGCAAAGCACATCTTTCGGAAAGAGCTAAAGCTTATGCCGCCTCATGGAAGCATCTTCCCTACAAAAGCGAAGAACGAGGAGGTGGCTTGAACAACGAGACCGCATGCTTTCTGTCAAAGCGTAGAGACGGAATGTAAACGAAGTTGCCTAAGTCCGAGAAGCCTTTCAAGCATCAAGCAGTGAAGCCGTGAAAGCTTTCTCGGTTCTTAGAAGAGACCTAGCGGCCGCTCGACGAACCGCGGATAACGTTTGCTTCGCTTCTCCGCCAACCCTGTGGCGCAGCTGTGCTACCCTGCAAACGACGCAGTAAAGCAAAAACCACTTCTCACCGCTGCAGGCGCCCTCGCTCCCCCTTCAGCCGACCCCTCCTTCAGAATCCCCCGTGCCTTCAGCTTCCGCTTCAGATACTCCGGCAGATCTCCCCCGGGCCCTGTTCCCCCACCCTCCGACCCACTGGTAGAGGCGCTCGCGTCGCCATTCCGAGCGTCCGGGCCGTGCACAGGGCCTCTCCCGTTCTGAGGCCCTGTTTGAGCGGGTCTCGCCGCAGGTCCGGGGCCTTTTGGCTGGAGCGCGGGGGAGAAGCCGGTCGGACGAGGCCCTGAGGGAAGTACGGACGAGGGGAGCGAGAACATCTGGGCGCGCGCGGGGTCGTAGCTGCCGCCGCCCGGAACGCCGTAGCCGTTGCCGATGTCGGTCATGCCTGGGGATGACGTCAGCGTGACATCAGCGGTCATATAATTGTCCAACAGAGTGGCGTTCAGGAAAAGCATGTTCAGTTTACAATGATAGAAAGAAAAGTGAGATGGCTTGCTCCTATGAAGTGATTATCAAGAGCAGAGCATACTCAGAATACAAAGGTACAAAGTAGGCTTGTAAGTATGAGGTAAATCATCGAAAGCAGAGCAAGGACGTACCTTTCCCGACGGGCTGCTCCACAACGCCCCGCTTGGTGGCCTGCTCGACCCGTTGCTCCTGTTGCATCTTCAGAAGCTTCTCCTGCAGACAAGAAGAAATAACGGGGTTGTGAGTTTGTATTTCTTTGTGCCGCAACTTCGACCATGTTTCTGCTCCTAGATAAAGGTGAAATTTTCCCGCAGACTTCTGTGATTGCACCAAGTAATGAAACGACTCTAGTAGAAGCTTACGGTGTCGTCTACTGGGTCAGAGTAGCGGGGCGGGATAAGTTTTACTCTGCTGTCGAAGATGCCAGAGCCCACCTTCGGCAGAGACAGGTGAGACTTGGGTGCTATAGACAGTTCGATGGTAGTAATACCAGGGGCGGGGTACTAGAATCCAGGATCGCGGCACTCTCTTTGTTGCAACTCAGCCCCGTGCTTCGGAATGATGACAGGAACTAGCGCATCAACCGGGAGAGCAAGTCAGCAACTTAGTCTGCAAAATCTCTTCCATACATCCAGCTTACTCCAGTTCGTCCATACGCATCCTCGAACAACAAACAATTGAACAGGACAAGGAGGACAGCTGAACACTTGCCTTGAGGGCCGTGGGATCTTGCTGGTTCCTCAAGGGATCGTTCCCGTCGCTCCACTGGCCGCTCTGTTGGCTCGTTCTCAAAGTACCTTCCAGACTTGCATCCTGCATTCAGAGAACCATCACAAGATTCAGAAGGTGATGGTGAAGGGACCAACTTGAAAGGTTCTCACTTGACGTCTCACATCAGTGTTTGCAGTAGCCAGCGCGGCTCTTTAGTGTGGGGATAATGTTACGGTCTGCCTTCAAACAGACGGGATGTAAGCACTTGCACATGGAAAATCCTTAGATCAAGTCAAAATTATCAAATTTCCAACATGCTGACTCCGAGCAAGTCGATGAACAAGGAGAGAAAAAAAAGCAATCGATGAAATCAGGGGCATGGTCACCCAAGGATTCCAGGGGACATTGTAACGATTTGCCGGCCTTGCCTGTTCCTTCAGCACCGCTGCAGTGACTGCCTCCTCCATTGGATCCTGCGGTCCCCTCTCCGGAGCAGGGTCCCACCGCGACCTCTTCTTTGGCTGGCCTTCGGCGCCTGTTCCCCCTGCTTGCTCCGGGGCCCATGGGCCAGGTGCGAATGCACTCTGCCGCTGCTGAGGGGTAGCGCTTAACCCTGCTTGACCGTGAGGTGGCTGGGCATGGGGCCAAGGCTGGCCGTGAGGTGGTTGTGAGTACGGGGGTGGGTTTGGGAGGCCCTGTTGCCGAGGGGGCGCGCCAGCGGTGTAGGGAGAAAGTGCACCGATGGGAGGGCCGGGGGGAAATGCAGGGCCTCCACCTTGAACCCCTGCATTGACAAAAACAGGGTGGGGAATGAAGCAGTGCATATGGACTCATTGATCAACATGCAGGCGCCCATTGTCGGGTGCGCAGCAAGGGGCAGAAGGTCTGGCGAATTGCACGAGACCTCAGGTGAAACAGCGGCAAGCTTTACCAGTGGGTTTGTTGCTAATCATGCACTTCCACCAGAGAACTTTTCCTTGCGGCAAATCATACGTGTTTGGCCATCCTAAGTATCTTCAAGTTTGTCACTTCAAATCCCGTATCCTACAGGGTGCACCCTTGGAGTTCTTAATCCTAGTTTTGTGGATTCGCAAGGTGAAGTTCAATAGGCCTGACCTGCATAGCCTCTGAAGTGCTGGCCTTGGAAGCCATTCCCCTGGGGTGGAACAAAGCCCGGCTGGTGGTACTGCCCAGCCCCAAAAGCGGTGTGGGACTGAAATGGGGTTGCCTGGGGTTGGCCGTTTTGATGAGGCATTCCAACAGCACCATTTGCATCTTCTGCCTTCTGAAATGGAAGGAGAAAGGATCAGCATTTCTTCTCTGACGACGATCAAATGACGCCCTGTCTGCGAAAGCCAGAGTTGCCAACTTCGCCGACCAGAGTCGTTGGTCGCCAACAAATCTCCGATGATTAACAGAATGAACAATGGAATAGTTATGCCATTGCGAGCTCAATGAAAGCAGCACCAGTGATAGGTAGTAGTTGGCAAACATGTTTCAGTACGCAAGTCTCTGGCAGAGACTTTTATATCAAGCTTATGGAGTTACCACTCTTTAGCACAAACCACAGACGCTGACACTATGCCAGATGCAACCTGCAAAAAAAAGCTCACTGCCTGGAAATCTGAGCAGAAACTCTGATGTGGCGCATTCATTGCTGCATTGTCTCGTCTACATTACATTCCAGCACGGCAAACTTCAAACAAAAGATTTGCCACAATCGATGCGTGGGATGCAAATTTTGTACTTCGCAAACTATGTCGCCCAGAAAGTCACGATAGAGCGGGTATTGCATCACCTTCATCCAGGCCGGCATGGTCATCTCCCGACCTCTCCCTCTGCCCGCCATTTTGAGTTCTGTTGATGGATGAAAGCCAATTGTGCAAGCGCCTGACCAGCTTCTGGTTCTATTTCATTTACGTTCTCTTATGTGAGCCCATGAGCCTCGTATGCCCCAAGCTTGAGCAATTCTCTGACGACTCATCAACGGAAAGCATTGGCTTCAACCGAACAAAACTTCCATTCCTTAAAGCTTCACGTCAGGAATGGCACCCCCCAGACTAGCTATTTAACAACTGAGTGGAAGGGGCTCAAATAGAGATCCCCTGACGCCAGAAAGTCACGGGTGCTGAGCAAAGGCGTCCACGCATTGGCACTTTGACTCTGAGCCTTCTGCTCAAAGTGGGCGTCTACACTCGCGAGTGCACTTGCAATCGGACGGCAATGAAGCACGAGTTGAATCTATCGGACGATGCTCACTATGCTAACCTGTGCCGTCGTCACGCTTCGGCGATGCCGACGGCGTGACGCCTACGCCCACTTCAAGCTCAGCAAGTGCCTGGCAAGAAGCTTCTCCATTGAATTTGTGTTACAAGGACCCATATCCACCGGCGGCGGTATATCCAGGAGCACTTTGCAGGCCATAGGCATGTACGGTATGCGTAGGACACAACCTGTAAGCATACCGTATTATCTGTGCAATCTAGGTCTGGATATTATTTGGACACTTCGCATTTTTCAAGGAGGTCGGTAGAAAGGTCGGAAATATCTTCTTAAATGTTAAGAGCAGGCAGCCCTTATCGATTTTACATGGTTATGACTGGGGGAGATGAGCCCTTATATAATACTCTTGCTCATCACAGTGCTGTGGGCCGTGGCAGCATTTCTCAATCACAGCTCGCTTGGCTGGAGTTGAAGCAATCAACTTCTTGCTGGATGCCTGTGGAGCTTCACGAATCACATCATCTGGTGATTGCTCCTGGTGCTGTTATTACCATGGCGATCACCGTGCATATCAAACCCTCCACAGGTGCAAAATTCTCTGTGGATGTTGATGTTTCACAAACGGTCTTGGAGTTGAAAGAGAAACTGGCGGAGAAGACAGAGATCCCGACGCCCCAGCAGAGGCTGATCTACAAAGGAAGGCAAGCGGCCAATCATCCCTAGCCCTGTTCCCAATGTTAGTGCTTCTTTCCAGGACAGAAATCGAGCCGTGGTTAGGCAATTGGGGGTTGAAAGAGATTGTGACAAGGTGTTGATTGTGGCAGATTGCAGATTGCCTTGTGACCTAGCTGTTTGAACTGAGATTGTGGTCCTCAATCTGCAGGGTGCTAAAGGATGAGCAAACGCTGCAGGGCTATGGTGAGTGCTTTCTTGCAAATATGGCGTCCTACTTCTCATCGTTTGATGTCAAGTCTATTATTTTTTGTTTGTGATGATGCCATCATATCCTTCATATGCAGATCTGTTGTCCATGCCTTGTTGTCCACATTTCCCCACCCTTTGTCACCATTTACACAGAGTGGTGGCATAATCCTACCTGATGTCGGCCGTGCTCCTAGCATTGTTTCTGAAGGAATACTTGGACTAATGTCCCTCTTTATCATTCACCAGTTCCCATCTGCATTCTTATGGCAGGCCTTGAAGCCGACCACACCATCCACCTGGTCAAGGGTGGCGCCCCCCCCGGCTCAACTCCCGCCTCGTCCTCCGCCTCCCCTGCTGCCCCCACGACCTCAACAAACCCTCCGGCAGTGCCTCCGGGCCTGGGAGGGATAGGGTTTGGCGGTACTGGCGGCACCCCCAATCTGGCTGACATGCAGCGCCAGATGACTCAGAACCCCCAGCTCATGCAAGAGATGATGAACAGCCCTGCGGTGCAAGCGATGATGAACAACCCCGAGGTCATGCGCACAATCATCAGCGCGAACCCCCAGCTGAGGGAGGTGATGGACCGCAACCCGGAGCTGAATCACATCCTGAACGACCCGGCCACGATGCGTCAAATGATGGAGGCGGCGCGCAACCCGGAGATGATGCGCGAGATGATGCGCAACACGGACCGGGCGATGAGTAACATCGAGGCGCACCCCGAGGGGTTTAACATGCTCAGGCGAGTTGTTGGTTGAAGCTTCTCTCTTCTTTGTGGTGTTCTCATATTCATTTGGGGGTTTTTGTTTATACAAGGAGGGGCATCAACGTGTCTGACCGGTACAGAGAAGTTTGGATTGTTGTAACTGCGGACTGCTGGTCGTACTCCAGTGTTTTGTAGTCACAGGTTGGTACATTGTCACACGCAATTGCCTCTTTCACAGTTTGAATTTAAGAAGATGTCCAGTTGATGTCCAGTTGCTAGTGAAGGGCGGTTCATAATGAAGTCCAACCTTCCGTTATTCGTAGTCCTTACCCTTCGGAGCCGCCAAGGTTCAATAGGGCCCTGTCCCATAAACTTACAGACTACTTGCGGAGAATTGGTGCTGCTTTCGCAGTGTTTACCAGCCATTGCATAAATTGCACACGATGCAATCCACAAGCGATGGCAAGGTGCTATGTTGTAGCTCAATCCCCCGGCGTCAAACTTGGGAGTGTCATTGACGTTGACAATCCGTCATTCACTACCCTCAGGCCTGATTTTGGCTCCACATTTGCTATCAACTCGTGCAATGGACCCTGTCTTTAACACGAAATGGACCTTAGAATCAACAGGAGATCTGATCCTGACTCCCACCTGCAGAAGGATGTACGAGAACGTTCAGGAGCCCCTCATGGAAGCCGCTACCCACCGCCCAGAAGGGCAGGCTGATGCAGCAGCCAACCCGTTTGCGGCCCTCTTCAACGCCCCGGGTCAGCAAGCAGGCCAGCAGGCGCCCGCCCCAGCAGCCGCGGACGGGGGTGCAGGCCCGAACGCTGCGCCACTTCCCAACCCTTGGGGGCCTCCATGTGAGTCGCTGACATGATCGTTTCCTCCCGAGCAACACGAATTGCCTCGGTGTTATTATTGAGCCCCCTGGTTGGTACCTTTGCGCAGCGGGAATGTGTTCCTGGAGTAATGACATGTGGACAGGGCAAACCTTTAGGATCTACTGACCGGTTAGCCTCGATCCATTGCGGCCTGGTCCATTGCTCCCACTTGTTCAACAGTTGCGACCTCACTCACTTCGTGAGCCACTTCTCTGCCCCCTTAGCCCAGTCCTAACCAGACAAGTCTTTCTTGGTGCAGCGACTGCAGCTGGGGCCGGCACTGGCGCCGCTCCGCTGCCTGCCGTCAACCCTCTAGCTGGCTTGGGGCTGGGTGGCCTCGGAGGAGCGGGGGGCTTTGATGGTATGGGCGTGCAAGGCGGGGGCGGCAGCCTGGGGCTGGGCATGGACCCCGCCCAGATGGCGCAGATGATGCAGAACCCGATGATGCAGCAGATGATGCAGCAAGTGCTGTCCAACCCGCAGGTCATCCAGCAGGTGAGCTTGGCACGTGTTTGAGGAGCTTTTCCAAAGGTGTCAAATCGTGTAATGTATCCGCAAGCTGCTGGAATGTCTTCTCTTGTGGACTGATTATCCGAGAATCAGGAGTCTCGAAAGGCGTCAACTTGCAAGTTTGGCACGCATGGCGTATTTGATTTTGCGAGAAGTCGTGATTCCGGGCCTTTCTGCGTACGCTACAATTGCAGTGTTGCAACGAGGATTGAGCACTCTCAAACTGATTAGCAGGAGAAAAAGAAGTCGGAGTTGTAGAGCCAGTTCATTGACTCGAAGTGCTGTCCTCGTTTCGCCTGTTCTTGCAGCTGATTGACTCCAACCCGCAACTTCGGACGATGGTGGACGCCAACCCCCAAATGCGGACGATGCTCTCCAATCCGGAGTTTCTTCAGCAGATGACGAGGCCAGAGACCCTGCAGGTAGGGTTGCACTTCTCGTCGAATTGACAACTCTGTTGGAATTGGATCGTCAAGTTCTCTCGGCCCAACGTGTCGAACAAGGTTCCATGTTTGTTAGGAGGTTATAGGCGTAGCATGCTTCTCATCGTCAAAGCTCTTACGTGCTATTTCTTCTCCCTGGCAACCTTTCAGGGTTCAGATTAGAAATGGTGTCCATTGGCGACAGATGAAGAGTCCGGGCTTTTCAGCTAAGCCCGACACCATGACCATACAGGCTGTACACGAGGTCTCGTGCTTGCGGTTGCGATTGACACGTCCGATCTGTGTTCAAACAGAGGTCAACGCATCTCTTAAACAGACTGCCTTTCTATGTGCAGCAAGTGGCCCAGATGCAGCAGCTTCTCGGTGGAGCGGGCGCCGGGGGGTAAGTCCGTGTTCTGCTCACATCCTCTGGTTAAAAAGGTTGATTTGTGAAGCTAGTTTTGGGCAATTGCCTCATCACGAGGCAGAGGCTATATCTATTCTGATTGGTATTAGGGACGAGTATTGGCCCGCCAATCCGTCGATGTTTTGTTGACGCGATGTTAGAATGTATCTTCGAGCATGGAGTCATCCTCATGCAAGATGGTCGGTCTGCTGCTTTTCACACGATCCGAAAGCAGCTTCAGAAATTTAGAAGATATATTGTGGGCAAATTGCAGGGCCGGAGGGATGGACATGAACGCGCTTTTGGGAGGGATGGGGGGATTGGGAGGATTGGGAGGCTTCGGCGCTCCAGCCCAGCCTGCGGGTGAGTCTCGTCCTGTTGCGGGTCTGTCAGTATCAACTTGATTACGAGGAGTTGCCCAGACCGCTCGAGAAACGGGAATGCCGATACTGAAAGCGTGTGTACCTCCGCTCCTGGTACCAATGAAAAGAAACGTGTTTAGGCCTTTCAAAAAGGACATCACCAGCGAGGTATCGAACGGTCCCCCCACCTCGTCCTGTTTCGTCTGGTGATGTTCAACCGCATCTGGTTGTCACCAGTCCCCCCCAAGTAGGCAACATGCAGGATCGCCTTAGCAAATTCTGCTATAGAGGACGTAATGCTAACCAAGTCACGCCATCTGTGTGTATAAGATAGTAACGGTCACCTTTAAAGCCCTACGTTGACTGCGGGGCTATCGATCTGCCAGTCCGAAACCTCTAAATAATGAACAACTTATCTATAAACCAAGAACATATAAAGGCTTGGCAGTCTGTCTTTATAGAAGGTGAGCGTGGACAAGTGAAGAATTGCACTGGAATGGCGTGTGGCGTCAGTCACGTGAATCGGTTTCTTTTTGGTGCGCAGGACCTCCAGAGGAGGTGTATGCCACGCAGATCCAGCAACTGCAAGACATGGGCTTCTACGACGTCCAGGTGAGCGGGCTCCCAATGAAAGTAGATTTTTCTAGGAACACGCAATCAGACAGGCTGCATCACAGGCTGCATATTACCTGCGCAATGCAATGGAAGACAACCGGGTTGTTATTCCTGGCCTTGGTTTCTTGTAGTGCTGTCAGTGTGCAGTAAAAGGTCTTTTCTATGGAATAGCTTCAATGCTGATTGAGTGCTCCCGTCTCAATTGCCCCCGGCTTGTCCTCGGAAATATTAAGTTTGGTTGGCCGCTTGTGTGACTGCGAAGCAAATCAGAGAGTTGACCACGTCCTACATCTGCACGTGAACAGCTTTGAGCTTCTCACAAGCTCAATGTTTCCAAAACCTCAATTTACTAGTCAGAAAGTTGACGGAGTGGCTTGCTTACGGAAGCTCGTCAAAGCAGCACAACTGGTTGCCTGTGACTCACTTTTACGATTCTCCTACTGCAGGAGAACATTCGCGCGCTACAAGCTTCGCATGGGAACGTCAACGCAGCGGTCGAGCGTCTTCTGCAAGGCCCCGGCTAATGCGAGATACTTCGGTTTCCATCCATTCCATAGGTCATGTCCAATATGTACAATGTCGTAAGCAGGATTTGGTAGGGCCGCTGGTCGTGAGCCGGGCCGAGCGAGAGTTTACGGCCTAAGGCTTATCAGAACCTTATCAACGCCTGCATAATCCACAATAATGCCTCTCTGATTGATGCGTCTACACTCAGTGTATGGTGATACATAAGGGAAATAACGTGGTATCAGTCGTTTGTCTCACATGTTATAGCTCGCATCATCAAGTAATGTGCTTGCACAATGAGGCGATCAAGCCAAGCTATTCGTTGTCAATGGTATACATCCATGTGCTCGTGGTGATCCGATGGGCAAGCGCGGGTGCTTTAGGCAGTACATGGATGCGCTTACTTCGATTGTATATAATCGCAATGATGGCATGCACGATAGTCAATACGTGTTTGTTTGGGGAGCACGCATGCTGACCGGTATAAGTTGGACGTGCAATTTGTACCAAAGGGCCCCTCAGTGGCGGCCGTGTCCTCGCCGCGATCGACTCACTCAGCACAATGCATGACTAATTGATCACGATCTATAGCTGATGTTCCATGTGACCGTGCGCATACAATAACCTAGTTATACACAGAGGTCCTAGTGACAGCTTGCCACGGCACGGGGCTGAGGACGAGTGGGCATGCTCATGTCGTCGCGTGCATACATGTATTGATCTAACCCAACTTGACACTAACGAACTCTACTCGTGCAACGTTTGACTTTGTCTCACAATGATGGTCGGGCCCATGATCGAGACGAGTCCTGCATGGATGCAAGCCATACATGGCTAGCTTTCCACTAGCTGCAATTGAACTCGAGGGACAATGAGCACCGTCAGCTGGGCTTAGGCAGAGACTCCCGCTTTTTGACGAGTCCTTAAGATGAAAACCGATCCAGTAATGTGACAAGCCTTGGTGGGGATCACTGTACTAAGGCCTTGTAGATTGTCCTACAGACTTTTCATTCTTTGACATTCTACAAGCGGTCTCCATCCGACTAATTGCCAACCTCTGCTGGGAAACAAGAGTATGCAATCTAATTTACACCTTCTGTATTACTACACGTGGACGAGCCCTTTGATTACATACGTGCCCAACAAAAACCAGCCCGTGATCAGGCCCCCAAACACCGCCCACCCGACCAAAAAGTACCACCGCGCAACCCACACCCCAATACCCATCATGACTACGAAAGGCGCAAACGCCTTCACGATCGCCCACCCGCTGACCCACTGGCCTCTACACAAGATCAAAAACACCATATCCACAACGTTCCAGTTCTCCTTCCCTCCGTAGGCCATCGTGTTAAGGCACGCGGCCGCGAACGAGTGGCAGTTGCACGTGAAGATATTGTACTGCTGGTGTTGGTAGCGGCGCATCGTGGCCCGGAGGGAGTCGTCCCACGGGTTCTCGCCTTGCGGCAGATTGAGACTCGGCTGCTGGATGGGGAGCATGCTGGGCTGCGGGCCGTGTGACAGCTGGCAGCCACAAGAGATCACGGAGATCAGCAATTTGTTACGCATACAGCAGGACGAGAAAATGAATTTCATTGGACCGGGGACAGAGCAACTCGACCTCACTTGCACAAAAGATCAAGGGGGGCGGCAGATCGGATTAAATGGTGCATGAAAGTTCGTGATGTTCTGTAAGGAGGCAATAAAAGAGAAGGGCCAGCTGAGCCGGCGCGAGTGCAGCACAGATCACCAGTGTGTCTTTGGGAGTAGTACGTCAAAAAGACAGTAGCAGTTCATAGAGGGAGGTGACAGATCGAATCCCAGACAGTATCAGACGGTTTGCCCTTTTGGTTTCGAACCAAAAAAAAACAATGGCTTTCAGGAAAAGCATATGCTTGAAGTAGAGCTCCTGCTCAGGACGCCAAGCGAATTCCCAGACTCGAGGTCGCTGATCGTGTCTCAACTCTTCCTTTTCTGAGACTTGGAACAACATGGCGGGACAAAGTTCGGCAAGCACTCTCGCAAAGCTATTCCCGCAGAAAGACTATGCACATTCAGTGTGCATCGAGAAGACGTTCCGAAGGAGTACGGCGATTCTTAGTATCGGTGCTTGATTTTCTTTGGTGACTGCCAACTTCTTACAACTACGCTCGGTGACGAGTGTCAAAACAGGGGCCTCTTAGACTTCCTTGAATCTGAGCATCCACGAATTGTCCCCGTGCCTTTTGAACGAAGTGCCAGTCTTCCCTTCTCACCTTCTTCGGATCTAGCCGATGGAACCGTGCGGTCGCGCCGAACGCAAAGTTGTCGACGTTCACAAAGAACGGCCCCGCAAAGTCGAGGATCACACCGTTTGTTTGGCAGATGCCAAGATGCCCAATAAACGGCACCAGCCAGGCGACTATGGGGAGGGGGGTCCAGACGAGGCAGTATGGGAAGCGGGCATGGCGGGGGTCAACGGGAGATTCCTCGGGCAAAAGCGACTGGGGTTTGGGGCCGGATCCTACAGGGCTTTGAGATTTAACGGCTATGGTGTGGTGGGACTCCATGTTTGGCCCCCACAGCTTTTAATACCTGTCGAAGGGGAGCAGTTAGAGAATGTCAAGGTCCACCAGCATGGGTTGGGTTTGGTTTGAGGAATTTCGCTGGTACAGCCTTTTAGGGCATGTGCAACATGAGATGATCCCCCCAAGTAAGACTGAGCTTGCCTCTGGTTGAATACTTTGAAGGATTTGACAAGCTGCCAGCAAAGCGAGTGTTGGTAAAGACCATCAAGGAAAATTTTATCCAATCTGCCCATAAAAACACCGAAAGGTGATTTTGCTGTCTGCCTTCTCAAGTCGTGGCTGAGCTTGACGTTACATTTCTTCCTCAAAGAGATCCTGATCCCAAGACCTTTACAGATTGATCATAGGTTCAGGAGAACCATCGGGTTTGTGGAAGAAGCGGGGAAGTCCCGTTCGTTTTGCCCAGTTTCTCATTGCAGGCCGCTGCTTTTAGAGGATGCGACCTGAAGGCTGTTCACTCTGGTCATCGCTGGTTTACCCCTCACCGATTGTCAAACTGCAGAAGAGCCCCCAGTTCACAAGTGGGCAACCAATTGGTTGAAAAGAAGGTTCTGCAGTGCAATTTGTTGTGCATTGTCGCTCACCTCTTGCGTCAATGTAACTGCGGCGCCTTCAAACTGAGCCACACCGGTGTGTCACTTCGTGAAATCTTGTTGCTCGGATCTTATGCCCGCCCAAACCCCTGATTGAGGATCCAATGACCTCAAGCATCTTTCATTGCAACAATTGTGCAAGGGCTCCGAGCTCAAAGCCTCACAAATCGACCTTTATGTCTGTTGTCTAGATGACTTGTTTTTGCGCCTCGCAAACCAATCTAATTGGAACCAGTCAATTCATTCCAGCTGATAGGCGCCAGACCTCAGCTCCTGCAGCTCTCAAAGTTCTTAGCCGACCGACAGCAATACATAAAAACGCAGATGATCCAAAACCAGAGAGCTGCCGCCGCTGCCACCTAGCCGTCTTCTTGCCCTCATCTGCCTGAACCCCTTGCTGGCTCTGCAGCTCAGCCTAAGTTAGAAACTCGGCAAGCTCCTAGTCCTAGGCTTCCGCGTTGCCTTCAACTTCAACACCCTCAGGCTCATGTGAGGTCAGCTTGAGCTCAGCTCTCTCGAGGCGATCAGCCTCAGGCGTCTTTGCCTCTCTTTGCTAATCCGCCATGCAGTACTTTGGACGGAACGGAAGGGGACGGAATGGATTGTGTGCAAATAGTACTAATAGTAAACCCCTGCCCACAAAACCCTAAACCCCGCGCGGTGAGTGTGCGCCGCCGCCCGCGCTGCGGTCGGATCGAAATTAAGCATGCATGCCTTAAAACAAAGCGCGCTCTGGACCCTCAGGACCCTGCACATTGTCAAATGCTGAGTGCTAAGTTGGTGCAATCCGAATCTTCGAGTGATTAGCCAGGCGCCAACCTTCAAGAACATTGTGAGCTCCTTTTGATCACAATCTGCTATAAAACTTACAGCTCATGGCAGCTATCGCCTCAGCACGCATGCAGTGTCCATCCACCTCTTCAGATCACCACTGGTCTACGTAATTGGGCACCCCTGCGTCCCTGACTTTGACCCCACGACACGTCACCCTTCCTTCTCCTTGCAACTTCCCCTGTATGCGCTCAAAACACCGCTCTCGCACCTCGTGGCCGATTAATTACCATGGTGCTTTCGTGCGGACGTTGGAGCTTAGCGACCACCGAAAGTGGCTGTCTGGGCCGCACTGGCTCTGCTACGCCCGGTGGCATTCCCCGGGAGACCGGAATCCATGGGTTCCGCTGGAATCCATCTTCTTCCAGGCATGCCCGGGAGACGTGGCGCGCTTCTGCATGGCCGTCGTTGCCAACTCGACCAACCCCCCGCCGCCGCCTTCTACCGGGCTGCAGCACATCACCGGGCGGGTGGTGCTCATCTACGACGCTGACGCGAGCAGCTTCAAGAATGACGTCAGCGGCTGGGACGGCGCCGCCCCGGCCACGTGCTGGCTGCTCTCGGACCCTGTTACTGATGGATACCCCCTCTACCACGAGACCCACCACGTTGCTGCCCGGAGCGGTATGGGTGACTGGGACTGAGACCCCTCCGGGTTCTTCTGCCGAGCAGGGGAGGGGGAGAGCCTGCAGAAAGATATGCGCCCGTTGGAGTTTGCCGAGTGGTCCAGCACTCTGTATATCAAGGCGCGGGAGTACAAGGGGCGACAGTCGATGAGGGTCGGGGCCCCATCACCCGGGAACCTCACGTGGGCGCTAGAGGGCTCAAAAAATTGCGAAGTGGAGGAGGATACTGGGAAGGGAAGTAAGGAGACGAGTCGGCTGGTGAAGCTGGTCAAGAAGTGGAAACTCAACGCGCGTGCGAAGGACGAGGAGGACTCTGCAGAGAAGCATCCGCTGTCGGAACCTCTCCTGAAGCAAGTTGAGTAGCGTGCCCTAAGGTAGAGCGAAGAAGAAAGGAGGGAACGAAGTCGGTGGGTGAAGGGCCCGTGGTCGAAAGGTCTGTGCAAAGCCTACTAGGAGGCTAGGTCTGGGTTCACGGAACAGTGGGTCCTTCGTTCCTTTGCAGTCAAACAGAGAAGCTCATGAAAACCCCGAACTGGAGCAAAGTGCAGTGCTAGCGTTCGGAGATAGTGCAATACGTATCGGTCGGCCTTTTGCCGAAGAGGGCCGTGAAAGGTTTGAAAACAACTTGTGGGCTGCCAGTTTCACTGTCCAAGTAGATGTACTTTCCTTCATTGGGAGAGTTGTTTGCCGAGTATTCAATTATGCAACGTCGTCAATGTCCTCTCACATAAGCGGATCCTTGCAGACACATGGCTCATCATGTGGTTCATGCTACACGTGGTCAACGAAGCGAAATACCAAAGACTATTGTTCTGTTTTGCCGACGTGCCAGTTTGTTGTTTCGCTTTGCTCGATTCATGAATGCTAAGGTCAAATCTGCTGATAATACGATGGCATGCGCCGCCGTTCTCCGGTCATAGAAACCGCACGGCACATTTGCGATTGCACGTACATAGAAGCAGACCCTAGCTTGCCTGCTTGTGCAATCGTGGGCAACAGAATGAGAACCATTCCAGTGGATGTAACTCATGTATAACCTACGTCGGCTCTCCACAACCCCAACCGTCTATTTACCAGCTGCAAAGCCCAAGTGTTGAATCAAAACGATACTCTTGGGGCAATCAACTGGTCCAATCTAGACGTATAACCTAGACGCATCCGGGCCGTCACGTCACCTTTCAGAGTCGTTGGATTGCAGTGGCAGGCATGTGGGAGCATCTCAAAAAGATCCAGGCAAGGAAGCAGAGTTTCCAACTGGATATGGGAAGCTAGCACCAGCGACACCGTTGGCGGTCGAAAGACTCTGCTCAAAAGTTGGGTGGGCGTTTTCACATCTGTGTGCCGTCGGGAGTTATGAAGTACGTGTATCGGTGTGAATAGCCCTCGCGTCAAGACGCGCGGATCATCATCTGGCCGTACGGTTAGGTGACCACTCTGTCATCGCCGGACTATGAAGTGGTCACACAACAAGAAGAGCCCCTGAGTTTCTTCTACGAGCAAAGCTCCTCGCAAAGAATTGAATAAATGAAGATGTAAACGCAATTATTTTGCAGGCACGTACAAAGACATTGACGGCCGGGACTGCACTGGCAGTCGCCGCCTCTGTCCACGCAGATGAGCGCTTTTGAGAATAGTCTTTCCCAAACTATCCGCTTCGTTGAAAGGTCATATAACAGAAGCGCTTTGAGCGCGTGATCCGGCAACCGAGAGCGTCTCGATTCACAGTCCCGAAAAGTTCCTGATCAGGACTGTGGTCAGAGTGGTAATCTGCGGCGAGCGTTAGCCGTGACGTCACCACAAGTTCATCTATGCTAGCAAGTTGTCATTCATTAGAAGAAGATCGGAGAAAGCGAATAGGGACGAACGTCTCTGCGACTGCCGGCGTTTGGGCGAAGGAATCCGAAATATGGCGGACGGACACGCCACCTCGAAATCCATCACTACCGGGACTCACAACATCAGATTGGTCAATCGGATCGCAAAATATTGCTTTGTCCAGGACCCGCCTCAAAAGAAGGTGAGGCGGAGACTTCCAATGTGGCAACTCGATCCCTCACTTTCGATCATAGGCCTTCTCGAAATCTAGGACGTACCGGCGACTGAGACTATGTTGGAGAAAGCGAGCTCGAAATGTTCCTAAATCGGATGGAATGTAGGCAGAGATTGAAAATGAGTGGTATAAACCAGGTCCAATAGGTCCAATGAGTCTTATTGATGACTCTTATGTCTTACTTAACGTTTGAGAGAGCCCTGACTGATAGCAAGAGACGAGATTTCAATGAATGTTAGAAGACACACCGCGGAGGTTTGGGACAAGCGAAGTTGGATACAAGGGACAAGATAAGGGATCGTACGTCGAAGAATGAGCTGGCACGATATTAAAGCTTCATGTAGGTTCGAATCCGCGTTGCTTCAAGGATGGGCTCCCCTTCAAGGGTTTACTTCGAGCCCATATAGAACAGCATAAGAGCTGATCTGCCTGAAAAGTGCTTGCCAAGTCGTCTCGTCAGGTCAGGATCTAAGTCGGCCCACCTAACTTAACAGTCAGGCGATCGAAGTTGCGGTGTTCCTGGAATACAGTTGGAATGTTGTGGCGTCGGAGACTCACTCGAGTACTCTCATGACCCCGCGGATCAATCACGGTCATCAGTGCCACGGATGTAAAGACATAGTTCATCTCTGCATTGCTTCGGCTGGCTACTTGAAAGCGCAGCATTGTTCGTTGGTCTTACGTGACCGCAAACAGGTTGTAGGCCGGCTTCGTGTGACATTTTCTACACACACACAAAAAGAAGGCTTGACTGTCCACGGCTACTCATTCGAAACTCTCGCGTCGACTATGTAAGTGTTGTGGTTGAAAGAAACTCCGAAAGTGGTCCCTGTTGGGGACAAGCTTGAGTGGCTGAAAAGCTGTTGAGACATTGTTGAGCGGCTTCAGTCGAACAGATGTTTGCAGAGCCTGACCAGTTGATCCGGCAGCAACTCGTCATCGCACGAAGCGATGCTTGACGACATCCGCTTTACTCTTGCACAGTCTTTGGAGTAACCTAAGACGACATTAACAGCTGACGCATCTTGCATCAATCCACGTACTTGCTCATGTGGCCTCATGGAGTGGAAGCGTTGCCCACTGCTAATTCCAGACAGTGGATGCAGTGGATGATGTCCAAGACATCCCGATTGTTTGATCCTAAGGATGTCATGTATGGAGTAAACGCATTCAATAACACGTAGCGTGCTGACATACGCTACGAAAGGTCGAGAAAGTAACGAAAGGAAGAGCGCGGCATCAAGTCGATCCGGTCAACGGCGAGTGACCTATGGCCATTCATTGAGCGTTCATCATCGCCGCACCGAAAGTAGGTCTGAGGACCCGGGAGCCGGGAAAGAGAGCATTGAGCGTCTAACCAGCTCTTCTTTTTCTAACTCGAAGGGCAAAGCCTCGCCGATGAAGGAAATGTCGGTTTTGCTGGTGCTGTCTTGGTCTGCTTTCATGCAAGGCTGTACGAGTATGGTTGGACGAAGTTCTGTGGCAGGCGCAACTGATTGTGAAACCTTGAAGAATTCTGAACGGACCGCAATTGGAAGGCGACAATTTTCGAGAGGCACCGCCCACCAAGAGGGGAGTCACGTACGATCGGTCGTACGTGTTTCCATTCTCTCGTGCTAAAGCACACGAAGGTCAAGGTCACGCCTTTCATTATGTTCATCTTGATTAGCGCATAGGCTCAAAATATGGCGTCAGCTTGGTGCACTACGTCAACTGCCGAAACCTGTCTACGCAAGTCTGCCGCCCTCCCCTTCGAGTTTTTGGCCTTCGCTATACATGGCTCTTAGACCGTCTGATCAACCACTCTCGTCTAACAGTTCAAGATCGTGTATTTCAATCAGCAAAGATTGGTTTTGAAGGTGGCCAGTTTGACGCAAAGGCGTTTCCATCGACTGTGAGGAAAAGTAAGAGTCCCACCTTCATTCAATTTTTTATCTTTCACTGACACGATGTCAGGAGAAGTTCAAAGCGGGCTTATACTTTCATGCCCACTAAATAGAAGTCGCTGGGGAGCTGTTCGTACATTGTTGAGTGGCTTCACTTCAGCAGCCGACCACCGAAACCAATTGGTCAGGCGGCAGCTGATCATTGCCGACGAGAAAAATGCAGGACAAAGCAAACATATGCTGACAGTGATTTCCAGGTTTTCCAAATTCTATGGGAGTGATAAACCAAGACGGCGTCAATAGCTGACGCCTCGTGCATGATCCACACATAATCCAGTGAATAATGCAATGCAGTTGACGCATCCTCCTTGCGTCAATTGCGATGCGCTATGTTATTTTCTGCTCGGAGCAAACGCGTCCAAAGACGATACTAGCGGATACGCCCTGAAAAGCGGAAGGTAGTAATAAGGTAGTAATATCGTGAACGCCGAACTTAAAAGCGCAGCATCATGTCGTTCTCCTCTACGTATTGACCTTTTGCCCACTGGGTCGTCCCTCATCGCCGCAGCTGAAGCTGGCTGCATTCGAATCAGGCAGCATTTGAACGCACCGACCTGCACTCAGAATGACCAAGTAGGCTCTTCGTATCACTGCAACCCGCAGGATGAGGAGTTTAGGTGGAGGGCGCCGAACGCTGAAACTCCGGTACCTTCTATTTCCACCTTGACTTGTAGTGTGCGCAAACAACTTTGAAACAACGGGGAATATTTGCGCGCTCCGTGAAGGAAAAAGGCTGTTGTGTTTAGCCCAAGCTAGCTAAGCCGATGCTATGGAACAACATTACGTACGAGGCCGTCTTCACAGAATCCTTGCTGAGTCGTCAGGAACATGATTTCCGGTCACGCCAACCAGGCAGAATATCTCGATCCACTCTTAGATCCATCAACGCATGCGCCCCCGGATGCACGTGCCATCCTCGTATATGACGTATGCAATTAAGGTACAGATGTTGTTTAGCGGAAGCCTGCCCACTTCCAAAGGCCTAAAGTCCTAAGCTTTCGAATTCGATCTTGCACTCTTGGATCAGCCGCATCTTGACGTCAAAGCGGTCAAGATTCTGTACTCGGCTAGAGTGTGCCTTTCGAAGCGGCAACTTTGACGTGATCCATGAAGCTGTTTGAGCTGTGACCCAAAAGGCTCCGAAACAGAAACGCAGCTAATGTGGTGACGCTTCCTGAGGCAATCGGACCACTACTATACTTGCTTGCAAATAGCCCATCTCGGCAGCAATTGCAGCGGTGCTTCCTCCTCGCCAAACGCGGGGAACCAAAGCTAATTCCACGGTAACGGATCAGAATGGTAAAGGCATGTGCTTCGCATGAACGTCAGACAAGAAGTTAGGAACGAAACAGGAGCACTAGCAGTACGGCGTTGCTCTGGTCGGTCAACGAGAAGCTCGGCGGAGCGGTAAGATCAAGGGCACACCAAACGCAGATAGAATCAAAGAGGCCACACGCCCAGAGAGGCCGCCATGAAGACATTTTGGCAACAGAAGCAAAGAATGGCAGCGATAAAGGACCACTCAAGCAACAACCCTTGCCGCAAGCCACCTAACAACTTCTCTTTCGGGCGAGGCCCAAGGTGGAGGCGTTTGCAGCTTTTGAAGTAACCGGATGGTCTGGTCGTATATACGCGGTCTGTGCTGCGAGTGTGAGCACTTAACGGATGTGTTGGAGCTTGACGAGGAAGTGGAAGGTCCCAAAGAAGGAATTAAATGCAAAATTATTTCATTTTTGAAAGAATGGATTCACGTCACACAAGACGATGCTAAAAATGATGTGTTCTCGTCACCGCTCCAGAGTTCTGTTCCTGGGGAAGACTGGTGAAGGCGAGAAACCTTAACGCTCCAGAAGGGACGGCTTGCGGACTGGTTGCCTTTTTGAATGTGGAAACTTTGATTAGAATCCTAGTAACTCCTCGACTGATCCGAACGTGTCATACAAAGCTAAAAACAACTCAGTAACCCCACAGAGAACGCAACGGGAAGTTTGGAGAGACCACGGGGGATGTTACCCTTAACTTCGGTCGTCGATGAGATAGTTATGAATACGACGCGACGCACCATTTCTTCGACGTGCAGCCACTTCCTCAACGTGCCAGGACAGCGAAGACGTGACTCAGAAGCGCACACCGGGCTCTGGCGGTTGCCAGGTTGAGCGCAACGTTGCATCACCGTCAAGTTGTTGTTGAAAGGAAAACCGTACGCTCGGCTCAAACTGGCTCAAACACGATTCTCTACCCAGCAAAATTCTGCTTCGACAGGAGGGTGGGCCTCGCACAGACTGCATTGCCAACGGTTGAGAAGCTGAGACTCACGAAGATTGAGGCAAGCAAGGATCTTCCTCCTATGATTGTCGAGATCGAGGGTCGCACCTTTTCAACGAAACAGCGTATTGATGAAAGACCGTTGAGCGGAATAACACGCCGCCACCAGGACCGTTCAATTACTGAGTAGCAAGTCATGTGGTGCGGAAGAAAGCCTCCGGCATGAAAAGGCTGATGCGACAACGTACATTCGACATCTTGAGAAATATGTGAGCCTCTCGTGAGCACTGCGACTTGACCAGATGGCCATAGCGTATATCGTCCTTGCCGTCCTTGGCGCAGAAAGAGAAAGCAGGTTTGAAAAAAGGCGAACAGACGTGCACCGCTGAGAAGTGGAGGGTCTGACTATAAACATCCTCTGGCGGCTTCTTGTCCGGCAACAGTGAGTCTTGTCAGCTCCTTGAGAAACAAAGGTTGGACTCAAACCACAACCCTCGGAGTCTACTTCGTGCCAGCAAAAGCTCGTTGGGATGGTCATTATCAACGCACGGATGGAGGCGTCAGAGTTACAAGTTCGACGTGAGCACAACCATGGGCCTAAGCCCAAAAGGGATGGCAAATCCTTGCCTTTTAGTGGCAAAGGTCATTGTAAAATGGAAGGGCACCTGAGGAATTTCGCATATGTCGTCATCATTTATGATCCATGAAAAAGCAGGTTAGTAAAAGCCCACAAACCATTTAATATTGACGACAACTAGCAGCAATGATCGACCGAAACATGGCAAAGCAGCCTCTCGCTTCAGGGTTTCGTTTGGACGGGCACGATCCTTTCCAAACCTCAATTCACACTCGGTAAAGAACAGCACAAGCGGGCAGATTGTTTTGTGCCGCCGGTATCAACCCGGCTCACCGCTGTTTCATGAGAGCCGGTAGGAGTGTCGACACCGGTGGACACGTGGGCACCTCCAGACAAGTGGACGGCAAGCTAGCAGAGGAGCACATGTGGCTCCTTTGACGTGTCCCCTGAAAAATGTATGTTTCGGAAAGTGCGCCATCATGGAACAAAACAGCACGGATCTCAAGCTTTGCGTATGATGAGCACGAACCAGAGTCATATGTTACGTCCAACTCATTTTGGCGCCTGGTGGGGACAAATTAATAAGAATCAGGTTCGTCGACTCTCGAATACTGAGCGTGGAATCCCAACAACGTCTAGCTTTCAAAGCATGGTTCCTTGGCACCGCGACATTCTCTGCACCATGTGGCGCGTGCCGGACACGTGGACACGTAATTAAGTCGTCGTTTCCGACCTGCTCTAGCAATTGATCACGCACACCGCAGAATAGAGGCAAAGGGAAAGAGCGTCAAAGTACTTCTCAGCGACCACCTAGATAGCAAAACCGCACCCCAGATGAGCTCCAGCATTTGATTGGCTTCGCACTTGGATAGAACGAATGGAAAAAAGGCTGCGAACTTCTTAAGTCTACCTAGATGGCACATTGGCACCTCAAGCCCAGGATGACAGCCCTGAACTGGTGGCGTACCGAGCTCGGACTCAACACAACCGTGGCCAAGGGTCATGGCCAATTCGTTCTAGTCTTCATAGCCACTGATCAACTTGAAACCAATCCGGGAAAATGTCTTCAGGAGTTCCTTATGTCTGAGATATGGATAACCTGGTAAGGTGTTGGCCAGTGGAGCTGTGAATTTTTCGCCGGCTAGCGATTCACGGAGGGCTTTTCAGGTGTGTCGCTCGCCCACCAGTGCAAGTTGGTCATCTCTCGGCTCTAGACATCAAGTTCGCGTGTTTCTTAGATTCAAACATTCGAAGTGACGCACAATAGCTGGCTTCAACCAGCGTCCTTCAAGGCGTGCAACTTCCACGACCACTTGGGGAAGTCGCAGGCCTTATGTACGTGCGAAAGTATAGTTTGTAACGTCATATCCAGTGCAGAAGATAACATGTGACAACTGTGCGAACAGGTATAATTATCTTATATGGGTAGTGAACCAACGCATAACCGTCATAAGGAATAACCCTATCGAAACTTCATAAGTTACCATTTGTGCAGCGGAGCGTAACCCACCAAGGAACGCATATTTCAAGTTACTAGAGTAACGAACCGCAAAACATTTGCTATGCTGTCAAAGACTTTTCAAAGTCCTTGTTGCCATTAACTCAGCACCGAATTTGAAGTCCCTCAATACGTTACTGCAATATCCAGTCGCGTGCAATCAAGTTCTTAAAAGCAGAGTCGTGACTAAGCCAAGAATGCTTGTCTCTTTAGAATGCTTGTCTCTTTGCAGAATAGTCAACTTGGTATCAGGCACCGAAGGACATTATACGCCGACGGTGGCATCGAGCGAGGGCGTTACATATCTGCCTTACTGGCAAGCGTTCGCCTATCCTTACTTGAGTGGAGATTCAGCACATTTGGACAGGTGGCTCTGACGGTGGGCCGTTGCGAACAGAAATCGTCAACCAAGCAGATTGGAACAAGCAACAACAAATATGCAGCACCTGCACACTTATCAACGATAAGTGATTGGCTTTTGAATGCCATTAGAAAATGCAAGAGGACGAAGGCAGCCTGCATGTTCCCTTCTGGACACGGCCGGCTCCGAAATGAGCATTTTGTCTGTGTTGTTCCATTCGTGACAAGGAGGCATCGAAGATCGCGTTTCTAAACGATCTGTTGTGTTGTTTGCCATACACATATGCGGTCTCCAAGCGTTGACTGTTCAAACTACATGACCCGGATCGACACCTTCACGCAGAACAACGTTTTTGATAAGACTTAAACTGTAGTGGGCGGGATTTGCTGTCCTGCTTTGCACAAAAGTCCCCATGATTATGGGCCATTGACCCCTAGCATGACAACCAGAATTGGCGTTTCAAAGGAGTAGCTTTGACATGTACCGCAAAATGGCTAACGTGGGATTAAAGGTGGAGAACGATGAATGACCCGCTGGTCATATGATCCCTTCGTCGATCATCGCCAGGAAGACAAGGTAGAAGAATCGATGACAGACTATTCAACATATAGAAGCCGCTCTTTGAGCTGCTGAAAGCGATGCAGTGGACGCAGAAAACAGGCCCGACACTTTCCCTCGGTGTGTGGTGATTCAAATTTACATAATTCAGCCAGTGCCGGTGACATTGGCATCTGATGATTGTCAAGATCTGCGATCATGCGGTCATGCAGGCTCAGGCCAACCGGTGCCAACAGCTTGTGGAAGCACAACTGAACTTTTTAGAAGGGCACGCGTCGTAACTTTGCAACCCGAGGACCTGTCGCCTCGAGATGTGTCCCGCGATCTGCACTTCGTTACCAGCTGTCTGAGGAAATGGACCGGAAATAAAGACACCCAGCAGCAACAAACTTCGAGGACCATAGAGCTTAGGCCGGCTGTCTCGAGCTACTTGACCAGCAGATATACCAACGGATCGAGCACAAGATGAGCGGTTTGTCGCGTGGCATCCTTGAGAACAACTCGGTCAACGATTGGCTTGTATGTCATCGCCACCAAGGATCCAAGAACAGAAGGCAACGACAAAACAGCAAGGCACGTCTCAAAAGTCGATCGGGACCACTCATCCAACCAATCTAATATAATTCAAGCATGACCATTTCTGAAGCAGATTGAGCGACTGACAACACATCCCAGTGGCGCATGGTGCACTGCAGATGTCAGACGCATGCTGGTCACGAAGCAGGCGCGTCAAGCACAGGCTTGCGATCCGACTGAGCAGACTTCGACCAGAGGTTCTGACTTGCAGATATCTAGAAAAGCGGTGAAGACCACGCGGCTGGCACGGCACGATGTCATTGTGCGTATGCCGGAGCACAAATTTTTGGACCTTGAGATTGAATATAATCAATGATGACACGGTTCAGGTTCGAAACTGCTCAGAAGGCGGGATGCCAGCATCCTAAACAAAGCGGACACCTTGTTGCCCAGTTGGCGCCCCAGCTAGCCCGCCACTTCTGAGCGCGGTCGGGGTCCCCTTCTTCCGATCCCTCCAGGTACAGACAAGCCGTACTCTTCCCGCACCCTCCGCACTGCACACAAAACGCTTCGTATCAGTTCAGTTGCCTTACGAATGAGACCGAGTGAATCACGAGTCGGATCACGCTTCGAATGACAACTTACAAGGTATTAGCAGAGACATATGAGACGACGAGCTTTTAAGAAAATTTTGCAACAACCACTGCACTTCTGTCTACGACCGAAGGCTGACGGTTTTTGCTAGTGCCCAATGGGAATCCTTCACTTCAGCAATCATTCGAGCTGGAAGAGCGAGGGGGTAGAACCGGAATCGATCCATTCATCTTTCCCCAATACCTGAGCCATAATTTTCTCCCTCAGGAGCCAAAATGGCGGGTCAACGACATAACGCAGATGCAGAAGCTCCAATCTGACTCACCCACACCATGCCTTTGGTCGCCGTCGGCTTCCACCGGAAATCCAACTGATCCCTCCGGCTCCCCACAATCGCCCGTAACGCCCCTGCGCTTCCTTTTCCGGTCGCGATCGCGTGCTCCGCCCGCCGCCTCTTGCGTCCAACTTCCCGGGCGCTCTCCCCGGGCCCTGTCCCGAGCATGGCAGAGCCCATCTTCACTAGGTAAGACTGGTCGGGGACTGAGTTTACGAGGCCCGGGCTGTATTCGTCGGCGGGCAGCTCCCAAGAAACGAGAACGTCCAGATTGCGGAGAAGCATTCCGACCGAGTCGGCGCCGAGAGGACGGGGCAGTGTGTTGCCGACCTGAGCGAGAGGCAAAGAGAAGAATTTTCCAAGGGCGAATAAAGCGTTTTACAGTCGGCATAGCTACTCTGACGGTTTGATTGCTAAGCTTGGTTTCCAGCGGCTGTACGGGCGGCTTCCATATTGCGATCACAGTCTCACACGAGATTCGAATCTCGCGAACTGAATCGTTAGGAAGGTTTGTCTGGTCGGTCGAGAGGATGAATGGAGTTGGGCCGAAGTAGAAAGGTTTGTCTGGTCGACTAAGACGAAGAATGGAGCCGGGCCGATGTTGCTGTTGAAAGGAGTTTTTCTGCCTGATCAAGTTGTATCCTTCCTTGGTCACCGCTTGGATTGAAGTCAGCAATCTTTACAACAAGAGGTATAACTAGCAACCACAAGAAACAATCAACTCGGAAGCCGCTGCTGTAGCGCTCGTTCAAAACATTGAATGTTCACCTGAGTAGCCACTTCTGGTAAAGTGTTTCAAAGCAAGCCACAAAATATCAGGGCTGGGTTGCAACGTCCATCAGTAATTCGGAGCGAAGCTACGTCAAATCCGCTCATTTATGCGTCATACAAGTGCCCTCCAGACCCATATGCGCAACCTCGCTTACGGCCAAGTATCGACAAAAACACGTGTGCAGCGTGCTGGCCTCACCGCCTGGATGGCTTTGTTGACCTCCTCCCATCCGACGCTGCTCCAGCCGTCCGCGTAGTGCAGCGCCATGAATTTGGGGAGCGGGGGCGTCGGTGGGAACATGGCCGGCAGCGCCAGCGTGCGCTTCGTCAAGTCCTGGACTACCGCCAAAAGCGCCGTGATCTGGGAGGAAGGAAGAACGTTTCGTAATTCCTGAGTCTCTTGACTCCGGCAGGATTTCGGACCATGGGACCAGTGTTACGGACTACAAAACGCGGATTCATTGTTTCTCGGTTGCGGGACTTGCAAAACTCTCAGGTCTTTAGTTTACTGCAACAAATGCCGTGACCTGCGGGATAACGGGGTGGGTTTTCCTCCATTTTGTAGATCTTTGAAAGAATGATAGCAGCGCCATGATGCGCAAACTACCGGAGAGCGTCGGTCGGAAGGGAATCTTCCACTCAACCAGAACTTTGAAAAGAAGTGCCGTGATCTGCGAGAAGGGGAACTTTTTACTTCTGTTTTGGAAGTAAACCTTGGAACCAGCGCCAGCAGCGCCAGAACCCACGGAAGAACGTCAGTCGTTCATCGTCGCAGCCGGAAGGAGCACGAAAGACCGTCGAAGGCGGCCAAAAACCGTACCTCTTGCGTGTGGTACCCAACGCCCCCGTTGCCTTGCCCGCTCTTGCGCAGCGGCCCCTCGCCGGCGCCTCTCTCGCGATCGTCTCTTCTTTTCCTCAACACATGCGCGCCGGACGTCGCCTTCAAAAGCCCCTCCAGAAAACCCCGGTCGCCCACTAAGCGTGTTCCGGGCAGGCCGGGAAAGGCGACCTCGACGGAGGGGCGCTTCTCGGCGGGGGAGTAGGCGGCGGCCTGGTGCGCAATGAAGACCTCCACGTTGCGGCGCATGAGGTGCAGGAAGAGGGACGCCAGGTCCAGGATGCTGTCCTGGCACCAGCCCTGGGGGACGAGTAGGGTACGTTACAATTGGAGAAAAGAGGGGAACAGTCGTTCTGCATCAGAGGGTAGAGGGGCACGACGTGTCCAAGAAGCCGTCCGGCCACCAGCTTTGAGGAACCAACTCAAAATGTTTGTTTCGGAGACGGCGAAGTGTGGGGGGGACACTGAGAGCCTTCCATGAACCTTTTCGGGAGGGGCAGGAAGCACATGCCTTGTTTGAGTTTCTGTCCTGGCGGGCGAGTTTGAAAGGTTGGTTCCGAAGAGAGAATATGAGAGACAAAGCTAGAGCTCTCTGCAAACCAGGAATGAAGGGTGAAGGAAGATACGCCGGGTCTTCGATGCTGTCCGGGCACCAGCCCCGGCAGGAGAGGGGTTTCTACAACGGGTTCTTGACAACCCAGGAGTGGCTCACTTCAAGTCCCGAGTACCCCTGCTCGCCCTCCCTCCCGGGCTCGCCCACCACTGCAAATATAATCCCGGGGTGTTGAACCTCGCCTGCCCACCGAGTACAAAACACTTGACACTTTCGGACGTCTCACCTCAAGTTCCGAGTAGCCCTCCTCGCCCTCCCTCCCAGGTTCATTCGGGCTCGCCCGAGTGAGCAGCAGCAGCAGCGCCCGGGTGAGGCATTCCAGCACCAGCCGGATGCGCGTCTCCAGGCTCACCGCCCGGTTCTCGGGGCCGACGGCGCCTCCCAATAGTCGCGTCTTCAAACGGTCCAGCTTCTGCGGTGAAAACGGGGAACAAGCTCTCAGCAAGAGTATTGCACGTATATGCAAGCCGGCCGGTTTGCAGATACGTAGGGTCTCAAAGGGGACGGTTGAGACACGCCAGAATTTTTCAGTTTCCGAACACAGGAATCGATTCCAGAAAAAGCCCAAACGGACCCCTTTCATTTGTGTCTGGTAGACAAAGCTAGCCTTCAATTCGATGCCAGGAAAGATGACTTTGTTTCCTTGTTTCTTTCGTACTCACATCCGCCTAGCTCAAGAAGCATCAAGCCAATGGACAAGTGTCACCGCAGCGGGGCTCGCTGGACGTGGCGCCCATGTTTGAGCCCTCCCCTCCGAATGCTTGAGAGTTGGCTGCTCAATCTAGCAGCCAACACAATCGAGTTTGCCCTAAGCATCTTCTCCGGGTTCCGAGATTGCCACACGCACGGCATCTTTTCTCGAAACTCCAGAGTCCGGGTAAAACGAACACACATGTTTCAAGATTTCGCCTCGAGCCCGTACGGCTACACCAGCATAAGATGGATGTGTAAAAGCTCTGAGCTTTCGCTCGAGATGCTGTGATCATCATTGCCAAGAAAACGGCGACAATCGTAACCAGCCTTTGTAAGGTTCACAGAAAATGCCATACACAGCACAGCGAGAGAAACCGGAATCTGAATGTTGCTTTGGATGATCAAAACATAAGCAATCATCCGTGTCAGTTAATCTCTCCAGAAGTCCTCAGTGCGATCACTACAGGCCTTAAAGAGATCCGCTTCGTGTTCACATACGTCATGCACAGATTGCTCGATGTGATATCCAAAGCTCTACTGGCGCTCGTAAAAACCGTCGAATTTTCAGCCGAACATCATACGATTGCAGACGTTGAGAAGCCAACCAGTCAAGACTGGACCCCCGGCTATTTAGGCACCGCATCCAAACTCAACACTTGCCGAATTCCTACCTTGAACACCTTTCATGGGGAATAAAGATTCTTCCTTAAAGGGCTGCATGGAGTTGCAATGGTCCTTCTAGGCAACGCAGATCTGTGAGACACTTGAATAGCCCCGCAAGTATTCAGAGCTTATGTCACGACGCTTTCAGACACCAGTAACGACACAAAAAAGCGGCGTTCGAAGGAGGAAATGTCTGACCATCTGGTCATGCTTCCACGTCATCCTTGCCGCAAAAGGGTGAAGTGCTACCCACGAAGCAAGCTCAACGACCACCTACCGAAGCACAGCAGGATGGTAACTGAAAGGTACGAAAATCGCTTGAGGCCCACCACAACGAGCAACGAGTGAAGGTCAAAGCCAATTCTGCGCAGAATTTGCTTGTTGTTAGGCATGCGGCTCAACCCGTTCCTGTGTATCAGGGCCCCACGTGACACACCGAAAACCTTAAGCTCCCTTTCCTACCTTTGACGACAACCGCGGACAGTAATCTGTTCCTGCATCTTGCAGTCGTCAACACGCGTAAGCTTTGCAGCAAGAGTCTGGATGGCTGAGGGTGGTTTGAATGACTGCGGGTTTTTTCTAATTGCGTGACTTCTCCTTCATTCTAGGACTATGGAGCATTTTCAAAGTCCAAAAATAAAAATTGAACAGAGATACACACGCCTAGAAAGGCTGGCATCAGGTTTTGACAGGAACATGCCTGCCCAGTTGGCGTCGTTTTGAGCAATCATTGCCAGCTTTCGCCTTGCCATTTACGAGCCGAAATCCAGTGATTGAGATCGTTAAGAGGAGACATGCTAAACATATCTCCAGCTATCTGCACCAGCTCTTCCATTCGTTAGTGAAAGAAGAATTGTATCAGAATCTCAGTTCTGAGCTGTGACGACTCAAAACATGCCTGACAGGAGCCCGAGATTATGCAGGCAGCTCCGCACCCTCCAGTAGCAAGCATCAATCAACGACGAGAATGAACCCTCGTTCCACCATCGGAGGGATCAGATTAACGGTCTTTTGGAAAATCATAAAATAAGTCAGAAAATAAGCAGCTGCAAGCGTCAAGTCGAACGAGAGGCTTCAGACGGGAAGCAACAAAGAATTAGGCGTTCTGCCAGCCCCAAGAGCTCTCAAGGATTCGTGAGACAGCGGGATGAGCTTGCTGCCAGCACGGATGGCTGGCGCAAAGGGCCGCATGATCACCCTCATGTTTAATTAGAGATCTGAGCCACGCATTACGACTGCAATCCTACATTTTCCCCTTGAGTAGTAAATCGCAAGTCTTGGCCTCGTGTGGCAAACGATCGTTAACGACGCTGGCGGCGACATAGTTGCCCAGGAACGGTGAAAGCAAAGAACTTCCCCTCTAATAAAGAATAACGTCAAGTGCGGGGAATGGGTAGAGTTAGCGAGAATCAGGGTGGCTTCAGATGCGAAGCGAGTCAATGTCTGGTAACGGGGGGCTGTGGTTGCCTTTGCCCGGTAGAGTGACCTCAACAGGCATGCAGTTCATCATCATCCAATCAAAAGTTGATGAAGCAGTGCCTGCCATGGCATAGCCCTTCTTCTAGCCGAACCCTGGGCATGGGGTGCGACTCTCATTCCACTTAAGACGCGTTTCGAGTTTCGCGGGTACATACACGAAACCCTTGATCCAAAACCTCATGCAGTCCGCACCCAAACCCATCCTAAGCATCCAACTTAACCTCAACCGTCTCCCAAGCGCCTATCTTACGTGAAATGAGAGATACCAGAGTGACAACCAAGAAACTAAGCAGCGCTTACCCTGGCGTAGTCCTTCCGGAGCCGCTCCCCTGGCATGGCATGCAGCTGGCGGTCCACCTGGCCGCCGAGGCCGGCGATGCTCCCCGGGCCCTTCCGCGCGACCGGGACGACGTCCCAAGCAAACCGGGACGTGACGAAGCCCCACAGACACCTGGCAAACAAAACGCTGTGAAGCTTAGAATCTTGGCAAACGAAACACCAGAGACAAGGCCAGAGAAATTTGCAAGCTCACGGAGGGTTCGGACAGACCAACTTTGAGTATCATGTGGTGAGGAACGGAATGAAGAAGCCGCAAGCGGCCGTCATCCGCGCAATTCGCTCAGGATGAGCACACTTGACCAGGCCTTTGTGCCTGCTCGTCTCCTTTCCGAATAGACTCAAACCCTTTCTCGAAGGAGCAAGAGTACAGGTTGTCAATCTGCAAGTTGCCTGGAGCTCAATCAGAAGCGCTCGATTTGCAAAAAGGAAACCCCGATATCATGATCGCGCCCCGCCCTAAACACCCACAAGAATCCGCACCTTTGCGAAAGCGCCAAATCCCACCCGTCCGTCGTCTTCTGGTCCCCAGGGGCTCTCTCCCGACCGTCCCAAGGCAAGGCGGCGAGAATACCGACACTGACCAGACCACGCTCTTCCGGGGCCCCCACAAAGAGCCCCGCGACACACGAACCGGTCGGGGAGAAAACGGCGACTGGGGTGTCGAGGTGGGGGGTGGGCAGATTTTCGAGGGTGAAGTCAGGCCTGGGCAAGGGACACACTAGATCTTGGTTCAGAACTTTGTTCGCAACGAAGAATGATTGGCTTTGAGGGGCAATCGCCTGCAGCAGTAGTCCGGTTGAGATCTTTGGGGTTGTGGCCGCCCGATAAACAGGATCCGAGGCTGGCCATCGGTCGAACGGCTTCAATCTCAACATCTCCCGCCTGGATATGATCTGGAGCCTCCAAGGGCTCAACGAAACACAACCCGTCATAGATACGGAGAGGAAGCGTAAACTGATCCGTGGTTCTATGAAGCCACGTTTCATCAACAGACGAGTTGATAAAATTGGAATCGAAAACGTCCCAATCTTTTCTTTAGCATCGCTAAAGAGTTGAAAGGGCCGCTGAGAGACTGAAAATGAGATCGCAAGCCCACCTGAAATGGAACAGATGCGTCCGTCCTGCAACGCGAATCGCCAGCTGGTCTCCGGTCGTCGAAAACCGAAGCCCGACCTCCCCCAAAACCGCTCCCCCTCCCATTGGAAGCTCCAGCGCGGCCGTCCGGCTCCACTTCACCACGCTCTCCTGGCCCTCCTTTACGTCCTTTCCACTCCGGAACACCTCGTGAACCTCTAGAGGTTCCGCAGAGCTGCGCCACCTCTCGAGGGAAGCCAAGTCGTCCCCGTCCACCCCCGCGGTCAGTACGACCAGCCCCTCCCCGCCGGTGCCCCTCTCAAAAGCCAACCCGGCGATTCTCCGCGTATGGCCCCCGCCTTCCTCAACTGAGAAACTGGAGACGATGGTTGCGGAGAGGGGGGGTTCCGGTTTGGACTCATTCGGGCGGGGGGGTCGGAGAAGAGTGGCGATGAGGGGGGATAAGCTACTGGTACCGGTCGAGGGAGGGGGAGGTTGGGTGTGCGCGTTTTGAGGGAGGAGCTCCCAGAGGACCACTGTCGAGGGCTGGCTGGTGGGAACTAGAGCGATGAGAACGGACCCAGCCGCTGCATTGAAAACGGTGTGTGTAAAATCATTTGCCGTGTGTAAGTCTACCCGCCGTCTGCCTATCCGCCGTGTGACTCTATCTGCCGTCTCAGAGACCCAGAGCTTGCATTGCCAGCTGGCGACTAACGAGGCTAAGAAGGATGTAGCCACTGAACCGGAGGACCTAGGCGTGAGATTGCTCCAATAAATGAGAACCTTTCGAGGCGGAAGCATGGCTTGCCGTGCGATCATCACGACCAGGCAAAAGATGTGCGGATGCCCTTGGATCAAGCAAAGATGTAGTCTCGCACGGGCTGGCCGCTTCTTCTACCCGAAGTAGCGGACCAAGGAGGCATTGATCATCCCCTTCTCCCTCTCCACATTCTGTACTGTACTGCAGCCGTAGCGGCGAACCATTGCTTTGTTGCATGGTAGGCTAGGTCGACCGAACCACAATCTCATCATAAGTTTCCTAAAGGTTACAATTCCATTCCTTGAAAGACTTACTTGTAACGGTCGCATCCGCCACCAGACTTTCCCCTCCGCACGCAAGGAGCACACTGTTGGTGCTTTTCCAGGCGACTTGGCCGGTCTGGGGGTCCCGCCCGAACGTCTGGTAGTGAAGCTTTGCTGAGCCGGATTGCGTAAGCGTGACGAGGCATGAGAAGCCGGAGCGGGGCCACCGGGGTAAGGGCGCGGGGGAAGAAGCCATGAAGCGCTCCTCGTATGGCCCAGAGCTGCTCGTCGCCGGCCACGAGTACTGCACAAGAAGGAAGCGAACGGCTTGAGTTCAGGTTGGGATTACAGATCAATCAAATTATGGTTCGTTGAGAGGACGTCAGTAAGACGAAAGCAACGGCTCTTACTTGGTTAACTAATATCCATACGACGCGCTTTGTCAGGAGGTTGTATATGAGCTGAAGTGTGGGTTGTAACGTCGTCAGGGGCTTGACCTTGATGTTGTCGAAGAAACTTCATCTTGTGAGAAACTTCTCAGACGTTGAAATTGTGTGCCACTTTGATGCCAACGAAGGCTGCCCCTGGAGACTGTCGTTAGCTGAAGCGATTCCACCCAGCATGAAGAGAGGAAAGGGGCTGTCTGCAACACAACGTTTTACTCCGTAAGAAAAGTGCTCACAAGTGACGCTAGGTATCTGGTCCACCCAATCGGATAGCGCATCCAAAAATCCGGTCCAAACCTTCATGTAAGTCGAAAATGACGGTCAAACTAACGGTCAGACTCCCCAAATCAATGACCTGAAACAACCATGTCTCAGAACAAAGGGCCCTGTGGCCAACGACTTTGCAAATCGCAGCCTCACCGGCGAAGGCGGCTGCAGCCACTTTGCCAGCCGCAGGGCCTCCTGGTCCGACCACTGCGTCGCGGGCCTCCAAGCATCGATGGTTTGCGGAGCATACGCGGGCGGCGTCAGTACAGTACAGGCGCCTTCTGACTGGACACACAGGAGCGCGGGGGAGCACCCCGCGGGAGACCAGTCGAGCTGGCAGATGGGACCGCTGGAGGGGGGGGCGTTCTCACTGACGATGGCATGAGTGGCGGGGGCCTCGGGGTCGATGATGTGAATGCGCAGCTGGGTGTGTGGGTCCTGTGAGTCACTGCAAGACGGAGAAAGGCGGGGATACATGTAGCTCACGAGCCTGTACTCCTTCTTGTCCTGCTTTTCAGGGCCCTTGGAACCAGCCATCAGGCCCGCATGCCTTTCATAAGTGTGCCCTGTTCTTTGAAAGAAACCTGCCTTGCGAGGTCCAATCTATTTCTGTTTGCGACGAGATCCTGTACCACGTAAAAGACGGCCCTAGCCACTAGGCCAACAGAAACCGATATGACCAAGGACAACCGCACCATCAAGACTTGATGCAGATTGACCCACGGGTTTGAGCGCTGAAAAAGGGGTTTCAGTCTGAGACTGACCTTTCAATCACAATGTTTCACAATACTATGAGGGAAGATTCGCCCCCCAGAATCCTAGAGGGGAACATTTATCAGCCCTCACGTTGTCAACAATCCTAACCCTCCTGATTGTGGACTGATTCAGACCAGGCCGTATTGCAAGCAGAATAAAGCTGGTCAAAACTCTCTTCTGCTTCCAACAGCCTACCTTGCTGGCTTCTTTTGCTTGCTACTGTCCTCCCAGCTGCCCGCAGCAGCGATCAAGTTGGTGCGCTCACACCAGGCAAGGCTGCAGGCCAGATGAGAGTTGCTTAGTTCAGCAACAAAGCGGCGCCCAGCGCTCACTGCAGACTGACGGTTAGGTTTGTCGGGTTAAGGTTGCCTCAGGAATTGCTCTAGCACTTCTTTTGTTTGAATTAGTAGCCGTGACCTTATCAGTTATCAACGTTGATTGCCTCAAAAGGGGCTCTGAATGTCAGTTTGCAAGAAGAGCTGTAGTCATAGGGCTCCCCTCAAGGGGGAATGAATCATTGGCACCACTCTACAAGAGGCAGGTGGAGCTGAATATGATGCTCAACGGCACCTTTTGAGTCGTCATGCTTACGTTGCATTTGGTTGGCCCCCTCCCCTTGCACGGGCTGCTCGTCCAATGATGATGTCAAGGAGGACAGCATTGCCTTCCTCCATAACTTCTGCCATTTCTTCCAGGCCTGAATCACTTTGCAATGTAAGTCATTGACGGGATTTGCACCCCCATACAGCCTTTGTATTGCTGTCAATTGCACAAATCACGCAGTGTCCTTCTATCCTAGACAACCTCCACAAAGTCGCACCACCACGCCCTACCACCAATGCATTGGATTCACTGCGTTGGAAATGACCATCTCTCATCACGCTGCATGCATCTCAGTCCTGATATTGTGAAGGATCAGGTCAAAACCTTCTTTAAAGGATCTCATGGTTCCTTATATGAGGGCATGGAATTCGATCATACGGGCGCTTGAAGCGAATGTGGAGACATTGCTAATCTGTTGGAGTACTTCTCGTGACTGAAGTCTGAGAAAAAGGGCATTCTTGCGGTCAAACAATCAAAATGGAGTCCAGGCCCCAGAGTGCTACTAACAGCTTATACTAATAGGTGGCCAAAAACGACCTGAAATATATTGTGGACTCTGCTCAGAGTCATGTATACTTGCAAAGCTCAGGCTGCTCAGAATTTCATTCATTGTTTTTCAGAAATTCACCTCCTTGTGTGACGACCTGGTTCCACCTGCTTCTACCTATCTACCTACTTGTACAAGGACCTCGTTTGAAGCAGAGGGTGTTGTTTGAGGAGAACTCTGGAGGAGCGAAGGCGTATACTACAAGGCGGGTTTGCTTCGTTTGTGAGGTGACCAGCTGAGTCCAAAAGCTTTGTTGTAAGTGATAGCAAAGCTTGCGTCCCTGAAGAAAGAAGTGTTTGCGATTAGGCGTCCGCCCCCTGTCCGCTCAATTGGAGGGAACCGGGTGTGTCTTTGTCCACCTGCAAGCAGCATGGCGCCAAAGCCGGCATTTGAGCTTCCTTACTTCTACAACTATCGACCCTACTTCACGTGAGTTTCTTTTAAGGACGTCGTTTGAGTCTCTCCAATCAGGATATCTGGTTTGTTGTCTAAGTGACCAGTTTGAAGGGTTTTCTTGCCCTGTGATTTGAAGTGACGTTAAAATGTTGCCCCGTTCTAAGCTTATTGACCCTCTGGCAGAATTGGAATTGTCTTTGTTGAATGCTGACATGTCTGCTGCATCCATTTCTCTGAGATAATTGCTGGCTGATGTTTCTTCTGGCAGACGAGGGAAGTGCCAACCATTCTGTTTCTTCAGATCAAGGTGTGTTAGTAGGTTATAAAAGGGAGCATGTTGAAAGCATTTACACCCCCTATCAAGGTCTGTTTTGACTTTCTGGGCTCAACAGATGCAATCAGTTCATGGAAAAACGGAATGATTAGTCTGCAATTATATTTTATCAAGGATTTCAATAGAAGCGGCTTCGCCTTGATCATTGAATAGATCATAGAATGAATACGACCTGTTGCATGTCATGCGTCGGATGGTGGGCCAATGACCATGGAAAGCGTGCGGGCTTTGATGTCGTTTGGACGGGCATCTGAAAGTACGATCAACACAGGATCTAACCTTGCCCATGCTCTAGTACTTCTATCTGGATGAGCTAGCGCGTACTAAAGTGCGCAATCGAATTGAGGTGACGATTTCGCAATTCTCTCCGCAACTGATGTGTACTATATTTATGTCGCAGGTTACAGCCTGTTCGAGATACCAGGGAGAAGCAGATCCAGCTGTGGAAGGAACTCATTCTGAGCTTCTGCAAGCACTACGGCATGTACATCGTCGACGTTGACGACTTTCCCCTGTTTGCAAACAAGTCAATAGAAAGTGAGCCTGATCGAGAGTCTGCTTGCGATAGAATTTCCTCCTAGCGATTGCAGATGTGATCTGTCCATGATGTCTGACTTGACACCGATGCTTTGCGGTCTGCAATGTTGGGCAAAGCGTTCCCTATCAGCTTCACTTTTTGTCTGCTTCTGGCTGCTTTATCATCCTGGACATGTAGTTGCTTGACTTTCAGAAATTTGTCAGTCAATTGAGAGACACATTCGCAAGCTTGCAGGAAAGCTGACAAACGAGGCCCGAGAGCTATTTCTGAACGCCCTTGTAATGGAAGGTGGGTCCTCGCCACCTGGTCATGTTGTGCTTTTCATTTCTGGAAGGGAGTGCTGGTCGGTCCTATTCTTAAAAATGGATTTGGATGGCCTCGCAAAATTATCTATCCCCAACGCTCTTGCTGTTACAATATTCGTGGCTTAGGCTGCCCTTCGTATCCTCTCTTTCCGCAAAGCCTATGGAACATCAGTACTGAGCTCCAATAAGGTATCTGGCGTTTCATTTCTGCCGAACTTTGCTTTGCAGGTCGGGCTGAGTGGCTAGGGAAGGACCATCGAAAGTGCCTCCTCCTGTGGAGGCGGATAGAAGACTGGGCAGATCTGATCATCTCATGGGTGAATTTACGTAGTCTCTGGTTGTTGTGTAGTCCCAGGATTGCATAGCAAATAGTTGTATTGATCTCCGTTGCGTTTCAATGATCTTGATACGATCAGAGGGGGCAATTCCTGGTTCAATCCCTCTTATCAACCGCTGTACTTCACGAAATTGAGAAAAAACCCTGTCTCCCGATTTAGGCTTTTCGCCCACACGCAATCTACTCTTATTCAAGTCGTCATGCCCCTGCTTACTTGCACTTGCACCGGATATCATCAGCAGCTGTCCGAACCGGATGAGGTTCCTGGCAGAATTGTTAATTCGATACAGCAGATTTCCGTTGGTAAGTTTTGATGAGACCCATGCATATTTTGGAACTTCTTCCTGCGCCTACGCAAGTTTTAAACAAGAGTCTCTAGGGATATGTTTCGTTCAAACTCCCAGGTGCAAGAGAACGCGTTGGAGAACGGAGTAGTCACCTTGGACGAGATGCGAACAGGGGACGAAGCACGAGGGACAGGTCAGTACGATGGTTTCTTGCTCGTTTCAGGGGTGGACGGAAGAAGATTTCACCTGATTCGCAAGGTGACAAAAAGATTCCGCTATGTTGTCACAAGACGTTGGGGGAATCGGGTGACCGAATCTAATGTACATAGTAGCGTTCAGTGTTCGTGACTAATGCAGCTATCTCGTTGGGCGGGGAATAGAGCAGCTGTTGTTCTGCATCCGTTTTTTAACTGAACTTTGGATCCAGTAAGTTTTTGGGATCTCTTCCTCTAAAGTACGTTATCTTTCCACAGAGGCGACTAATATCATACTTCGCTTTGCGTCTGCAGATTTGGAGAATCTAGAGATGATAATCCTGGAAAGGGCCGTGAGGCTTTTGGAAGCGCGAGGAAAAGCTCAGATGTTCAAGGGTTCATCAGCAGATGACACGGGAGTCAAGTTCTTCATTTGAGCATGTTCATCCCGGTACTTCGTCTTTGCACAACGGAGAGACGCTCTTTGAATCTGTCAACAATCCAGAGTTGATTGTTCTGTCAATGTTTCGTGTACAGATTGTTCAAACGTTTGGCTCGCACACTTTTTGGGGTCTTGACCAATCTGAATAAGGTACGGATGATTGTGTTTGACCAATGGCTTCAAGTTCATGCATAAATTCAACCAACCGTCTCGACGGTCTAGTGCATACAAGCGCACGCGCGCTGCTGCCCCCGAGCAGCCGGCCTGATATAT
>DF236988.1:643-226211 GCA_000708835.1 Klebsormidium nitens | reverse complement strand
GATGGACTGAAGCGCGCACGGTCAATCAGTATGTGCATACTAATGCATTTGTGTGCAACACATGTACTGGCAATCAACTAAGCTTTTGCCAGAGATTGACGCGGTCCGGACGATAATGTAGCGCATTGGTACTATATCTCCCAATGTCACTATACTAATGCTCACGATTAAACACGCGCGGCACGCACCGGTATCATTACAGCATGCATTCAAGTGCATCGGTATACTGGCGTCTTAGTGAAACAACACTTACATGGTCCAACCGAATTGTGTAAACCGAAATGTGAATGGACTAGTCCATGTCACAACAGCATACTGTTGCATTTTAATCAAGCTTGACTTCTGCGCAACAGTATGCTTGCATAAAGCTGCGTTTCTGTACGTTCATATAGATGCATGGCTTAGGGAAGCATGTACACCGACCTTCCACACTGTTGAGGGGCCTGCCCAATGCTCGGGTTTTTCAAATACGCCATGCATCAGTAGATCGTGTTTGACCAAGGCGGAGCCTCCTGCATAATCTGTCTTTGCCTTGAAGGCCACATTGGTAGCTCATGGCGCACCGTCCTCTTGCTTAAGGGGTTACCAGTCACGGACAAACTTCGATATCCAACAAACCGTACTGATTCTCAAAAAATCTTGGTAGTCCCTGGGGCAAAGTGTCTCAAGTTGCAAGATGCGCGAGCAAGTACAATCGAACATATTTTGACAATTTTTTGACCTAGCTCCCAGATGTCGTCCATCTTACATTGCATCTTACTAGTCGGACCTCTTCAAGACCAACTTAATTCACTGCCGGAGTATATCCTGTAACGGGAAGCCGAACAAAGTCAACACACACTATTAAAAGTCTGCACGGAATCTGAATTGCAAAACAGCAACTAATCTGGGGGAAAAGAAGCCTCCACTTCCGCATCAGCCGCCTCGGCAGAAGCAAACAAGCAGAGCAATCTCCCTTTCCGCATATGCATGCTTGCGCTAAAAGTAGCCACCAGCAGAGAGACCAGGTTCTTACAAATGCCAGGCAAAAGCTCGGGTCTCAAAACTCACCTGCGTCATCTCATCTCCGTCTTCACGTGGTCTCCATTGGGTCTGCAGCATCCCCCCCCTCTGTTGCGTCAGCAGCATCGCCCCCCTCGCCATCAGCCGGCTTATCCCCTGCGTCCATCGCTTCCGTGGGAGCATCGGCGGCGTCTAGCTGCCCAATGTAGGTTTGCAGCTCCTCCAAGCTGAGGATCTTGAACGGAGTGTCCTTCCCCACGATTGCGACGCTGCAGTTTTTACTCGTAAGCTCTCCCTCCTGTGTGGATACCGCAATTTGAGTAAGCTAAGAGTTGTCTCCTGTCCTTATGTATCAGTGGTCGTTTCTAAGAGACCAATGCAGATTTTGGGAGGAGAAATTTCAGCGGCTTTTCAGAATCCGCATCAAAGCATCCATCTGAAGCAGAAAAAGGGAGATTAATACCTCGAAGTGCACTTCGTCTTAAGAACCCGATGCTCAGATCTGTTTATGATCCAGCGCCAGTAAGAGGCCATCCGTCAAACTTGACCTGACTTTATGTTTCAAGCGAATCTGGAGGGGGGTCAAGAAGTTCGCAGATTGTCTTGGGAAGCGTGTACAAGAGCCCTACTTCCAGATTGACCTAGCCAGGAGCCTGAGGTGAGCACTGCACAACCCAAAGCCCGAGTAAATGAGTACACAGCTTCTTTAAAAAGTGCATGGATACTTGAACTGCGAGATGCAACCAGTAAGAAACTGTATCAGTGGTTATTAGCAGAAACTTATGCAATTGATTCAGAAAGAAGACGAATTGCCATTCCTGAGCTTCGGTTCTCCACTCTGGCATCAAAAAGAATCCAGGGAGACAAATGAATGCTCTGTTCTCTTTAGAAACTCTCTACATATCTTACCACCAGTCTGACTGAATTTCAGCAGTGTAGCTTCCTAATTCCTTGAAAGAAAAGTCAGTAGACCAGCCAACCTCTCCTTCATTGTAACTTTCTGCCAGCTTTCTTACTGCAATTTACAGGTAACTTGCATAATCTTAAGAAGGATCAATGCATCCCCAATCAACCTCTGCAAGCGACTCCTCAACCACCAAAAGCAAGGGGGGAACATGGCAGGAACTAGGGTTCGGAAAGAACTAGCTTTTGATTGAGGAAGAGGAAAACAATAGCATCAGCAAAGGCGCCCTGAAGTCCTTGCAAGTTACTCGCTTCGCCCAAAAGAATCAGAGGCAGATGGTACACGACGTTGCCGCGCCAGCTTATAGTTCCCCTATTTCAAGCAAAGCGCATTCGCAAACAAGCACAATCTGCCAACTGAAACAAGGAATCAAACACAATCACGCACCTGTAGCGACTCTTTCACTGCAAACAGCGCGTGCTTCACCAGTTCGTCCAGGCTCGCCTCCTTGAACCCCTCAAACTTCCTCTCCAGGTACGTCTTGGCGGCTTGCGACCGCGCACCAATTGCCATCGCATAGTACTCAAAGTAGTTGCCAGAGGGATCCGTGTTGTACAGGTGCGGGCCAGACTCATCATACCCCGCCACCAGCAGCCCCACCCCATATGGCCTCGCAGAGGCTCTCTGCGTCGACACCTGGCTCTTGTCCGCTACCTGAGTCACCAGCCGACCGACCGGCATCGGCGACTCGAACACGAAGTTATGGTTGATGCACTCATTCCGCATATATCTTGACAGCACCCGTCCATCCGCGTTCAATCCAGCAATTGCGATCCCCATGTGGTCGTCAATTTTGAAGACCTTCCTCTGGTAGGAGCTCAGTTCTGAGGCCGCGCGCAGCAGCGTCCCGAGCACCACGTGCGTGCTGCTTCTCAGGCCAATTGCGGCGCTGCCCTGCTTGACGGCCTCCATCGCGTACTCAATCTGGTGGAGCCGCCCCGCAGGGCTCCATGTGGTGACGTCCGTGTCATACTGATTGCGGAACATGGCGCTGAAGAAGGTCTGTAAGAGGACACAAGCTCGAGCAACTTCCTGGCTTTCCTCTGCTGCTGTGATCCCAAAGTTTCCTTCTGCTACCTAGCTGCTTTGAAATCAGCTTCCTAGGCATGGCCTGCAGACATGAGTCAGGGGGAGGCGCGGCAGGGTTGCGCGGCCGCAGTTTTCCGAATTGAGTCAGGGTGGGCGGCCGCGACCGTCACCGAACATGCAACTGAGAGCAACTAGAGCAGGAGGACAAGCTCAGAGCTTCTCGCGGGCCCCATAAAGTGGTAAGGGTTAACACAGCTTGATAACGGTACTCCCCCTGGCAGTACTAATATAAGCACTTGCCGGTTGCGTACCGAGTCGCCTCAATATGATGCGCTGACTCCTCCTGTGGGTGGAGTGATGAGCTCCCGGCTTCAGATCGTGCCCTTCGAATACCTCTAGGACATCCCGGGCGGTAGCCACCGGTTCCGTTTGCAAATGAATCATTCCATAAGCATCGACCAGTGCCGTAACCTCCTGCTCGGATACGTGACCTTGAGGCAGCGTGACGTCAGGATTCTATGGCGGTTCCGTTTTGTTCTTGGCGGATTTCACTTTTGTTCTGGGCCATGCCGGCGACGCCTGCTTTACATAATGACGGAAGAAGTTGTGAAGGCCAATGCAGAGAAGAGAGCTGGTAAACACCTGCTCACATTCTCATCTGCTGTGTGGGCCCCTTGTGTCTGGTCAAATTGGAACAGCTGGGGAAGCGAATGCTTGTCACCTGGGTCAATTGAATGACACCTGGCACTAGTCTGCTAGGCTTCTGCACGGATTGGGTCTACATTCCTTAATGTGGCTGTTCTTGGAACCGTGAGTTTCATGCTCCTAGTCCCCCTCGTAAAGCACCACGGTCTGAGGACATTACCTCTCCGACAAGCAGGTCACATTCTCTAGAGTGCATAATACTTGACATTGAGACATAGAAAGGTAATTGCTCCTATTGGCCCGTGCGCTCCAGCTTTGCAACAGTCAGCAGCAAGCGATCGATGCGGCTGTTGACGGCACGCCCTGTGGGAGAAAGAGAGAGTTGTGCAGAAGGGTGAAGGGAGTGACGTAAGCTGCCACCTGTTGTACTGTGTAGCTGCTGTTGCACACTAGCATTCAACGCAACTCCTGTGTGTGAGTGGAGAGTGTGGCCCCATTTCAGCAGATTGTGAATGCAGAAGCCTGTGTCTATGGACATTGTGGACATTCAACCAACCATAGCGGGGCTCAGGGGGCAAGGCAGAGTGCATTGAATTTGTCGCCTGAAGCGGAACCCAAAGAGTCCTTAGCTGCTTGAAAGTTGTTTGAAGCGGACAATCCCAACCAAGGCCTGCCATGTAAGGAGCCACATTGTCCCCCCACATTGTCCCTGCAATGGAACCCTTCTGGTTTGCGCAACGTAGTCAAATCAGATAAGCATTACCTCTGTAGACCCACTGGTTGGGTTATGAGCCCAACTCCAGCAACTTTCTGCTGTCGGCATTTCGCCCTGCACAGCGGAACAGAAGCATAGATGCTCAACCGTATCCACCAAGGCCCAAGTATTGAAATCTTGAACCACAATCTCAGACCACCATGACTCGTTACACTAGAATCAAGTGAATCCAGACGAGATCAGGGCGTCGAGTTTAGACAGCTGCAAGTGCTTGGCGCGGGGCAGTATGGCGGAGACCATCTTCTCGAGCCAGAGCTCCGCGGAAGCGCTCTCGGCGAACAGCTGCGACATGAAGGAGATCATCGCAATGTGGGACCCCCGCCCGGGGGACAACTCGCTCGGCCCCGACTTCCGCCGCGGCGCGCCGCCCCAAGAAGTCGCGAGCCTCGAGCAAAAGTTTGAGAGCGCCCAAGACATGCTGTCGCAGCGCACGTCGTCCCTGGGGAAGCGCGACTTTTCGGCGCTCGTCGGGGGGGAGGGCTCGCGGCACTCGTTGGAGCTGAACGGAGGGACCCCCAAAATGATGAGGACGGACTCGAGCAGAGAGTCGTTCGGGAAGGTGCTTCTGGGGGAGGGCACGCTGCTCGGTTTCGAAAGGGGGGGGTCGCTTGGGGGGGTGAAGTCAGAGAGCAGCCGGGATGGGGTCCCCGGAGGGGTGCCGGGTGGGCCAACGAGTTTTGCGGGACTCATCATGCAGCCTCCAATGGTGAGTGTCCTTGTGGTTCCACTGTCAATGCCCTCCCTTTGATTCGATCCTCCTGCTTATCCTTGCGTTCACGGCAGGCTCAACGGAACAGGGAACAAGAGTTTATCGTATGCTGAGCAGAATCAACCGCAGACTCAGATGCAGTATCAATCCTCAACGTGACAGAAACGAAGCCGATTCCCGAACTCTCGGAACCCAAATCTGAAGCAAGATTCAGATGGGCTAGCTACGACCAGCTAACAAGAATCCTATTCCCGGACTCGTCACATAGGGACTGGACGCTATTTCTCCAAGCTTTGTCGTTGCAGATGTATGATCGGCACTAGTGCTGCTCAAAGCACTCCGTGAGCAATGCTTCATTTGATGTGGAAAATTGTTGCGCCCTTTCCATACAAGAGATTGACTGGCAGTTCAAGATCAGGCTTGTCAAGCTCTCTAGCACCGGTGGTAGCCGCTCATAGTGCACCCGCCCCAATCTGGCGGAGATTCAACCCGTTTATGGACGGTCACATTCAACATCAACACCCTATGGATGAAAGCCGTTACAGTTGAGATCGTCAGGCAAAGGCCACATGCAGTGGCCGCATTTTTTTTACAGTCTCCTTGTCTGCTTCTCCTGTCGAAAGCTCGATTGTTTAAGAGCTTGGCGCAGACTTCCTAACACTCACAAATCGAAGCCGGCTATCCACCGGTAGTCGTTACTACCAACAATTGTAGATACACATGACAAGATGTCTTTCATCACACGGCCCAGCTTCGGAGTCTCACTACCTCCTCCTTCTTTTTGCAGCTTCCAGGAACCATCCCTCTCGGCTTCCGCCATCCCCCTCCTTTGCAACCGTTACCCCCTTTTCCCCGAACCCTCCCCCCAAACGTCAGCCGCTCAATCCCCCTCAACCCGCCCCCTCCGCGCCTCATTCCCGTCCCCCCTCTCCACCCCCCTATGCCGACCCCCCGAAACCAGAACTCAGCGGTTCAGTCGACAGTGAACGAAGTTCGGACGATCCGAGCACTTCGGCGGACCCTTCCGTTCACGGAGGGGCCGGATTCCGCCTCATTGAGAGCAAGGGGGCCGGGGGTTCTGGCCGAAGTGGTTCCGGGGGGGACCGAAATGCTGGAGACGGAGACCCCCAGAAGACGCAGCGGGAGAAGAACATGCTCAAGTCGCGGCGGCACCGGTTGCGCAAGAAGGTGAGCGTACGGAAGACTGACGTCAGCGCTGTTGGGGTTGTCAGCCTGTTCGCCTCGGGGGTTTGAGTTCTAGTGGGTCGCCGTGCGATGTGGATTCCCGCACAAGGATCTGCAGAGTCCGTCGATTTCTTTGTAGCTTCTGAATTCTGCGCCGATAAGTCGGCCTCTGTTCCCCCAGCCAGGCCCGACAGGCGTTGCCTTACTGGTGTCTTGAAAGGCTGTGCTCGATCATTACAAGCACGTTTCCGTCGGTTGTGTAGGACAAAAGAGGCGATCTCCGAAAAAGTTCTCAACTCTTTACGCGAGCAGGGTCGCTGAAGGGCTTTGTTCCCTTTCTCTTTTAACGGTCACGTGTCCTCCGCCCTTCTTCTCCCAGGCGCCAGCGGCCAAAGGGGCTCTGCCTTTGGCCGCTGCCCCGAGAGACTTTCCGTCTTTTGAGAACAATTCGTACGTCTGACTGCCACGTGTCTGGCTGTCTTTCCAGGCCCAAGAGACGCTGCTCCGGGAGAAGATTGTGAAACTAGAGGCGGAGCTCACGGCCGTGCGCGGCGAGCTGTCTCGGGTGGCGAACGAGGGGCGGCGCGAGATTTCAAGGCTGCAGGAAGAGAACGTCCGGCTGCGGACGGAGCTCAGCCGGCGGGCGTCCGCGCCCCTCCGGGGGATCCCCCAAGCGGCCCCGGGGAAGAACCCCGGGGAACAATCAACGGTCGGGAAGAGCCCTGGGGATCCATCAACGGTCGGGAACCCCGCAGAGGAGATTGAGAAGCTACAAGCGGAGAACCGGACGTTGAAGGAGGGGTATCGGAATGTGCTGGCGACGATGAACGAGCTCATGCAGACGAAAGCCAGCTAGCGGCGGCTTTTGTGGCGGCGGCGGGGCTGGCTGTTTTTGTCTTTTGGTCCTCCCTGTTTTTGGAAGAGTCACACAGCCTTCTGCATCGGCTTTGAGTTTGAACAGAGTTGGGTCGTAGAGAGGTAAACCCTAGGGTACGACATATCTGGCTGGTTGCCGCGGCAGCCGTAGTGAATCGGACGCTTTCTGCAGGTACTTTCAAGGCGTGCCGCATGTTGCTTGGAAGTACCTAGGGGCATTGCAGAACAAGTAGGCATTGTAGCTCTGAGGTTTGTCTTTGGAGGCAATCGCTTTCGAACAGGCTCCGAGATCCTTTGCCCATGATATGAAGCTCAACAGCAGACTTGAGTCCTCTAAAATGTCGGACGTCGACCCACTCCGTCCAGGGCCCGGTTCTCTAGCATGCGGGCGGACAATGTGCCGCAAGTTGCTTAGGTCTTTCTCTGGCCAGCACGCTTGCATGGGGGGGGGAAGTACAGTGCACTTAAATACAGACTGCCTCTTGCATTTTTACTACGCTGTCATGAGATTGGGTACGGATTGCTAACCTCATCATTGTGGATAGCTATAGTATCTTCTACAGGTTCTACTTATACGAAGTACGCACTCATATGCCCTAGCCTTTAACATATTTGGCTGTAGCACAATGATATGGACGCGCGGCCGGCGAGAATAGACCAGAGCCATGATCGATTTGTCTAGTGTATTTCTGGGAAGATCGATGCACAAGGCGCCGCGCCGGGGGGCTGCCGCAATGATAGGTACGTCAAGGCTCCAGCTCAGAATGCGAACAACCTTAATCAATCAGTTCACTAGTACATAAGTTGTCACGTGACCTTCGTTCCCGCCTGCATGCAGCACATGCAAGCTCAGCCTGGCATTTGCATGGAACTTAGAGCTCTCATGCAGCACATGTCACACCATGAGGAGAGCACTTGCAACGCATATGGCCGGATTGAGGCCGGACCCGGGACGGTTGAAAGTGGTTCAATACGGGGCGCCGCGCGTGCGGGCAATCGTTGTTGCCAAGCCACAATCCGCGTGGCCGGCCCGCGGCCGTAGTAGTCACATGATTCTCCGGTCGATCTGTCTAGCAACATATTTTCAAGTGGCGCGCGCAGCCTGGCTATACTGGTGTACTGAACGTGTTGAAAAACGTCGGAGCTAGAGGGATAGAACAGCTTAGTGAGTTGGCGGCCCACAGTCCAGACAGGTGCTTGACACACAGTCGGTGCATCATGGCGCACTTCCACAATCATTGACCACCAAGCACACATGAGGTGTCCTTAAGCGGCTGACGTTTAGAGAGTGACAGCAGCGCGCCCGGTGACTCCTACACTAACAGACCGAAGCAAACATCGCTGGTGAACCTCCAATATGTGCCATGTCGACTTTGAACACCTTCAAAGTTCTGAAAGCATCGGGGCGTTTGCACGATTTCATTAATCGTGTACTAGGCAGAATGTACAAGCTGGGACATGACGTCTTGACTGACTTTTAGTAGCAGCTACTGGTCCAACATTTCTTTGCAGTATGCTCAGATACCTGCGCTGCTCGCAACCAACGTAATAAGGATCTTGCAGATGGTGTTTTTTTAGATACGCCGTTGCCAGTAAGTAGATTATTGCTCAACGACTTCAAGCAATGTAGGCTCCATATCACTGGGAGCCTCGAGACCGCAAAGGTTGATGAACGTTGCCGCCACATTTGCGAGGCCCGCGCCCGGAAGGTCCTTTCGAAGCTTGATGTTCTTGGGCAGCCCAGGCCCGCCAATGGCAACGGGGACCTACAATTAGAGTAGGGACGACATCCTCAGAACTCTTCGCACTTTCAGTTGCAAGGAGCGGTGACCCTGACACCCAAAGCAGGTCCAACTGCCTAACGAGTCCGCAACTCGCTGACCAAGCGTGGACTTTGCAGACAGAGTCGCGATCTGGATTTGGCTCACGCACAGACCCTCGGTGCCAGACGAACAGATGACGCAGGATAATGCTATAAACAATCCCTGTATGTATCTTCTGAAAGCGACCTCAGCCCCTCAATCGACTTGTGCAAGGTGTCGACACCAAAAACCGGGAATCCAAGAATGCATTTCCGTAATCCTTCAATCGACATCCAGAAAATCATAGCTCTACGAATATGCTCTTCGTCAGTTGGAAGACCACACGGGCTGTCACACGTCTAAGTGGCTGTCAAGGCGCCCACGAGACTGCAATACCAGCTTCAACCTCGCTGAACACCTTATTACAAGGAGTTGGAGGCGACGGAGAAGTCTGCATACCGGCTTCTCTGTCGCCACAGCGTTACGAATCCATGATCGCCTTTTTGACCTTACAAACACGCATGCCTTACCAGCGCGTACGTGTAGGCAATAAACTTTCTGGCGGGATGCCATCCTCGGTGAGCGGGGCTTGCCGTCCATGCTGGGCAACGTAGCACTAGGATTCATGGCGACACGAGAGTCGGCATGCGCCTTCCAAGGTCGCCAAAAAACGCGCCTCACCGGTGCACAGGTGTGGGCGGTGAACCTTCTGGCGGGGTGCCGTCCTTGGTGAGCACGGGCTGTCTATCCATGCTGGGTAACGTAGCACTAGGATTCAGGGCGACAAGAGAGTCTGCATACGGGTTTCAAGGCCGCCCAAAAAAGGTATCCCGGGCCGCCTTTTTTGGTGAAACCGCGCCTTACCGGTGCACACGTGTGGGCGGTGAGCTTCTGCGGGGTGCCGTCCTTGGTGAGCACGGGCTTGCCGTCCTTGTCGTGCTTCACCATCTCCTCCGCGTTGCCGTGGTCCGCCGTCACCAGGTAGATGCCGCCCGCGTCCTCCACGGCCTTCAGCAACACCTGCGGCCAGAAAGATGCCACGTGTCAAATTTAGGCAAGTTAGGGGGGTACTGTGAGTCAGGGCAGTCTTTGAGTACGGTAAGTGCCGCCCGCGAACGCCACGGCCTTCGGCAACAGCTGCGGTCAGAAAGATGCCATGTGTCAGGTTTGGGCGGGTAATGTGATTGAAGCAACGATTTGGATGAAGTAACTGCCGCCCCAGGTCCTCCACGGCCTTCAACAACACCTACAAACGCCTTGTGTCAACCTAAAGCGGGCCATGTAACCCCACTGATAGACACCCCACCGCCCGCAACAGCAGTATAGGAATCTGTGGTCAAAGTAACGGCCCTCATTAAGGTTGCTCACGAAATGCAACCTAAGGAAGAATATAATCACATTAGGTGCAAACCCTGTTTACCATCTTCGGCAGCACCTGCGATCAAGGAGCGCCACGTGCACGAACGGGCGACTCCCGCACTAACAAGCGTCTAACTCGTGAAAAATGCAAAGCAAAGCAAAGTGAGTGCGGTCACGAAGGAAAGCACATCTTCAGGAGTGCAAAGCCGGCTGACTCGAGCACGCTATTTGCGAGGGGGACTGATGGTGGGCGTCTTTTTTCTAGATTCAAATCTTGAAACAAATGTTGGTAGCAGTTAACCGTTAAAAAAGAATCCCTCTTAATCCTCACCTTTCTGTTTACTGCAAAGAGCCATTTGCAAAGAGAGAAAAAAAAAGCGCCTCTGACCCAACCCACAGAATTGGCAGACCGTAGTCAAAGAGTGCTTTTACCCGCCAGCGACATTGGAGACACTAGAAACGAGGTCTCTGTTCTTGCTATTAGAAGCGGATCGGAGCTTTGGTACCACAACCGGCTCAATGCCTTTTTATTAATACAACCCGCTCAATGTCCTTCAATCAGACGGTAACACGCAGGTTCAAGATGCGATGCATGGTTTTATCCACGAATCGTTACGAAAAAGGGGGGGGGGAACTTCGAGTTTAAGCGCTTGGCAAGAGAACGCACCTCGACCCCCTTGTCGGCGGCCTCGCACCCCACAACAGTGGCCTCCATGTCGCCGGTGTGGCCCACCATGTCGGCGTTGGGGAAGTTGACGCGCACAAAGTCCCACTCCCCGCTCTTGAATGCTGCGGCCGCTGCCTCCGCGATCTCGGCCGCCTTCATCGGCGGCTTCTCGTTGAACTGTTGAAGATGGGGAACCGCGTTACCAAAAGGATTCGGAATTCAGGTTACTTAAAGTTAGACAACGTGTCATCAGAGGGATCGGAATCCGTGTCACCAGAAGGCCGAATCCTTGACTTCTCAAAGTCCTCGATCGTTTCTGTTGTTTCCAGATGATGTGAAGATAATGGAGCCGTTGGCTCCGTGAACGGGCCAAAGAGGTGACAGAACCTCTCGACCGCGGCTCTTTAGAGAAATGGGCGGAGTGTGAGAAGGTGTCGGCGTGAGCGTGGTTTGGCCTGCCGAATAACGATGTGCTAGCGCCACCTCATGAAACCTGTCCCCAGCAGCAGCTGTCTTGTCTAGAAACAGTCAAATGCATGCGATCTTTCAGTGCAGCATGCGAAGGGTTCCTTAGCGACAGCTTCAGCGGTTAAAGTGGGCGTATGCACTCGCGAGTGCACCTGGACATCGGACGGTTCAAACGTCCAAGTTGAATCTATCGGACGCCTCAGCGTTGGCCTTCTCGAGGCTCTCCTCAGGACTCAGACTCACTAGTGTGCATTTCCCGGCTCTGAAATCCGACGCCCACTTTAAGATCTCGAGGCTTAGTTTTGCAACGACAGAAGAGGCGGAGATGTACGCCAGGGTGAGTCTACCGGCGATAGTCAAACACAGTTCTTATACTGAATTGTCTTTCTTGTTTTCTAAGCAGAGACATTGGTATTCACCAAGCCCCCGCCGGCCACCATCACGGCTATACTTCTGAGTTCGCTCGCCTCCCTTCCGGGAAATTGCTGGACTTGTGCTGAGCTCCCGTAAGTAATAGGAAACGCTTAGGTACAGGTAACAAGCGGTGGAAGCCTCTTTGAAAACAAATGCCGTGACAGAGGGAGGAACGAGCGGTGATCGCCTACCTGAATGCCCTTGTCCGTCGGAATCTCCACATACTTTTCGTACTTGGCGTCGAAGTAGCCTGACCGGTTGCCATTCCAGAAGAACGTCATGTGCCCGAACTTGACGGTCTCACTGCAAGCATAAGCAGCTACTTTCTTAACGCAGCGACGTTTCAGGCACACAGCAGGCTTTCGCACTCACTGCTAACACGGCGAAGGCGAAGTATCAAAAGGAACCTTTCGACGAAGTGAGGTGCCGACAGCACCTCAGCGACGATCCGTCATCGGTTCGCTTACAACGGTTTCTATCCACCCAAGGGCCGTAAACAAGCGAACCGCTTTGAATCGAAAACCTCTTTCCTGCGGTCAGCAACACAAGACCTGCATTCAGCGAAGTGCTTGACTAATGCAAAAACACCGTGGAGAGATCGATCAGGCGTACTCCTCTGCAAAAGTCTGGGGCTTGAGGGATTTGACATGCAAGAGTTCAGAGTTCACTGGTGTAAATACGCACCTGCAGGCATATGACCGGACGTGGTTCTTGGCGAGGTACTCGCCGGAGGTGCCCTCGATCTGGGGGGGGTCCACAAGGTGGATCGAGGGCAGATGGATCTCCACGTCATACTCCAACATCCCCGCAAGCGTCACCTGCAGCAAAGCGGTGGGGATAAGATAAGGCATTTACCGAAACATCCCCGGCACCTTTCAATATCAGCCTAGCAAGTCCAGGCATCGTCCCGATTAGGTGATTGCCCCAATACGTTAAAAGAGCACTCCGCATATTCAAGGACCTAAAATGGAGTCGACTTGCGAATGCTGATCGACGCAATATACTATCGGAACAATTGCCCAGTTTGAGATTCTGATCTGGGTACTTCAAAGATTGAGGAGACTTCGTCTGGATCTGCGATGCAACAGATGTGTGAAAGTAGAAGTGGCACGCCATGTGTTTAACTGCCGTTCGATCGACTCACTTAACCACAAAGAAAATAGCGCTTTCTGAATCCGACAAACGCGCCGGCTCTAGGAATGCCTCGAGTGGCTGGGATTCGCGCCATTGCTCACCTTCGGCCTGCGCACCCTGTCGAAAAATGGAAAGTCCTTATCCTCGAAATCGAAAGCCTTTGAAATCATGACCTGCAGCCAGAAGATTGTGTAAGCAAAGAGTGCGCCGTTTCGAAAGCAGCTTGTGCGAAAACTGCGCCACAGTGCAGACGACAAGGAAGGGCACAACAGAAAGCCGCAGGGAGTACCCGACGCTCGGATTAACGAACAGGTTTCAAGCCTGAGCAGCAAGCCCTCAACCTGGAGGTTATGAATCAAACGAAGAATTCATGCTCAGACATCGATTCTCCAGCATTCCACGCATTCACTGCCCGAAGGCCCCACTCAATGATACGAGCGATTCAGGTCACTCCGTTCTCATTGAGATAAGCACACCTTAGCACGAAGCCAAGTAGCAGACAGTAGGATGAAGCACTCACAACACGATCAGCACGGAAGTTCCAGATCACGACTGCGTCTCCGTCCTCGATCGTCCCCACAGACTTCCCCGCGTCGTCCACCACCACCCAAGGGGGGTAGTACTGGTCGTTCACTTTGGGGTCCTTGGCGCGCAGGTCCTTGAGCGCCTCCGCAGCGGTGGTGTATTTGTTGGGGGCCTCGCCCAGCACGTGCGCATGCCACCCGCGCTCCACGACCTCCCAGTCGGTCTGCGAAAGAACGTTTCGGATGAAGCTCGTTTAGGGATCGAAGGGAGAATCGAGCTTGCTGATGCGCTTTGGAAGCCAGACGTCGAGCTTGCCTTGTGGGGAAGACGATCGAGTTCAGTCCGGATCGAGTTCCAGATACGAGAAAAGCAAAAGTGAAAGCCAGCTTTGGCAGCACTGCACGCATTGGCCAGGGGACCACGCAGAAATCAGTACTCATGAACTGTGTCTGTTCCTACATCAAACCAATAGATTGCCGCGGATACAATCCCCTTGTACTAGGTGATCCTAAAAGTATGCGGCGCCTCAAGTCACGACTTGACCCCTTGTCTGATTTATAGAGATCATGCTGACGTTATACAATGAAATGTACGTACAATCTGTACGTCTGTCGCAAAATGCAGATCGCTAACCAGAGAGAAGCATACTGTAGATCGCTGTCCATGTTCCAAGCCTGTTTCCTAGTGGAGAGTAGAGGATCTCAATCCTGCTCCTTTTCCTTCCCCAAAGCTGAGTTTCGGCTGCATTTGTCAGATCTTGTTAACAGAATGTACTCAGTGCAGAAGCCTACCTCGTATCTGTCCATGGTCACGCGCATGCGCCCGCCCCCGGACGCGATCTTGACGTCGGCGCCCTTGCTGTTCAGCTCCTCAATGTACTTCTCCAGCTTCTCGACGTACTCAAATGACGAGCCGTCCGCAACGTCACGCCCGTCCGTGAGAATATGCAGGCGCACCTTCTTGGCACCGCGCTCGATGGCGCCACCGAGCAGGCCCCAGACCTGGCGATGAGGTGTGGATTTTTAGTTGCTTCAGGGCTTCACATGCAAGTTTGATATTTGGTGGCATTGGCATCCGCATTTGAAACTGCTACCTCCAGGCAGACGCGGACGGTGGAATGAGGTTAAATAATGCGGGGACCGACCCTGGTGCTTGAAGTACCTACGACAAACTCACGGGTGCATCCTCGATCTTTGTCAATTGGGAAGAACGTCTCGAGTGCTAACAGTTGCCTGACCTTACAAGATAAAACAATCTGATTGGATCAATTCTGCATCTACCAAAAAGGGTGAGAGCACGTCTCCAGTTCTGGTGGGGCATCATCCCCAAGCAAGGAACAATAACTGGATTGAAAAAGCTGGGGAGCCTTACATTTTCCGCATACATAAGTTCCTAATCACTATGGGGCCCATCAAAGCAAAGGTCTTGAAGGAGAGAAACCAACCTGATCCAGCCGAGCGTGCACTCCACCGTCACTGAGAAGTCCCAAAAGGTGGAGTGTGCAACCCTTCTCAATGGTTTCCTGGATCTGCTTCCAGCCACCAGTGAACATGCTCCCATCTGCAAGCGCAGAGTCGACCAGTCCTGCGCCCTGCTTGTAGATGCGCCCCGCCCCCATGGCGTTGTGGCCAACCTCACTGAGAATAAGCAGATCTTTGGCGTCAGATAACACTTGCAACTGTTGCTTAGAAAGCAGCTGATGGACCATCCACATGCTAAGCCACATTCAAGGGCGAGCATCAACTTATTCAAGCACAGAATGTCTGTGCGTGGTGATGAGACCCGCTCCTCTGTTTGCAGGTGCAGAACAATTAAGACACAGTTGCGCCCCCAGGACGGCTTCAACGTTGGAGACAGGAAGTTACAGCAAGTTTGCACTGATTTCCCACTATAGCGAAGCATTGGCCTTGACTCCAATGGTACAAACCGGTTGCTCATAACGTCAGACCGACACGTGGCAGGAACAATATCACCTGTTTCCCATGTCGCTCTCCAGGGGCAGGCCAACTGCAGGTCCATGGGCCTTTACGAGACGCCAGTAATCTGGGTGGCCCTGTAACAAGCAACAATCAGACAATTGTCTTCATATTCTGGTCATTGCAAAAATCCGTCAATTGCACAGCCTCACAACCTACTGCAAATTGTCAGGCGGTGGTTGAGTTCCTTCATTGTGTAGCAAAGTTTTCCAATTCTCTGGCAATTTGAGCTGCCAAAATACGACACAAATAATGCTTCTAGAATGCAGGGAATGTGACCCCTACCTTCTTCAGGGAGTCCATGATCGGCGTGCTGGCTTTTGAGATGGCATTGTACTCGCCATCAGGCTGTAAAGAAGAAAGTGAACAACGTATTTCAACTTTTTTATGTCAACATGCAATGTTGAGCACCTCTCCATCATATCAGTATACTAAACCATTACCACGAAGCATGATCTGAGGTGCATTCTGATGCAATTGCATTCTATCATACTGCAACCCCCGAGGATTTTAGTGAGCAATAAAGTTGCAGACGATGACGGCGGTGGTTTGCCGACTACTTCGTATTCCCACATTGCACATTTGAACAGAGGAGGCAAAATACAGAGGCCCTCGCAATTGGTTGAATTGATGTGAAGAGATGTTCAATGCACTGCTTTCTTTTTGTTGGAGAAGATACAGGCAGAAGGCGACAAACCCATCTGACGGCACTAAGAAGTTAAAGCAATGTTTTCCACTAACATCCAATGTGCAGCCTATCAAACCCAAAAAATCGGCCAATCTGCCGTCGTAGGAAACACTTACCTGTTCACCCCAACCATCAAGGACAATCAGCATCAGAGGGATACCCCTCGGGATTGCAGGATGGTCTGCAAGCTTGAAGTCCCTGGCAGCCATTGTGAAATGATGAAGGGAACGGCGTCTCTGCTTTGCGCCGGCTTCTACGCTCCTGATAAAAGCCAATTCTTCAAGGCTTTCGCCAAATGATGGCGATACAATCAGCTCAACTTCAAGGAAGGTGAACAACGATCAAGCCTCAAGGTGCAGCTTCGTTTGCGGAAGAATGATCAGCGCAAGCTAGATATCGCATGCATGATGCTGAGCTGCGCCTCAGGTGCATGACGTCAGCACCGGAATCTGAGATTCTCACATGTGATATTTGGATAGGCGCCATCGAGCCGTAGACTATGGCAATCGACGTACGGGACCGCTCGATCTGTCGTGCGCGAGCAGGCACTATGGTGGAAAGAAGTTGGTTGGAGGCACATGCACTCAACAACCAGTGCATGAGCTGTTCTCTTCTTTCCTGGCCTGAGCTTAGCTTCAGAGGCTCAGAGCGGGCCGTGCTTACATAGATGGGCCTGATGCACTGGTACAGTGATAGCTACGTACGGTATTCTGTGAAGAAAGTCTCTGGGCCTCCGCCGAGCTAGCTTTGGTGATCAAGTGGTGATCATTGCTTTTCCAGCCCAAGAAGTCGTCGCGGTCTGTGTCCATCAAGCATCATGGCGCCCGCGAGTTTCGAAAAGCTCTTAAATGGCTGTCCACCGTTTGTAGTAAGATATGTAACCAGTGCAGCATGGCACGGAGAAGAGTAGCATCCGAGTAGAATATTACTGCAGGTGGTTAACAAGGAAAAAGGGAGACAAATCAGCGCATGTTCTCTCCATCTGCGGCGGCGGGTGGTAGAAGAACCTAGCTGACGACTGATTCTCTTCCCTTGAACGTATCAGCAAGGCCAGTACTTGGACAGTGGAGAACATTCTGAAGCTCGGTTACTGATTAACGCGCATTCTGGTGGTCAGGGGTGCTGCATCTCAGAATCGTCAAAACCACAGCGTCAGTATTGTATTTTGGAACCTTCTAGCTTACCGTCCATGTGCACTGTGGCTCTTTCGTTAGAAGGGCAATCGGAACTACTGCGGCTCTGTTCAGGAGTTCCAACAATTTTCCACAAATTATGGTACAGCAGAAGCAGCTTAAGAGGCCGTCTGAGCTCTAATTTGCACAAACGAGAAAGCTTACAAGAGCCAAGTTACAAGGCAAACAGTGTCCGAGCTGCCTATCAGCTTCATGACCAATTCAAGTTGGTAAATTTTGTTCGCAGCTGCTAGGAATCGGATCTAAGAAACCTCCGCAAGAATGATCTATTTGAAGAAAATACGAGCACCGACAACAAAAGGGAGAACTCGAATTGTCTGCCGGTAACTGGGCCCCAAGAGAGTAAGCAATGGTTGAGGCCATGGCAGAGCCTGTGGCCGCCACCGGAGCGCGGTCCAGCTCTCCAGGCAAGGGGCCGGCAGAGTTGAAAAGCAGGCCATCCAGCAAGAATATGAGCAGGCCTTCTAGCAACGGTTCGGTAAAGCGCGCGTCGGGGCTGAGAGAGTCGCTCAACGGGACGCCGTCAAGACGGCCATCGACTTTGGGGAAAGGCAGGCCAAGCAGCCGGGAGAAGGGTTCCAAGGGGGCCACTAGGGTGTCACAGGAGAATGGGGTGTCGCTAGACAGTCTGGTGGAGAGACCAAAGCCGGTCGCGGGAGTGGAGAGCTTGTTCTTGACAGGGACCACGTTGAAGATCATTGGTTTGGAGGGAGAACTAGGCTCGGATGCCCTGAAGGAGCTCCCACTTAAAGTGCTGCTAGACGACATCCAGTTCAGGGGCGCGATCTCTGACTTCCACCCAATTAGGGAGAAGCTGAAGGTGGGAGTTATGTGCTCTGGCTCATCTTTTACCACCTCTCGTTGAATGAAGGAGGGGCGAACACGGAGAGGGAAATCATGCAGACACAAGTTCAACAAAAAGTGCATGTGGCAACAAGCAGAAAGCAAAAGTGGTGATACCTGAAGCCCCATTCGATGAAGGCAACGAAGAACTGCATCATATGCATTTGGTCAGACCAACAGTTTCCGTACAATTGACAAAATAAGGGCAACTCAGAATGCATTTCAAGGTGACACCACCAATATGCACTTATCCAGTGCAGTTTTGAAATGGAAGGATGTGCTGTGGAATCGGTTCTTCCTCTAGCAACTACATTCTTCTGATTCTATCTTTCATGCAGAATTATGTTGGAGAAAGCGTCCTTCTCCGATACAATGGGGATGACAGATATGGGGATGGCAATAACTTTGAGGTGTGCACAACGGCAGAGACAAAGGCTGCATTGGAAAACGTGAGCCCCAGCTTCCTCCTTTCTTTTCGTTCTCCATTTCTTTCTATCACAAAAGCGCTTCAGACACTGTGCAAAATCACCAGATTCAGTGGGGCAGCTGAAAAAGGCATAGATAAGGAACACAAGGCAACGCACCGTCGAACACCGTGCTTGTGCATTGCGAAGGACAGCAGTATCTGGTAATCGGAACTGGTAAGCCAGGGCACACCATTAATAGCTGCAAGGAAAGCCTAGGTATGAACATCCCAGACTTCTTAGCTGTTAGATCGACCTTTGAACATGCGGTCTCAGGGATTTCGTCAAGCACATTGTATGACCACTCGCTTTAGGGAGACCGTCTCAATCTTTGCTGTTAATATGCACCTTGTCTCTCCACAGGAGCTGGCTGAAAGGTTGGCCGCAGCCGCTGCGGCAGAGGCGGCAAATTTGGAGGAAGAAAAGGCAGGCAAGAAGAAGAAGAAGGTCTTGTCCAAGCCATGGACAAGCCTGGGCAGCGAGCAGGACATAGCAGAGGAAGCGGTGCAACCAACCAGGGACCAGGTAGGATGCGGCGTCTGCTTTCTTTTTGGTGATGGAAACAACTCTGATAGACACGTCCGTAGCTCGAAGTGACTGGTGGTTGGACAGTTTGATGGTTCAACCGCTACAAAGTTGTGACCACTCATGGAATCTTTATGGCGTTTGACACGATTCGGATTCCCGCTTAACCACCATTGGATTATACAAACTGCGGGAGGAAAATCGCGGGTTTGAGTTGAAAAAGTCGGGCTCAACAACCTTGATCGGGTTTATTTACCGGGGGCTCTCCTAACGCCTTGAACAGTGCAACATCCTCTCGTCCGTCTGTACTAGCTGCTGTGCTCATTCCGTTGCCTTCAGTTTCAGTTTCTCCTCAAGCGGGTTGGACACTCCCACCCAAAACTCCTCCGGTGTGATCTCAAACCGTCCCTATCATTCGGTGATGCAGATCGACATGCTCATCTCACGGAAACGGCGAGAATTTGGACGCCCGGCGCGGCTGTCGGACAAGGACGCGCACGAGCTGTGGAACTCGAGCCACATGGAGTGCCGTCCGTACAAGGACGCTACGTTTACCAAACGGCGCATGGAGCACGATAAGGGCACGCAGGCGATCCCCGCCGTGCAAGAAGCCGCAGCGCAGACCAATAGGTGAGGGCCACGTTTGGCGGGGGTGACATGACACGTGGCGGCTTTTGGCAAGGGCCAGTGGATTGCTCTGGGAGAGGTCTGGGCTGGTAACACGTGACCAAGTACGCTTGGACATATCCGTCACATCGGGGCCGCAGAAGCGCATGCAGCCGGTGCAACAAGCCCCGCAATAAGGCCGTCTTTTACCACATGACCCTCATAGGAAAGTTAACCCGCACTTGCCAAGACCCGGACTGACGATATCTCGACTTCCGGCTCCAACACCGCGTGGTGCAGTGCGCGTCCCGCAAGTTGGACGCGGTGGCGAAGCAGCGGTTGCACACCAAAGCTTTTGGTTACCACCAGCAGGGGCAGTTCTTTCTGCAGAAGTATCCTGCTGACGTCACCTCCTTCCGCATGGTCCGGCTCCAGAACTGCGCGCGGTGCAGTTCGCGCCGCACGACCTGGACGCGGTGGCGAAGCAGCGGCTGGCGGATGTGCTGCACGCCAAAGCTTTGCTTATCACGTCACCTTCCTGCAGAAACACCCGTGCTCCTGACGTCCTGCTGACGTCACCCAACCTTTTCTCTCGCAGGGTCCGGCTGCAGAACCGCGCGGTGCAGTATGCGCCACATTACCTGGATGCAGTGGCGAAGGAGCGACTGGCGAGTGCGCTGCACACCAAAGCTTTGCTTCTCACGTCACCTTCCTGCAGAAGTACTCTCGCTGACGTCGCCTGACGTCATCTCCTTTTCCCGCAGGGTCCGGCTGCAGAACCTCGCGGTGCAGTACGCGCCGCACGACCTGGACGCGGTGGCGAAGCAGCGGCTGTCGGATGTGGTGCAGACTGAAGCGTGGCTAGATACGTCGCACCCCTTCCGAAACCCTGCGCTGACGTCATCTCCCTTTTTCCACAGGGTCCGGCTGCAGAACCGCGCGGTGCAGTACGCGCCGCACGACCTGGACTCGGTGGCGAAGCAGCGGCTGGCGGGCAGCGGCGCGATGCGCGACTTTCTGGGGGCGGTGACGCCGCGGTACGAGCTGGCGCTGCAGCAGAACGAGGTGCTGGACATCTTTGAGGACGAGTTTGCGAACCTGGCGGACGACGAGGGGGGGGCGGGCAGCAGCAAGAGCAACAGTGCCATCACGGTGAGCAGGAATGGTCTTTGCTGACGCGCGGTGAAGGGGGCAGGTACGAGAAGTGTTATAAGAAGGTGATCTGACGTTTGTCTTGGTTGGGCGTCACAGAGGCAAGGCAGCGTCACCGTGCAACAACTCTATCATGATGAGGAGGTGGAGGGGTGTGTTAGGAAGAGAGGTGTTTGTTTAAGGGTTGTGATTCGTTGACTGAAGCAAGAGGGAGCAGTCGGTAGCACGAGCAGCAGAGATATCTTGGATGAGGTGCAGGATCAGGAGCGAGCGTCAAAAAAACAGATCTCGAGATAAGTTGCGTAGTCAAGAGAAGAGCGCAGGATAGCGAAAGCAATTGTGCAATGACGGTGAGGGGGAGCATCCAGGAAGTTAAGATATGCGTGGAGAGTTGCGGTGTTAACCCTATACATCTTACCAACCGGCGTGACAGAGGGTTTGTAAGTTAAGAGAGCAACAGGGGGACAAGAAAGAGGAGTCGTGGCGTCAGGCTTGACGGAGAGTGTAGCGAAAGCTAAGCTTAAGAAGTACAGGCGGGCATCCAAGAGGAGGCATTAAAGGAAACATGAGCAACCGCATGAGCGATGGTTTCGTGCAATCTTTAGAAGTTGTCCGAAGTTGCCAATTACTTAAGTACTTTTACCGAGGGGCGAGGATTGCCAGCGGGCCCACACGGCTACAAATGTTTCATCTCCGCGAGTCTGCATCTCGTTCACCGCCATCAGATTGCTCTTCCTATAGATCCAGCACTTGAGGGCAATCCTGGCAAGACGCCCGCTGCAAGTTCGCATAGAGAACAAAATCCGCACGTCTGCACAGGAAGTTGAAAGCGCGAGGAATCACGACAAGCACCAACCGCAAACCCCTCTCGTCTCTCAGGAGTATGGTCATTTCACGGATCTCGTCTCCAGCAGGGGCGGATCATTCGCTGCGCACAGAAGTGATTAGCAAGAAGGCAAAGCAGATTTTGACTTGGATTTGCACGTTCCTTTGCAGGAGTACCAGTCGTTCACGGACCTCGTGTACAACAAAGGTCGCGTCGTATCTGCTATTGACTGGCTGCCCAACCGCAAGGGCGTCATCGCGGTCGCGGCCGCGGAGCCCGCCTCCTTCGCAGAGCGCGTCGAAACCTCCGGGCGCGTGCACACGTCAGCGGTCCTCGTCTGGAACTTCACCGACCCCATCCACCCCCAGGTAGGAGAAACTGCTCCACTGACGCAGCAGAGTTGTTTACGAAGCCTCACGACGCCCTATATCAAACTTTTGCTTCAAAGTGACCCCAGACAGTGAGAGCAAATTTTCTGGTAAGTCCTGCGGCGGTGCACCGCACCCGCTGGCGCCGTAGATAGGATTGTTTTGATCCGTTCTGACGTTACGCAAGATCCTACCGAATCTGTTCAGCAGATGATGCCTAATTGCTGAGGTAGGTTTCACCTGTCTGAACGATGATACTTCTGAGTTTCAATTATTGAACAGTCATTGTGTCTGAGACCCTTGTCGAAGCATCAGAGCTACAATAACCGTTAGCCGAAGCTTATCTTCCTTGAGGCGACTCAACGCGATCTGTATCAGCTGGTCAAGCAAAGAAGCGAACTAGGCCTGCGAAACATCTTCCGACTTTTCAGTTGCACTCTCCACCGACTCCAGCGGTCTCCTGGTTGCTCCTGTGTCTCCAGATTCTTAAACTTGTCCCTTCCGCTTCTCACTTATCTGAAAGGCCTGCAGGTCCTTCGAAACATTCCTTTCAGAAACTAACCCCAGCTTTTGAGACCCTCCAAAACGCCGTCTGTGTGTTTGCAGTTTGTCCTAGAGTCTCCCTCGGACGTCCTCACCTTCCGCTTCAACCCCTCCAAGCCGGACCTCATCGCCGGCGGCTGCTATAACGGTCAGGTGAGGGCAGAAGCAGTCCGCCCGGCGCTTCAAAATCTCAATCTGGATCGCCGACTCTGCATTTTCGTAAGGCCGGAATCAGTTCCTCTCGTTAAGGAGAGTTACGATGAGGAGAGACACACGACGACGTTCCTTGGGATTGCATCACCAGCGGTCACAAATTTCTCATGTTCGCGACAAGCAGAGCCTACCGATTCCCAATTTTTAGAAACTTCATTTTCTCCAGACGCCTCTCAACTTCATCCAGTTCACACAACTTTCGAACCTCAGTACCAGAATTCCAATAGCGTAAAAACATGCGCGTGCGCGCAGGTGATCGCGTGGGACACGGCGTCGATCCAGGAGCAGGTGTTCCGCAAGGAGAAGCGCGGGGGCGACGACGAGGACCGCGCGGAGCGCGACGGCTCGCACGTGCCGGTCGTGAAGCATTTAATGCTGAGCAGCCTGGACGCGAGCCACGCGCTGCCGGTCGCCGATTTACACTGGCTCCCCGGGCACACCGAAGTGGACGCCCGGGGAAAAGTGTCGGTGAACAAGGCCGGGGAGACGAACGTGTTTGGAACGATAGCGCCAGACGGCCGGGTTAGAACCGAACCTTTTTGTTTGGATTGGCCGACTTTATGGAGAACCAAGCTTACAGAACGTGGATCGAAATTGCCCGTTTGAGGCGATGTGGGGCCGATGAGGAGCATTCGCTTCTGCGGCCAGAACGCGAGGTCGGATTTCAGAGATTGGCAAGTTCCACTGCTCTGGCATTCTCTATGAGCTGCCTGCTTCATCTCTCCAAGCAGCGGCGAACGGCTTGGTCGTATTTGTCGAGCTCGGTTAGCACGTCAAATGGTGCTCTGCGAACTAAGTCTATTGCTACGAGAAAGTTAAAGGCAACCTCGCACTGAACGATAATCCGGTTTGCTTTCGTATCCGTGGTTCTGTCGCTTGCATTCATTCTCCTAATCCGACTGTGTCTCCTTTCCTTCGATCGTGTCTATCTCAGAGACCTTCCAGAGGCTTTTGGAAAAAGTTACTGGACCGGAAGCGATCTTAACGCACGTCTGAAGTTACTTTTGTCAGTATCCGAAGATTTTCGACAAAAGCAGCTATCATTCTCGCCGTTTAACAACCGGAAGCGGCTGAAAATTCTTCCTGTGCATCTCACCACTCAGTCCCATTCCCCCGAAGCTCCTCAGGCCCTCCCGCTGCCCGTCCCAGTTTCTCGTTCTTCACATGAGCTGATACATTACTCTTTCCCCTGCAGCTGCTCTTTTGGGACGTCCGAATAAAGCCGGACCGCCGAAGCACTCCCCCAAAGGCGACCGCGACGGCCCCCCGGGGTCCAGCGGCCCCAGCAGTAGAAGAGTGGACGTGGAGCCCGGTGTTCGAGATCCGGATGAACCGGGTGGAGGGGTCCGGGCAACTGGGGGGCGTGCGGGTCGAGCTGTCGCGGCTGGCGTCGGGGAGCACGCAATTTGTCTGTGGGGCGGAGGTGAGGGACCGGCTGTGGATGCTTCTCTTACAGGTCGTGCGTTTCAAAGGCATGAGGCGGTGTGCAGGGGATATTTTACAGCTGTTAGCGCCCAATTCGCGTGGACTTGTGCCTACCACCATTTCTTGACAATTTAAAACCTAAGTACATTCGCACTAATTCTACAAGAGGCCCAACGGTGCTTCAATATCGGCTTGTAGACCGTGTTTTTTATCTTTCTCCGGATCAACCAGGCTCGGATCTTATGCTACGGCGGCTTCAAGACCGAGGAGTTTCCGCCGTTCCAAAATGTACTAAAGCTGCGGAAAGTGGTTATTTGCACTGTCCATGAAAGCTGAAGACAGAACAGTAGTGTCTGGGCGGCCACAGTAAATAGCTGCCCCAATTCGTCGGTGTCCAATAACACCCCTCCGAAAGTGCAGACCGTGGGTTCGTGGCGAACACAAGTCGACCGCTGTGAGATTCACAGTCGCCTGCCTTGCTACATGTAGTCGCAGCCTTTGAGATTCATTTCGACGACCCAAAGGATATATCACACTTGGTCGGTTCAAGAAGACCTTCTAACCCGCTCTTACATCCATCTTCAATCCCTTCAAAACCCTTATCGACTGGTCCTGAACCTGCTTAAGCCATCTTCGACCCGCTTATAAATCTTGTCGACTGGTCCTCAACCCTTATTTCAGCTATTCCGCTTAACCCGCAGGACGGCCAAGTCGTGTTCGCGGACCTGTCCCCCCTGGTCCCCCCGGAGCACGGCGAGGCGCCCAACTACGTGCGTGCGTCGGCCGACGCGCACTGCGGGCACGTGCGCGCGCTGCAGCGCTCGCCCGCGTTCGATGACGTCATCATGACGGTGGGCGACTGGACGTTCAAGCTGTGGCGCGAGGGCAGCGCGCGCCCGATCTTCGAGTCGCCGTGCGCGGACGCGTACATCACGTGCGCGCTCTGGAGCCCCTCGCGGCCGGCCGTCATCTACCTGGGGCTGCAGGTGAGCAAAGTTACGAAAAAGTTACGACATTCTAGTTATGGGTCCTACGTTTCAGAAGCTACTATTCATGATCCACATCAGATGTTTCCGCGGAAAGGATGTTCGATAGTTTCATGGAGTTTAGGTTGTTAGCTCCCATGATAATTGACCAGGTGAAACGGAACTTTCAACGCGCGTTCACGTCCTTATTTCCCTCGTTAGGGGCGGCAGCATCCAGGTGGTGGAATTCTCTCGACCCTACTTCTCTACATGACCTCAATCAGATCCTCCGCTAACCTACATCAACACGTATCATTCGCATTCAATCTTTGAAACCCCCCAATCAGCCCACTTAAACCTCCGCTAGCCGTTCGTGATGGTTTCCCGCGAGCAGGGCCCCGGACCCGTGCCTCGATATGTGATAATCCACACCTACGCCTCGCCTGGCTTTCAATCACAGGACGGCAGCATCTAGGTGTGGGACTTCTTGGACCGCAGCAACGAGCCGTTCATGGTGTTCCCCGCAAGTGCGGCCCCTGATCCCACTCGAACTTTTACGAACCCTCAACTAACCCTCCTAAATCCTCGGTTTCAGGACGGCAACATCCAGGTTTGGGACTTCCTAGACCGCCCAACAAGCTTTCTTATGGTGGTCCCCGCGAGCGGCCCTCATCGTCCTCAATCTTACAATAACTCTCAACCAAAGCACTCTCCAATCGCATCTGACCTTTTGATAACCCTCAACTAACGCAGCTCAAACCTCCGTTACAGGACGGCAGCGTCCAGGTTTGGGACTTTTTGGACCGCAGCAACGAGCCGTCCTCGTCTCCGCGAGTGCGGCCCCCGTCGCGTTTTTCAACTGTTATTAACCCTCACCTAACTCTTGTTTAACCCTCGGTTACAGGACGGCAGCATCCAGGTGTGGGACTTTCTGGACCGCAGCAACGAGCCGTTCATGGTGGTCCCCGCGAGCGCGGCCGCGGTCACGTGCCTCGAGTTTTGGAACCAGGCGTCGCCGCAGCTGCTGGGCGTGGGCGACGCGCAGGGTATCCTGCACATCATGGAGATCCCGCGCAGCCTGCGCCGGCCGCTGCACAAGGAGGCAAGCGGCTCTAGACTTTACAGGGATCAGACCTCGGTGTTTTAAGAAGAATTTCTAGAAAGTCTTTATTTCTTCGATGTTTTGCAATTTGGACATTCTGCGCAGCCTGCGCCGGCCGCTGCATAAGGAGGCGAGTGGCTCCGTATCTCTTCATCTCACGCAGACTTCCCAATACTTTGACTTTAAGCAGTGTTTCCGGGCAAAACAGCTGATTATAAGCAGTGTTTCAGGGAAGCCTCTTGGTTTTCTGGAGCATTTTGCATACGCGAACATTGTGGAGATCCCGCGCAGCCTGCGCCGGCCGCTGCATAAGGAGGCGAGTCGCTTTGCATCTCTTCATCTCACGCAGGCTTCCCAATACTTTGACTTTAAGCAGCGTCTCAGGGCAAAAACAGCTGATTATAAACAGTGTTTCAGGGAAGCCTCTTGGTTTTCTGGAGCGTTTTGCATACGCGAAAATTGTGGAGATCCCGCGCAGCCTGCGCCGGCCGCTGCATAAGGAGGCGAGTGTCTCTGTGTTTCTCTTTCTTTCTAAACGTCGAATTCTCTGGCCCTTGAACTCGTTTCAAGGAAGCTTCCTGGTTTTTGAGCTTTTTGCACACGCGACCAGTGCGGACGTTCCTGCGGCGGCCGCTGCACAAGAAGGCGAGTGGATCCTCTTGAACCTTTTGCGGTGTACTCGTTTCTCGCACTGATTCCGTGATTTTCATGACACTCTGATGTTCATGAACACATTCTTCGTATGCTTTACCACGGTCATTCATCAGACATGGTTCTTGGTTTGGAACGACTCTGCGGATGATTCGGGTGGTTTTGTTCCACGCTGCTTGTTCCGCATCATGCTTTTGTTCGCTCCTTTAGGGTTGAACCTAATCTTCAATCGGCCCTCGATTTGACCCACGAACGTTGCAGAATAGAGACAGTCGGGGAATAAAGGTGGCTGGTTGTCCGCCATGTATGTGGCCATCGACGTAAGACGTACTGAGGGGACCCTCGCCGTTTCTCGACGAAGCAGCCACGGTGGGGAACTAGACACGAGCTGTTTTAGCCAGTATCCACCTTTATCTGGACGTCGTGCGAACCATTCCGTTTCCATGATGCAGAAGCAAAGCATGAGAAACTTCCTGGACCGGGAAAACGCATGCGTGGAGTACATCTCGAAGCGGGAGAAGGATCGGACGGCGGAGGTGAAGCAGCGGCAGGCGCTGATCGAGGCGGCGGAACTCAAGGTGAGCTCGCCCCTTGCTCAACCGCTGAGGGGGTGCGATGCAGCAAAGAACGTTCGACTTACCACTTGCTTGCAAGGAATGTACTCGCGATAGCAACGGTTGGTTGAGGACTTGATTGGAATCAACGTCGATTTGTCTTCTTCGTGACAACTCCGGACCTGCGGGAGTGGTCTCGAGGGCTATGTTCTGCACTTTACGTATCCTTCTGAATCCAATAAAGCGGCTTGCAACTTCCGTGGCGGGCCGCTCGCGGGGGACGAAGAGTATGACTTTCACTGAACGTGGTGCGAAGTTTCTTCCTTCGGCTGTCCGTTGCGACTTGTTCTGAAAGCCCGGGTTATCTCCCCAGTCAAAAGGACATTCTCAACGATTTGCCGCGATGCGAAAGTTGGTGTGCGTCGTGCCCACAGGAGAAGGAGAGCGCCTCGACGGCTCCGGCGGAGCCGCCTGGTGCGGACAAAGGCCCGACGGCGGCCCAAAAACAAGAAGCTGAATACCAGCACCTCGAAAAGCAATTTAGAGCCAAGCTTGCCCCGCAAGCGGCGGCAAAGGCGGGGATGTTGTCGCGGGCATCGTCTAGCAGGCACATGACCGTGAAAGGTGTGTCGTAACGTAGGCGTACTAAAGGAGGCAGACGGCCATTCGGGGAGGGCCATGCTGTGTATGTTGTAAAGTACTTGGCCGTTCCTCTTGCAGTCCAACTGTTGTGAAAGTCGCCAATGTGGATTCAATTGCAATCCACGCGCACCCATGCCTGCACAATGGATATGAATATAAGCATTATGTGCACTACGCAGGGCTTGTCTGCCTAAGCAGACGAACATGTTTTGGAGAAGTTAGCCACCACCCTTTCAAGTAGTACGGTATATAAATTTTGTATCTGGCTGCAAGTATGTGACGGCCCGGATACGAAACTTCACCTCATGCACCACTTGAACATCCTGGCCAGAATCGAATATAGGGTACCGCTTGGTACGCAGGGCAGAAGCTCGAGCAACGTTCATGACCTGCATGCATGATCGTGCGGATTGCCAGCCGGCGGCCTTACTGACCACGTTGGACAAGGTGCCTTATGTGTAGTAGGTAAGTGAAAAGCACTGGTACTCTAGGCGGCCTATAGTTAGCATGCAGGCGCTCGTCGCCGGGTTTGAGAGCAAAGAGCAGGTTCCCTCTTTCGGAGCGATCATTTTGAATTTTGCCCGTGCATTCGGTTGCAGCGCAGAGCGGACCGCGTCAACTTAGTCCCAGGGCGTGCTTCATGAAAGCCATGTACGTGTTCAGTTCAACCTGTGCATACACATGGCGCGCGTTTTGGCGAGCTCTCTATGTATGACCAGCAGATGCTTAGCTAAAATTTGTTTAGTTCTATCTTGGCGCATGATCGACATGGCATGCGAGCAGCCGCGCCTGCAACCGTCGTGCGTACAAGCCGCGGGTTTATGCAGCTGGGCCTACAAAACCATCACAATGCATGAACACAATATTTTGTTGGTTGGATTCGACCGAGTCTGCATGGACTATTGCTTCAGCATGCCGGGCGGTCCATGTTCCAGTGCAAGATGGCTCTTAAATATGGCCTCAAGAACGTAAGTCAGCCGGCTATCACATCTCGTCGCTTAATAAGTGGCGGGATGTTTGCACCGCAACCTACTTACATAAAGGAAGTTTTTCCAAATGCCGCATCAGTCAATTGGGTCAGCGTTTGCATGCACGATCAAAGACTATATTGAATTCTGAGACTTCAGCTTAGAATTCTAAACGTCTCTGTCCACAATGAGCAGGATCGGAAATCTTCCAACTGCCACAAGTGATTAATGTCGGCTACTCCCTACTGCTCAGCGCGTGCGAGTCGGATGTCGCCATAACCATAACTCATGGCGTTAGCCGCAGAACCGTTGAAAGTACCGTACGACAGTAGCCGCGCGTCTTTGACATAATTAGCTCGTCTGCGCTGCTGTACAATATTCTTAACCAGCAACACCTGTCATCTGTCATAATCTCAATGCTGTGTTTTAGGCTCTGGCGCCAGGACACAAACCAGGACAAACCTACGTACGTTGCCGCCCAGAAGCGTCCGTTGTCGACCGGCAGTCCCTTTTATGTCTCTCCTTCCAGTGGTCTTTCTGCAAGCAACAACAAGAAACCTTTTCATGCCAACGGCAGATCGTTCTGCACCGCTGTGCAAAGCTCTGGCTTCTGATTGGCAATCTTTCACACGCCAAGCACACGCTGAAGCGGCAGTGGCAAAATCTAATCACGCCGGCCAGCCCAACCCTTGCTGACCCACGAGTCTGCAATGAGGGGCCTACATTTCAATTGCCCAAGTTCAGAACCATTCCACCTTTATTCATGCTTAGCGCTGCAAAGCAGAGTGCTGGTCAGTCTGAAATGCCGCCGTCCCAACTGGCGCCATACCGACATGACGGCCGGGAGTCATGTTTCCAGGGCATATGTTTCCTATCGAGCTTCGCAGATAAGGAAAGTTCCCCGCAAAAGTTTTAGTCCAGCGTACCTGACATTCTTTGCCGCAGTACTGGACTTGCGCACAGACACTGCACTTGTGGAACTCCTTCTTCTTCGTCTCGTACAGGTCGCGCGAGCAGGTCTGCACAGGTCAGCCCAGACGTTGAGGGTGCACACTGGATCATTGACAGAATCTGTAATTTCCAGACGTAGACTCTTGTAGGAGGTGTCGCCCAACCAGGGCAGCTGAAGGGGACCAGGAGACGGCACACCTGGACAGAGCTCCAAGGACTCAGACCGAAACCTTTGCAGACTTCACGGCGAACGTCAAAAGAGCCGAATTCTTTTCCAGCCCGTTGAATGTAGAGTCAACATTTGTCTGCGATGCGTTAGGCGCGAGCTTTAAGGAAGTCGACGATACAGTGTTCTCTTTCGCGGACGTATTGAACACGCTGTTGAAAACAACATGTTGTCCCTGTGTTCCGAGGGCCCGAGCTTCTTTCTTTCAGGTAGTTTTCGAGGGCCAGACTCGATCGTCATGAGGCTCGGAGACGGGGAAAGGCCCCAGCGAAAAGTTCGAGACCCCCAAGGAGCGATGGCCCCCAAAAGAATGCAAAACATATCTGAAAGCAGGATGGGAAATGGATGCAGCGATGGTACAAGCGCAATGAAAAACCTATTAACGAAAGGTAAGAAGGTTGGTAGGGGCATCCAAGAGCAGCTTCGTTGGGACGGTCGAAAAGCGATGGAAGCTTTTCAAGGCACTCTGCTCTGAAGCACTTCCCCAACGAGACAGCACACAATGGTCTGTGCTTTTCAAGGTTCGACCAGAGCTCTAGCACAGGCACAACGGAAAAAAAGTGAACGGCCTCAGTGCTGTTTAGCAGGGAATCTGGCGCTCTAACCAGGAAGCAGAGTCATGTCATCTTTTGTGTCAATCTGAGAGATTTGACGCTCTAACATATGTAATTCTGTGCAGAAAAATTGTAAAAGAAGAGGAAAGAATTGTCGTAATGGCATCAAGGCCAGTGGCTCACCGGTTTACTGCACGCTTTCAACCCAAATCGCGCCGCGATCGTCTCCCACAGCTCCGCGCACAGCGCTCGGAACCCGGGCACCCACAGCAGATCGCCCGCCTCCGCCCACTCCCGGTTCAAGTCCCCGGGCTGCCGCCCGCCCCTAGTTACCGCCCGACATAAATTCACCCCACCGTTGATCGAAATTTCTTCCACTAGCGCCTTTCTCGCGGCGGGTTTGCCGGCCGTCGACTCAAACGCTATCCGCAGCAGCGCCGCGAGCGTCCGGCACTTGTCCGGCCAGGGGCGCCGGGCGGCTTCGGACGTGGCGCCCCGTCCGCAGATCTCGGCCAGCCGTGCGTATGCAAGCGCGAGGATACGGACGAGGAGCCCGATCTTGGGGAGCAGCTTCCGCTCCACGAGGCCGGAATCAGCGCAGCACCAGAGCAGAACGGCCGCGACGTCTTCGGAGCGGTCCTCGTCCGAAACGCCGAAGTCCACACGGTGCCTAACCAGTACCCAGGCCGGCGCGAAAAGGCGGCCGCGCTGCTTCGCCGCGATCTCATTCGCGAGCGCGCGCCGCTCGTCAGCGTGCGCGAGCGGCCGCGGGCTCGGCACCGGCGCCTCGTTCGGGCCGCCGTCCTCCGCGATCGATTTCAGCAGCGCGGCGTCGAAGTCCGGGCGCCAACTAGGACGGCGAGAAAGTGCCACGCCGTGAGCATCGAAACCTGGTCGATGTCCAATTCGATGATGGACATCAGGAGCGGCGACCAGACTCTTGCGGGCCTCGTCCGCGGGCTGCCCCCTTTGTAGCACTCTATCAGCCCCGCCAGAAGGGACTGAAACGCGATGCCGGTGAGCTTGTCAAGAGCGGGCTCCACGTGTCGCAGCAAGGGGAGCGCCACGTCATCGAACACTTCGGGGTCGATCCCCCCGCCTTGGGCGACTCGCAGCGCGTTTTTGAGCGCCGAGAGGACGCCTTTCGAGTCCTCGGAAAGTCGGCCCGGGGCCTTGACTTTGTCTACGAAACCCGCCGTGAGAACTTTCAGCAGCTCCGGGGAAACCAGGTCCCGGGAAGAGGCTACTGACAGGAGCCTGTAATTTCTGAAAAAGTTATCGAGTCGGGCGTCGGTTGCGCGCCGGTCTTTCGAAGCGCGGACCGCCAGAGATTGAAGCTCGTGGGTCAAGTCGGTGATCTCGGCTCCATTGGTGATTGTTTCTACGGGGAGTCCGACTCGCCGCAGGCCGTGCACGTTGGTCAGAAACAGGTCCACGTGGAACCGCGCGCCTTTCTCGAGGTGCGGCAGGAGCGCCTCGAGCGCCCGCTCTAGTTCCTGGAGCTTCGGGGGGTCAAGAAGCGCGTGCCCGTTCGCGCAGTTGAACATTCCCATGACGGCTTTCGCGGAGTCTTGGATTTCCAGATGTTGCTCCTCGTACTTCACCCGCGGCACGAGCGCCTCGGCGGACTTGGTCAGAAAGTCGACGAAACGCACCAGCCACTCCGTGAGCTCCACGTGGCACCCCAGGAGGCGGGCCACCTTCTCGGCATCGTCGATGAACGCCTTGAACGCCTCCGCCACCAGGAACGCGGTGCGCACGCCCCACGTGTTCCGTTCCGCGTTGTGCCTGCCCCTCGGCGGAACGCCCCACGGAAAGAAGGCCATGATCGCCGAGACGAGCCGCACCTCCAGCGCGCGCGCGTAGAACTCTTCGCTGAGGTCCAGGATGGCTGTGATGATTCCGGGGATTGCGTGCGCGGCCTCTAGGAGGTTTAGGTCGGAAGGAGTGAGCGGAGGGGCTCGTTGTGGGTTGGTTGGATGGAGGGAAGAGACGAGGGGAAAGAGCCAACGGCTGCAGTTGAGGAGGGCGTCGGCCAAGCCGCAGCTGCCGATCTGCGGGAAAAATAAATTGAGAATGAGTATGCGTCCTTCTAGGATAGTGCGTAACCACTGCTAGAACGAGTGGTGAGGGACCTTCTAGGAAGCGCACATGTTGTGGAAAGCGCTGAAGTGCCCTTCTCGAGGAGTAGTAAGAAAGCTTAGTCGTGTATATGAGTTCCCGAAACGCGGGCAAGAAAAGCAGACCGACTCAGCGTCCTCGGTCTCTTCTCAGCTCTGGTAGGGTAAGTAGGTGGTGCGAGTGCTACCTTTTGCCTCTGACCTTCTGAGAGCGCAAGTGTTTCGTAAAAGCGCTGAAGTGCCCTTCTCGAGGAGTAGTAAGAAAGCTTAGTCGTGTATATGAGTTCCCGAAACGCGGGCAAGAAAGCAGACCGACTCAGCGTCCTCGTTTTCCTCTCAGCTCTGGTAAGGTAAGTAGGTGGTGCGAGTGCTACTTTTGCCTCCTCAAAACCAACCCTTAAACAGCAGGCGATGAGCGCTAAGAAGCATTTGAAGCAGAATAGATCTCAAGCCGGTCTGAAGGGCCCGAGTGCCCTGTCACTTTCACGCCCGAATTCAGACGACTACCTCTGGCAGAGCAGTCAGCCGTTCAATCGCGTGCATCTAGAGCAACTCGCGATTGAAGCCTCAGTGACTCTGACGAGTACGCCCGAAGTTAAGAGCTGCGTGCAGGTTTCCTGGAGCATGTTTTACAATCTCCCAACCAATCGCCAGAGGTTTTTGCATTTTTGGAATGTGATTCCCTTCTCGTCAGAACGGACAGCCTTTGAGGACATACGAGAGCGCCGAGACTTGTATGCGGTGGCGTCTCTCCGGCATGTTTCTTCAAGGTCCTGTTGTGCATTTACGCCAAGCTCCGTTCAGCCCGCCATAAATCAGAGAGCCGCCATCATGTTGAAGGCAAGTCACCGAGACGGGAGCAGAGACTGGCACGCCTCCAGACCTCAAGGTCTCAATCCTTGCACAATTTATAAAGCAGCTTCTGATTATGGAGAATAGAGGGTAGAGTTGAAGAGGGAGGCTTCACCTGTTTTACAAAGCCAGGGGCGCTCGTCAGGAAGGGTATGCAGTCCAAGAGGAGGTATGCAGCATCGCTCTCGTAATTGAGAGTGTGTAGAAGGCCCTCCAATACGGGTGTGCTTCCGGTCAGCTTCCGCAGCTGGCAAGGAAAAAGAAACGATTATTTGCCGGGCAACAATCTGTTCGAGACACCGTGAGTGGCAACCCTGGTATTCAGGAGTATAAGGCAGCCGTCGTGACTTCATTATTTGCTCTACAAGACCATCTTCAACAAAAACCAGAGACATCTGCGCGGTCCAAGCAACGATCATCATCAGGTGAGCCAGCGTTTGCTGTTCAAGTTCCAACTTGTAAATGTGAACTGGATATGATGAGGGCAACGTAGCGCAGCTTCTGCTTGAGATTGTGCAGAATGCTTGACTGGCGCCACCCAACGCCGCAGCGTGACTCAGAGGCCTGCTCAGTCTCCTTTCAATAGCAAAAGTATTCTACTAGGCTGGATACTCCCACCCCCTTTTGCATCCTCCTAAAAGGCAGCACTTCACAGTGCCACTGGGTCTACTTTATGTTGAGGACGACTCCTCGCCAGATTGGTGACGTGGCCTCAAGGAAAGCCAAGAGCTGATTGAGGGCCAGAGACTGCACGAGAAGTTCCCTCCACCAGGTTCCGAATCGTTTTTATACCAAGTGTCAAGCTAGCATGTTTTACATTGCTGAAGGAACGAAAGTTTCAATATCGTAATCATGTTGTTGGACACCAAAACAGCGGCAGAAGAAGAAGAACGGCGCACCTTTTTGAACTCTTTGCTGGGCCTCAGTAACAGCTCCTGTTCCTGCTGCCTGGTCATGCGCTTGCCAGAGGGGCAAAGAAAGCGAACGAGCCAAGCAAACTCCTGCGCTGCCTGGAACTGACTGCCCTGCTGAAGCAGCAATGCGGCAGCAGCGGCATCTCTGGCCTGCAAAGAGGAAAGAATGACGGTCGAGTCGTTAAGGAGATATGACCAGCACCAGCATGAGACCATGTCTCACAGCATGAGCAAGATGGCTCGACTCAGGAGGTCCAGGCAAAAACGTAGTTAGCAGGTTATGATCAGTGAGCAGTCACCGTCCACGAAACATTCAAAGAGGATTCAAGCACATAGATTCTCTGGCCCTTGGAAAGGCCTCTCAGCATTATGTGAACTTGTCACATTGAAGCAAGTGTACTTCTATCGAAAGTTTCCACGAAAAGTGGCCTGCTTAGGACAGCAGCAATGAGCTAAGTGATGGAAGTCAGCCACCAAATCCTGCAAGTCATCTTTGTGACCGACACATGACTCTGAGAGGGTTGTGGCAGAATGAACAAATTGCTCGCCGGCATCATTGTTAAGACAGCCTTCCAAGCTCCATTGTGTGCAACAGAACGAGAAATGAGATCTATAAAACACAGGTAAAACCGCCTGTCGGATAGTCCCGTCACTTTGCTGATGGCAGTGCATTGCAAGATGCTAAATGCAGGGCCGGCAACAACCACCCATGATCCCCAGTTAAGCACATCACATTACTGCCCCATACGAAGAAAGCAATGTCGCTAACAGAAACTAATTCGTGCTGCAGTCGCGTCTTCAACTATAATGTGGCAGCCAGAGAAGAAGCAACTTACCATCATATGACTCGCTCTTGTCAAAACCGACCTGCAGCGCACGCTAAACTGCAGCAATGTGCATTTGCGGCCTCTTGCATCAGCACTCTAGCTTCTGATAGACACTCGTTTAGCTACCACCAATCAAATGCCGGTTTCATGAAGCTGAATCCGTCGTGCGCAATCATGACTCATAGGCCACACGTAGCAGGACACCAGGCCTGCGCCAGCTTCATGGTAATAGGTACACTGATCAAAATAAATGTAATAACCTAAGCCCGTTCCCATTCTGCTTACCTAGGTTAATACCTGTACCGTACTAGTCCTAGTAGCAGTGCTATGCTTGTGAAATTTTCAAAGTGGCTCCCGCGAAATTTGAAGGAAAGTCGTGCGAAGGCGGCACGCTATTGGCTGGCTTGATAACCACATGGTCCACGGGATTATATGCAGATGAATTTGATTGGAGGCGAGGTCCGAGACTGCGATAATCAGTTGAGTTGCCCAGCTACGGTACTTCAATCATATGCCAATGGCCATGCGCATTGCGGTCGCACTCCATGATGTCAATGCAAATGATGATACGAAGGACTTGGGCTACGGCACCTAGCTCTGATGATTGACAACATCTTCAAGCAAGCATGCTCTCAATTGCTCTCCATTGTATGATCTTTATGTAGGGTAAGTCGGTGCTTTGTCTGGCATGGACAATCCATCAAGTTGGAGACACAGAGTTGTCTTCCCACCGCAGGCGCGGCGCCGCGGCTGCCCGCTATTTATGCATGATGTATGGATTGTGCTCAGTAGACAGTATAGGGTAAGCACTTCATTAACTGATGGATACTTCGTACATATGATGCCCGGGAAGAACGATTAACCAGCACGGCGTCTGTCGAAGTGTCAAACCTATATTTAAGGGCTTGAAGCACTGAAGTACGAGCATTGAAGATTGATCATGTGACACCCTTGCAGCTACGAAGACACTTCTATTCTGCGATGAAGGCTTTTTCAGATGATGAGGGCAGACAACTGCTAGCTGAAGAATGAGGACCAAAGGATTCTCATCACCTTTATATATCATAGCATCATGGAGTGACGCGTTCCATCGTGTCTCTAGAAGCAACTCAGGTGATGGAATCCTGACGAGAAGATTCTACTGCCTCTAGTAAGGCCTTTAAAAGGGTTATACTTTATCAAAATTGGCTTTAGTTACTATTACACGATTGCAGTGTCTTGCGGTACACAACGTGCACGAAGGCAAGCCTGTCGCGCTCAGAAAATGTATGCACGATGAAATACAAGGCCCTACGTTTCAACAGCCGACAACGCCTCACGCACGCTCCTGACCCACCTGCACACAAAGAAGAATCTTCTTTCGTATTCAAAAGGATGAGATAGACTTTTGTAACTTTGGGATCAGACGTCCTTTCTTGACCGAGCGGAAGACCGATTCGATCTCCCCGACTTATTGTGGATCAAGAGCTTTGACCAAGCAGACCGACCAGTTTACGGCCTCTATCATTCTGGTAAGAGTTCGCCGGATACGGTAACTATTACAGAGCGTCCTGAGATCTAGGTGGAGCTTCTTGCAGGGACTGGGTGGCAACTCACTGTCCAACTTCCGCTAATCAGAGACGGTTCATTGGGGTCGCTTTGCCTCTACCAGACCTTAACATAGATCCGGATGACTTCCATTCAGCCCTTGCAAACACTGTTGCTTCTGGTACCCAGCATAGCCGTGCTCTCTCTCCTAAGAGCTCCAGAAATCTATCGGACAAAAGGTGCTGAGGTTGAGAGATGCCACCGAACGAAGCATCAAGGCGCAGTACGTCCAAGATCGAAAGCCAGCAACATGTAAGGAAAGGAGCTTTCGACTAACCCCTCAATGCCTGGACTGTCCGGGAAGTATATCTTGTCCAGGCCCGCATTCCGTGCTGCCACTGCGGACGTGTTTCCGATGCACGCGGCCGCACCGCTCCATCGCTTGACGTCCCCCTGACAAACACGTTCCACCCACGCTCTGCAAAGGAGACATTGCGGAGTTAAGGAGCCGCCAGGCCCGGAACGGGAGCAAGCTTTGAGAAACGTTAACTGTCAGGAGACGTGCGGTGGTGTCTGTCATCTGGGAGTCGCTGAGCGAGGAATAAAATGCAGTAATATCTCAAGCTTCAGATACCACTGGCGCAAAAGCAACAAGAAGTTTACCAGCTCGACCTGGAAATGAGCAATAATCAACTTCGTGTGGTGCTTCTGAACCAGGCGTTACACTGCGACTCTGCTCTCTGACATCATGGAATGCTCTGGAAGTGTCCACCAGCATTTGCAAAGTAATTGTGGACGTCAGCAGCAGCACCCGAGCTACATATAACCGAGGACCCCTTCGATCTATTCGACGGCATCTTAACACCGATGATGCAAGGGCCAAAACCAGAATTGAAGATCGGGTAATTCGTCATCGAGAGAGAGCGGCTGACGATGTCTACCAAAAGCAATTGAGCTCAGACTCGAGCGGCAAGATTGGATTGAGACCTTACTTGACGGCAGTCGGAGAGGCAAAGGTGGCGACCGGGGCGTCTGCAGCAGCTGCCAGTGCATTCGGGTCAACTGTCCGAACAGTTTCCTGCGCAAGGAACAAGCAACAAGGCATCGGTCGGATGATTGATGTGCTTGGATGCCACCGACGCTTACGTCCGCTGAGGGGAAGTCGCTGAATTCCCTCACTGATGCTTCCCAGGCAACTTCTCTAGAAGATCTTCCGAGCAGCCAGACGGCACGAGTGGTTATGTGAAAGGTGGGCAGCCGCGCCATAGAGCTCGTCGCAGGAAAGCAGACATCCGAATGGCTCATTGAGCGGTAAATCAAGCAAAGGTGGACCGTCCATTCCGTCAAACAGCGGAAAAGAAGCGCGGCTGCCCCAAATGTCGAGCTATCCGCGAAGGGCTTCCCCCAGCAGACCAAAGTAATATTGAGCCAGCGCTTTCTTTTGTATCGTCTCCCTCAGAAAGTCGGATTTGTAGGCCTCACCGTAGAATAGGTGTTTAGGCGCGTGACTTTAAAGCCTCGTGCTTCAAGCCCTTCTTCTGCGGAGGCCAATGAAACCAGGGGTCAAAATGCACTTTTTTGAGACGACGACTTGCGGGCTGAGGGTCCAGATTCGTCCAAAGCTACTCAGGAGAAAGAAAAGCCTTCAAGAGAGCCTCGGTACATCGTCTTTTTATCAGCGTCTTACATGGTCTGTGAAAAAGCTTCACAGTCCATGGTCTCCCAGCCCAAAAGAGCTTTCTCAGACCTTAGTACACCAAGAGGAAGCAGCGACACTCAAGACAAAGCTTTACAAATCCACAAGATCGGACTGATGCGTCCAGGCAATTGCGCGAGTTGGAAAACTTACGTAGGTCGCTGCCGGCCTTGACTGAGGCTGGATAGAGCACTCTACTTCCGGGTTGTGGCTCGGGGATCTCAACCGCCAACACCTTGGCCGTTGCTGCACACAAGCGCACCCGAGATGGTCAATCGATAACCATGGCTCCGAGGAAGGCTTTTCTGGTAGGCTCGAAGTCATCCTTAAAAGCCGTGGATTGCCAGTTAGCGCCTCGTCTTGACATTTTTAAAGCACAACTATTGGTAAAAGCCGTACCTACTCTACCGAATTTACAGCAACTACCAAAAGGAAGAGAGATTAGTCGACAGTCTCCTCGTTGGCGGTGCGGTTGCGTTGCGGTTGCGGTTGTTGCAAAGTGGAGCTTTACGGAAAGGCTGCCGGGGCACAGAAAGACAACGTGCGCAGCTCAAGAAGGCGCTGGATCTTGAACGTTTCCTTCACCTTCAAAAGCAATCAACGCTCTGATTCTGTGATAGGCCGTCAGCTAAACCCATACTCTTCATGCCAACCTTAGTCTTCTACTCTTGCACGAAACTGTCGAAGCTCATACTAACTGTCAAAGCGACACAAGTGGACCCCCGCTTCTTCAGCGCCTGCACTTCTTACCTTTTGACGGCGTAAACTCGGGCCGCAAATCGTCCGCTTCCGGCGCTTCCTCGAGGACCGTCCCAGTGCCTGCTCCGACAACCGACAGGCGGACCTTTGGTCGCCCCGCAGCCCTGCAGTAGAAAGACAGCACTGAACTTGAATAGAGTGAGCGACAAGAGAGGCTGCAAACGAATGTCGAGGGATGCAGGTAAAATTAAGATAGCAGAATACGAAGTCCCTGCTTCGAGCTGATAGGCCCTGCTCCGAAAGACGGGCTCCAGATTACTTGGCAAGGAACGCTGACTCATGCACTTATGTCACAGAGTAGATTTGAAGAAGTAGCAAATCATTCCACCCTATTGAGTCATCAGTGCGAGTCTGGTTTTGCGTTTGATCTGCCGAAAAGTCGTTGCCTTATGTCGTTCAGAAACGTCCAAATATGTGTTTGTTCGCTCGAAAAACATGTAAATGCTGGTCATATCTCGGAGCGGCCTGAAAGTCTTTTCTCACCTCCATCCCTCCAAGAAGACGGTGGCAGCTTCCGGGGACGTGATTATGATCCAATCCCAAGTTTCCTCTGCGAGTACGACGAGAAACAGCTGAGACAAGTCATTGACTTGAACCGCTGCGCACAAGCGAAGTGATCTCACCTAACAGGCCAGATACGAGGCTTTAAGAGCTTCTCTGTTTTATCAAGACGATTTGAAAGGACAATCAGAGCTTCTTGCTTCAAAAAGCTGCATCAGACAAGGTAGTCTTACAGACCTTTCAACACCTGGGGCAGGCGATGAACGTCAGGGCCTTCTCGATGTTCGATCAATGGTAGCTCTAAGCACTTGATGCCATGTGCCGCCTGGCAATCGAAGGATAATACAGTCAGTTTAAATCGATTGGAGATGCTCCAGAACCGTCTCAAGTCGACACTGAATGTTCAGAGGTCATGCTAGGGATTCGGGAGAGGCCACAACGAGCTTGGCCTTCGATGGTGCATGAACATGCGACCTTGCAAAACGGACTGCCACAGGTGAACCATCTGCGTAAACAAGGAAGAGACTGGATCCAATCGGAAACACGTAGATTAGCTGCTTCTCCTGCACATTAAGAGTTCCAGCCTGGATGGTACATCCTTTGTAACCGACCCTGGGTATAACTGTGGACATTCTTCTTTGCCAACTCGTGTGATCACCTGGGTAATGATGTGGGTATTTACATGATTTCTTCATTCTGGGCAAATGTGTACAGAGGAAGGCATTTTTTTCTCAACACACCTACACGGATTGACATCAAGAGACGAGTAGAGTTCAGCAACTACTATCCTCACCAGGGCTTTGACAAGCTTTCCGTTCTTGCCTTGCTCTCGCGTCACAACAACTTGCGGCCCCGCCTCGGCTTCCACAGAAGCTGCTCTCATGACAGCTGCTCTCCGCTTCCCTTTTAACGGTTCTGAAAAGTGTTGGTGCTTCGTCACATGCCTGCAAGGTGGGAACAGAGTTACTGTAGAACTTTTGTTTCTGGAGATAGTACAAGAAAACTTTGTGCAGTAATTTGACAGAGGTCCTCAAGTATATATGCTGAAAACATGTATTTCTTCACCCTCAGTTTGTGGGGTTATAGGTCAAGTCCAATCAGACCCATGCGCCTGCATAAATTTCACAAGGAACAGTCATAGGGGCACTAACATCTGACAAGCGATCTGCCCGCTCAGGTTATTTGTTGCGATGCTTACATTAGCCTCCGCTGAGGAGTCATCACTGTGCACCAATGACGCGCCCCGACAACAAGCTGACATGCACTGACCTGTGGACTTCCATTGACCCAGTGACTTGCACGCGAGTCCATGCTGCCAATTCCTTCTTTGACCATCCCTTTGCTGACAATCTGGGAGCAACCTGCATGGAGCTTGAATATTCAGGATAATGAAGGCGAGCTGAGTCTTTAGAGGCTAGGATATCCAAAGCCCGGATTCTAATGGGAGCAACTGTCGATGTATTGAAGTTTGAAATGTCTATCAGAAAGGTCTTGTTTTGAGTGTGGTTTGTTGAGAGTCTGTCCTGGAGGAATACGCAGCGGTATTAGAAAATGAGAACATTGCGCCACATCCCAGGCGCACACCAATCAATTGTCGCAGTCAGCATATCCCAAAATGGTCAGTGTAGTGTCACAAGGTGCGCTCATTCTCCCAATTCCCTTTCAGATATATGGCAATTCTGACACGAAGAATGGAGAAAGTTGCCATGCTCATTGGGACTTGCAAGCCACCTGAATTTCCAGAAACAGATTGTGGGAAACAGAACTTTCTATCTTCCTTGTGCATTGCTGACTTCTTGTCACCAACAGCAAGTTCTTGATATCGCTAAGCACTACAGAGAATTAGGGCATGGCTAAATACCACCCTTCGCAAGGACAACCACAAGATTCCCCCGAATGCAGCTCCCTCACAAGTATGACAGATAATGTTATCTTTTTAAGAGACAGTCAGCACCACCACCATCAACCAGAAGCAACACAAAATCAAATGCTGTGGCGACGAGTGAGCATAACAGAGAAGACTTACCACCACTGCATTGGTGTATCCTTGGGCATTGGAAGCCTTGCAAGCACACAGTTCAAAGACTGAAGACTTCAGCCCCAATTTCAGCGCATTTGCCATTTTTCAATGCCACCCTTCTCCCTTTCCTGTCGTTGCATTCACCGGCAGCAGTTTGTCCGCAATGGTGATCACTGGCTTCCACCTCACAATGCCTCCGTGAAATTAAGAACGCTTGTGTTGCTCAGACTGAGACTCAGAAGTCAGAACGGTCATGTGGAATCCTCCAGCTGAAAAGGTATAGCTGCATGTCTGAGTCTCCTTCCTGCGCATGGCCGTGCGCGAGCAAGTTTGGCCGCTTGCGCGGCCGCAAGGGGCAACTGCCCGAGCTAGCCCGGGGATTTAGAGACCCACCCGGGCCGATCGGACCAACTGAGCGAGACGTAAGGTACCCAACCGGCAGCTTCCCGAGTGGATGCTGACCCGGTTGACGTTACCAGGAGGCCGAGTCGCAAACCCTGCAGGATTTGACGCGACGAACTCCCGTGAGCGACTTTAAATTTAATTTCAAATTCAATTCCGGTGCGACTGGATCGCCAGCTGCATCTGATGAGTGTGACCGTCTTGAGCCTTGAGGAGATGAATGAAAGTCACCATTGGCATTGCAATATTGTTGGCCAAAGCCTCAGGTAAAGAGGCAAAGCTCATGCAGGCAGGCGCCAGTGCAATGTGTACATAGAGGCTAGACTCGGCTAGGCAGGAACTCTGATTGACAGAGGAACCACCACCTGGGTGCCTTCCATGCAGCGCTGCAGTGCTGGGGGCCACGCAATGCAACATCTGAGAACAGGAGGCTGAGAGGAGACTTTCGAGAATTGTTTGCTTCTCTGAGAGGTAGCCTGGACTTGTCGCAATGTCCAGACTGCCAATGTCATTGGCGTCAATACTAGCGGCGCAGATCCTAGAAGGATGAACTAGCGCTAGGCTTTCTCTGAGGCCCTAATTCCTCAACCTGAGAAATGGATGGGAGTAGCAAGCATCCCAAGCAGGTTCTGAAAGCTAAGTTTTGCAGCCCCTTTCAGAGAAGCGACCCAAGCAAGAAGGCAGCAGCAGGGAAAGGATTAGGCTTGGCAGCTTCAGATCAGCAGCAAAATGATGAGCAGGCGCCCATGAATCAATGTGCAACCTCTGCACGTCCTACAGCACTACGTCCACATCAGAATACCTCTAGTGATGCAATTGCAGGAGCTCATCAAAACACGAGCACCACTACTGGCTCCAAATCAAAGCCCTTCAAAGCTCCTGCTAAGGTTCAGCAACCAGCCTTAGGGAAGGAGAATAAAAAGGATGGAGCCAGCTTGGGCTCCAAACCCACAGCAGCCCGGAAAGAAGAAAGTGGTGCCACAAGAGCAAGCTATTATACCTGCCTTTACTCTGCCAGATCGTCAAAGAAAAAGAAACCGTCACTGCAGGATGGTGTACTCCAAGTCCTAGATACTAAATGCTGCCTGTACGGCCACGATGGTAGGGCTCAGAGCACTCTCACTTCATACAGAAAAGGTCATGATCTACAGCTTGATTGAACGTCTCACTTCGACTGGGGCTGTGGCTGATCCTCGCAAATTATGAAAATGCTCCTTGATGGTGGTTGCACTATGGGAAAACTCTCCCTCCTTTTAACGGTCAGTGAATAAGCTTGGAATTCAAGTAAGCCCGTGTCAATTGCTGTGTCCATTTGCAGGCAAGGTCGTGGGAAGGACAACAGCAAAAGCTTGCACTGACATGCCTGAGGGGGCAACGTTGGAGGTCAGCGCTGAGCATCAGCTCACCTGCAGACTTTTATCTTGCTCTGAAAGGGGATTCGCAACCCTTTCTCTACAATGCAGTCCAGAAATATACTGCTTTCCTGAGTCACCTCGTGTTCATGCGTCGACGTCAATAGTCTCCAGATTATCAGCTGCCTTTGTTGAGAAGCAAGATACTCTGGACTTTCTTTTGCAGATTGGGTCATGGGAGCTTGAAATCTTTGGACGACTGCCAGCTTCTTCATACTTGGATGGCAGTTGCTTCATAGGAGTTTCCGGATCCAGTGCAAGTGAAGTGAAAGACAACGAGGGGCCAAACTTCGTCCCGAAGCCTGCAAAGCCCTTCAAAAAGGGGCTCCATTGGAAGACTGATGCCCAAAAGTCGAGGTAATATCCAATTGAGTTGAAGCGCGAATGAGCAGAAGCCATGTTCCATATGTGTGCATCTATATTCTCCTTATAAGGAAACAAAATGTGCCGCATCCAGGGATCTGCAAGTCGCTGAACAAGCCCTTCAACTTTAGACCATTGCACAGCATGGTCTGAAAAAGAAGAGGCCCCATGACTCCTGCTTTCTCGTACTCCGCAGTTTTAGAGCACTTCAGAGAACGTTTCCTCTTAAAACATCTGGTATGTTTCACAGCTTTAACAGATTTCGTCTCCTGACTGTGCAGTCAAGCACAAATCGCAGTTTGTCGCTACACCCTTGATGAGGTAAGCGGTAAAATCCACAGGACTTTTCGAAGGACGTTTTCGAGATCTCCTGAAAGATCCTGCTACATTTCCAGCGCAGGATCAGCCCTCCTCCCATGCCGCTTTCTCTTGTTGAAGAAGTTCGCAGCAATGAAGACTCAGGTCTGATCTCAAATGACAATCAGAGGATTTTGCGATGCAGGCTTCTACAGTGCTCGACAAGCACGAATCTGGAGGCAGAACCTGTACCATTGTGGTTGATCCGGTAAGACTTGCGCGAGGCTTCTAGCAACGCATCGAAAAATCCAGGATTTACGGACTGCTTGCATCACCTGCCTTAAAGCGATTGGATCTTAAACGCTTCCTTAAGACTTGGATTAAAACCAACGTCTTTGGAACCATCTGCAGTTCTTGGCGAGCAAACTACGGCCACATCAGAAGGAGGGGGTGCGCTTTATGTACAGGTAAAGGTTACTGCCTCGAACTTTCCACCGTGGTGACCTGACTTCGGATACTGCACGAAGTCTTCTATTCAGTTTCTGTAAGATAGTAAGAATGCATCTGATGATTACAGGACAAAATTTATGGGGAATGGTCGAATCAAAGAAGGATGCTGCTATAAGCTCAAGCAAGCAAAGCCAATAGCAGCACCCTTTTAAGGTCGAAGTTCCACATTGGCCAGAGTTACCCTGCTTTGCAGGTGCGTCATGGGACTTCAGACTGCAACATCGTCAGGATGCTTGCTTGGTACGTGACCTGCGCTTTGCGAAGTTCTTTCTTGGCAGCTCTTGGCGCTACATCGCATTTCCGTTCTGTGCGGATCCTTCATCTGAACATGAGGGCAGCATCGATACGACGGCAGTCCTTTCTATTGGTCAAATCCGTCTCATCTAAGGCAGCTGTGAAGCTCAACTCCCTTGCCATTCGTATATCAATCCGAAACGATGCCAAGAAATCTTTTCTCATTCTCTTTGCAGCGGATGAGGTAAGTCCAAGCGGCTACGAAACAAGCAAGGCTGTTGCAACAATCTCTGTCCAATTGCGCCCCCTTCTGCGTCACCTTTTGAGACTCCTTCTCAATGTTTGCCGAGCCAGCCGGGCAAGGTTTTGTAGAGAAAGCATCCATGATCTGAAAGCGAGCCTGCAGCCTGACAACGAGGATCACACAGGAGTTTCACAACGAGCTGCTGACATATCCTTCTCGAGCAATGAGTGGAAGTGATCTCTTGCACTTTGAGGTCTTCGCTCACCAATAAACGATTTTTCCTCTTTGAGGAGCTATTCCCTGCTTAACAGCCTTTCTGGGCCGGCAGATGGGCCTGGGGAAAACGTTGCAGACTTTGACGTTGATCTGGACCCTGCTGAAACAGGTGAATAACTCGAGCCTACTGATTCGGAGATATGGTTTTCATGTGTACGACACACTCTCTCAAAATGCCGACGTGAATATGGAAATGCTTTCAGACGCCTTTCTTGTTTAACCTGTAAGCTGGAAGAGATAAAACAGTCCTCATAAAGTGAATCCGGACCGCTTATGGGCCGCATTCCCTCCATTTCTTTACTAGCAAGCCGGTTCTCTACTCCTTTGCAGGGACCCCTGGGAAAGCCAGCGATTCGACGCGCAATAGTGGTAAGAAACACGAATCAGAAGGCTTGCTATACCTACACAATTCTCTCCTACTTTCAACGTCTTTCATCCTTGGCAGATGAGTCGATTGAAACCAAAATTCTATTCCGCTGTCGCACTAACCAACCCTGTTATTGATGCAGGTGTGCCCGTCATCCTTGGTTGAAAACTGGGCGAGCGAGGTGAGACCTTCGGCGAGCTCGAACTGTTCCCGTCAGCCTGACTTTGGCCCGCCCGGCGATCACTCCAAGGATACGTCCTGCACACTTGGCATTGATCAAGAGACATGTCTGTCGTGGGTCGTGACATTCGCAGCACTTTATCACGGTCATAGGCTTCGTCCATCTGCTCCTCAGCTTCGCACAAAAATTCTCCTTCTGCTTTAAGGCATCTCCGATCCGGCGCAGGTGAAGAAGTGGCTCGGACTGGAGCGTCTGAGAGCGCTGGCAATCCATGCGGGAACTGCAGCAGCGGACGTGAGCAAGTCGATGACCGCTGATTGCTCACATTCTCGGAGCTCGACCAACTCAGTGCTGCATAATCGCTAATGAACGGTCGTTCTGTCGGTTACCTCCTTGAATGCAAGATGCAGATTCTTTACATGACTCCAGCTTCTACATGAGATTTTTCGGTGCAGGCGAAGTCGAAGTTCGATGACTTCACCAACGGCAACGTTTGGCCTCTCCTAATCACATCCTACGAGCTAGCTCGGAAGTACTCAGCGAAGATTGCGGAGGCAAAGTGTGAGCTCCTGGTGAGGCCCTTGTCCTTGCCTACCAGATTTTGCACACGTAAAATCCACAAACACAGCCCCGGGCACTTCACGCTGTCGCAATGCTTCTTCGTCTAAGTCGTAATCAACCTGAAAGTGGCCATGAAACAGCTTTTTCTGCCTAATGATGGTTGCACGCTTTAAGGCGTAACTGTGCTCTTTGAGCGGCGGCCGACTTGCCTTCTGAGTTGTACTTCGCGGTGGTTGTGCAGATCTGCGATGAGGCTCATCGGCTAAAGAACAGGTAAGTTAATGCAGTTGGACGCGAAGAGATGTGACTGCAGCGGGGAACCTTGACTGTGTATCTAACGTCAACCTGATACCGATTGACTATATCGGGGTGCATTTGGCATAGCTTCTCTGAAACCGCATCTGTTTCCGACCAGATGCGCTATTTTCTGCAGCGCTGGCAACAAGACAATTGAGGCCCTGCAGTCACTGAAGTGCCCGCGGCGAGTGTTGCTGGTAAGAAAGCTTTTACTTATTCTTACCGAGCTGTTGGTCTTTGAGAAAACAGCATGTCCTTGACCCTTTGAGAACAATCTCTGTCCATCGCCTGGCCTGATCGATGGGTTTTCGTATCTCGCAGAGTGGAACCCCATTGCAGAACAACCTGAGCGAGTTCTTTGCCATGGTGAGGAAGACCTGCCTTCAGATGTTACTCTATCTTCTCTCGGCTTCTTTTCCTGCCTTTTCTTTGCCGTACTGAACATCGAATCGGCAAAACACAATTATGCATGCGCAGGCGGCTCGATAAGCGGATTCATTTATTCTGCATGGCTTTTGGTGATTTCTGCCGCACGGCCAGTTTCTTGATGTACTCCAATCCCTATGCAGATATCGTTCATTGCTCCTGAGCTGCTAGGCACTTTGCCTACCTTCAAGCGCCTCTACGCCGACCCTATCGAAAGAAGCAGAGACAGGACGGCGACGTAAGTCAGTAAATGACGCTGCTTGATCAAGCAATGCACGAGATACGCTGCCTCCTTCACTGAAGTCATCCTGGATACAAGTACGATCAAGACCACCTTGAGACTTTAAGGGCTTGCTAGCAATCTCGGAACACCTGGCTTCACTTTGCCTTTTTTTGGAACTACTCATACGCACAAGCGACAAGAGAGGTTCATGCCTTCAGGGACGATGAGAAGCTTCTCGGAGAGGAGCGCTCCGCTGAGCTGCAGAAGCGCACGCAGCTCTTCGTGCTGCGGAGGACCTCGGAAGTCAACGCGAAGTACCTGCCTCCACGAACGGAGTAAGTCTACCTGTGTTCCCTTTGACCAGAGTCAAGACTCGTAATGTAAGCTGAACGGTGGTTTCCTTCCTGTGTCTCGGCGGTACTGCAATATCAGAAGCCGTCGATGCGCTGTCAAGGTTTGTTATGCATATTTGGCCTGGGAGAATGTATCGGTACCAAGAAGGAAATTAGTCCCCTCGTCGCATGCAGCGCTTCCCTTACGTGGTCTCTCTTCTCAAAAGGGACAACCGCCGTTTGATTTTCCTTCTCTTGCCCAGGTACGTCGTTTTCTGCAACTTGCAGCCCCTTCAGCTTGAGCTATACCAGACCCTTCTCCAATCAAAGGTATGAACACATGCCAGAACGTTTTGAGAAAGGTAATGACATTGTTGGCAACCCGTGCTTCTCCAACATTTTTCGAGATTTGTTTCATCAATACCAGTGTGCTAAATCTTGAGAAGAATCTGTCTAAAGTAGCACTCAGCTTTCTCCGAAACCGCCTTGCTTTGCTTCCTCGCGCATCGCTTGTTCCGTTCGCATCTTCCCGTTCCGTTCCGCAGGTCGTCTCGTCTTTGCTCATGGCCGGAACCGCGACGACTGCTCACTCGGTGCTCGCCACCATCGGCCTCCTAAGAAAACTCTGCAACCACCCGCACCTGCTCCACCCAGAGCGGACACGTGGCAGCATCGAAGACCAGGAAATGGCCAAGATGGACGGCCCCATGAACGCCAGCGTTCCGCCTGAAGCAATCACACTTCTGAATGAAAGGTGAGCGCTTGAAGTCATCATCGGCAAGCTTGATCTCGCAGCACTCCGAGGCTCAGAATGCAGTAAGATCTCGTTTGTCGGATGCGTCAAACCTGGTTAGTTGTTTGAGGATTTGCCGGTCAGACGCTTCAGACCGAACAGCAAACAGGGAAAAAAGAACAGTTCTTGATGAAACAGATATCGAAAGAAAGGTTGTCGTACAACGACTGACAGCACTTTAGAGGAATCAAGTGAGCATCCAACACACGCGTCGGAGTTGAGCGTTTGATCTGCAAAGCCACCTTTCTTGTGCAGTAAATTCGAGATGCTACATGTAACGACTTCCGCTCTGACAAGTCGTCTTCCGGGATGCTGTTCTACGTATCTTTTCCCATTCAGCATGCCTTTCCACTAGCAGGCCCTGTGACGCGGCGGCCAGCTCCGAGCTGTCCGGCAAGTTCGCGGCGCTCATGGCCATCCTGCAAGCAGTCGCGGACCACAACGCGCTGAGCGGAGACAAGGACAAGGTGGTCGTCGTCTCAGAGTGGACGGCAACGCTGGACGTGATCCAGGTAAACTTTCTCTTTCTCTCCTTGAAGCTGATGAAAGGCCCACAACTGAGTTTGAAACGGAGAGTCGGGACACAATTCGGTCCTCATCAGCCCTGGTGGCATAGATCGATCGGAACGCTGCTCATGTACATCAGACAGCCCCATTTAACTTCCTCTGAAAATGTGATTCCACACTTTGCCCGGGGCTTCTGCGCCTCTGGAATGTGCGCGGCTGGTCTTTCAGACCGAGCAATCAGCTTTCTTTCTCGTAAGCAGATTCGCTCTGTGCTACTTCCGCCAAAGGTGCATGGTAGATGTATGGATGAATGCTAGTCATTTTGCACCTGCAGAAAGCTCCTTTTCATCAATCGGAAGAATGTCTCGAGAACAAATCTCACGTTCCGGCTCCTTCAGGACGAGTGCACCCGGCGCTCGTGGGACTGTCTCCGCCTCGACGGCGCGACTGCCGTTGCGGACCGCCAGGGCATGGTCAACCGGTTCAACGCGGGGCACTGCAACGAGACCATCTTCCTGCTGTCCAAGAAAGCTGGCGGGTGCGGGCTGAACCTCATTGGAGCGCACCGACTGGTCCTGTTCGACTCGGACTGGAACCCGGCCAACGACAAGCAGGTCAGGAAGCTGGCATGATTCCTTTGTTCTACCGTTGCGTTCTGATCTCGTTCTTACTTGCAGAAGAGTTTCGCCTCAGACTCGCATGAGGCACGCGCGTTTTGACAGGAAACGTTTGCAGGGCTTGTCCTCCGTGCAGTGGTGATGGTGCAAAGTGGTAGCTCGGCCCTCTGTACGGCCCTCGAGAACACTTCCAAGAGATTCAGCCTGTGTTTGCATGGACTTAAACATGAGGCAGAGATAAGACCCGCTGTAGCTTCTCATTGATCGTCCTCATTAATCAGATTGCCTCCAAAACACGATCTATTTGGTAGGATTAGGATTTGGAACAAAGTCAGATGGAAAAGTGGCACCCTTGCAGGCAATGGCGCGCATCTGGCGCGACGGCCAGGCGAAGCCGGTGGTGATCTACCGCCTGCTGTCCCGGGGCACCATCGAGGAGAAGATCTACCAGCGCCAGATTGCCAAGGACGAGGTTGCGGCCGAGGTCACTGGTGGCCAGGGGATGAAGAAGAGCAGCAACAACCAGCGCCACTTCAGCAAGGAGGAGCTGAAAGAGCTCTTCACGCTGCGGACGGTGAGTTTGGAAAGTTTATCGTCTAGCACGCGCTTCCGATACATGTATCACTTACTGCAAGTGGGTGCCCCTGGTTCTGCGAAGCCCCCTTCCATGCTTACATTCCAGCACATTTGGAGTACAACTCCCCTTTAATTTGTAGTCCGAAAGTTTGAAGCAGGCACATTGAGCGAAGGAACATGCAGCAACCTGGCTCGGACGAATCAGCGCATTCAGTAAAGCTTTGCCTCCTCGGTACAGGATACAGCATGCGACACCCGAGACCTCGTCGAGAGCTCTTCCTCCGGCGAAAACGGCAGCTGGCAAGACGCCTCCTCTGACGTCACCGACGCACCTCTGAGGGCAGCCATCGAAGCCGGACATACCTCATTCGTGCGTCATCAGGTCGACGAGAGCGATCTCGCGGTGAAGGAGGAAGAAGGGCCGTCGGAAGCAGCAGAAGTGAAGCAGGCGGTTTCGCAGGACGCAAGGAGCGATAGAAGCCCTGAGAGAAAGTCGACGTCGTTGCGGTTGCCAGCCCGTGCGACAGAAAGCGGGAATGGAAGGCCCCAGAAACGCAGGAAGAAAGTAGTTCTCTCGGACAGCGAGCAGGAGGACTGCGCCGACGAGAAGATCTTTAAAGAGCTGGACGAAGAAGACGAGTGAGCCTCAGGGAATCTGGCGCGGGTGATCGCACTGCAGACCCTTTCCAGGTCTCAATTTCCTCACTAGTGGAGCGGCAGCGGTAGCCCAGTCTGCGAAAATCTTAGATTTCGCGACGGCACTCTTATATTTGAGATGGCGTGCGCGAGAATCAGACTCTACTCACAGACGCAACGTATACAAAGTGCACTTCAGCGCGCGCACATCAGCAGGCAGGCATACGGTGAAGATCGTTTGCAGCCATACGTGCGGTATATAACGGGTACGGTACATGATGATGAGCACCAACCACACCGGCCAAATTGACGAACACAATTATATTGCATGCACTTTTCTAGATAAGTATAGCACTAATTTGTTTGTATATTGAAGATTCGCTTGTCGCTCTAACTCTCTACATACAATGATTCGAGACGGATCATCATGGGGCGACATGCCTCTGATCGCGTCGGAGGTCTGGTGGGTATTCTGCATGGACTCGCTCTTTGTTAAACAGACATGCACCTATAGTACATGCATGTGTACTGCTTTATATTTGCCAGCAGGCTTGAAGCGTCGTTTGAAGATCCATTAGCTGGCTATCATATGTACTGCAGCCTGAGGCTCATGTGTGCACTGTCTAGTCGGACTTCTTTTCCACATTGTTTGCCCGCGACATAACTATATGCCTAAGCTCATACGACGGTGCCATGTTGGTTTAAGGAACGGCCTGGTTGCATGATACACAGCCCACACATCATGGAGGGCCGGTGCACCAAGCATTGATTCCAATTGAACAATATCAGATGACGCAGTCATGCAGGCTCAACGACGATCATTCTCGCTTGCGCCTCTCATTTTAGATACTCAACGCGTTCCATTGATCGATGCTTGAAGCCAGTTGACGATGAGTACCTTATCAGCCAAACCTCCATGCAATGAAGCTCTGGTGCCCACTTTGGTGCCTTTCTTGTCATTTACAACCGTCACCAATGACTTATCATCCTTGTCACAATCGGCTTTGCAAAGCGATTGTAAAATAACATAACTTGAAAGGGTGTTTGGAATATCAATCTAATTTGCCTCTTTATGTACAAAGCCGATGGTGGATCAATGGTGGCGGGCCGGCCTGCCCTTGCACACGCTCAGATCCAAAGCTACTTCCAGCTTAGGCTGCTCAGGCTTGGAGTTTGAGCCATAGCCTTCATAATGCTTTGTTGGCGTGCGCACGATTGAGACTCCGCTCGAAGTGCTAAACAAACTGCAACGTAGAAGGAAGCTTCGAGGTGGGGCAATAAACGAGTCAGAATTGTTGCAGCACGGAGAGACTCAACTTGTGATGAACGTCTTTCATGTGATCTAGCGTATCTATGGGCACTCATTGATCCAAGGCAACATACCGCTGGATGTTGGAAGACTTCTCCAGTAGCAGTGCAGTACGCCATTTGATTGGTAAACGGTGAGCTGTCAGATCTACCCCTCAATCCAGTACTTCACTTCTCATGTACTTCACATGACCTAAGGGGCCTTGATATTTACGATTTTCAGATACTAGGATGAATAGTATGAACACACATGGTACAACGAATTGATTCAGGCAATTCAAACAGACTCTGATACTGCCAGTCCCACAGCCAGAGGTGCACACTTGAGAAGGCGGCAGTCAATTCACCTTTTGGTCCGGATCTCCATAGTACTCAACCCTCAGCCGCAGAACGCTTTCCACGGGCTGGGGGCTCAAGCTCCCCGCTGCATCTGGTGACGTGTCTGGCGGCTTTGCGGGTTTTCTCCGGAACCCAAACATCTGCAATTGAAGTCTCGTTCAGAGCTCAGGACTCACTTTTCCGGAACTCAGAAAGATGTGTTCAAAAGTACTCGCTCAAGACTTAGTGAGCGTAGCGGAAAGGGAGGTGTTTGACAATGACTAATAATCTGATTTGTGAAAGAAAAGGATTTGACAAGACCGTCGCAACAATTATGGTGCACAGCTGGCAGAGAGCGCACGCTGCCCAAGTTCTACACAAATTCATCACCTTTATCGCGTAGGATAGCTGATGACTGCTACAAACCAGAAAGAAAAGCTCAGTTGGTCCTCACTCCACAAATCCCTCATGGTTGAGATCAACGCGCGCATCACTTTCTGATTTGATCCATGCGAGTTTCACCAGCAACTCAATTGGCATGTAGAAAAGCCCAGCGTTAGGATACTAACAGTAGCTTGTGTTTAGTCGAAAGCACAACGTAGCAATGATGGCAGTCAAGGGTATGCTCTGCTATCACATCAATGACTTCTCTTCGTTCGAGTCCTGTTGAAATTTTCCCCATCCAAAGAATAGATAGAAAGACTTAGTACCACCAACACAATCCAGAACCCACAACCCACCTTGCTTAGCGTGTTTTTAAATCATTGCTTGTGCTCATCTGGGGACGCCTTCCGGAACTCGTCAATATGCTTCCGTATCTTCTGCACCGTATTACCCGGCTCCGCAGGCCGGGCACAAGGAGAGGCAGGCTCCTCCTTTTTTGGCTCCTCCATGCTGATACGGTCTACTAAAAGCCGTCAGGAGATCGGGGTTGCCGCCCTGAGCAATGTCTGGGAGGACAAGCCTCCGGAAATGGGCCATGGCGAAGATTGTGAGACTTGAGTCTATCTCCGAGAACATATGCCGATTGGACTGTCTATGGGAAGGAAACGGCATAGGTTATCTGGAAACCGGTACATATTCTGTCGGACAGTGCGGTAAAAAAAACGCCAGTTGCCTGACGCCTGAGTAGCGGTTTCCGCGACGCGTTCGCCCTCACGGTCGCTTATGCACCATTTTTTGCTCTTATATCCATTCGAATTCAATTCGTTTGGGCCCCAGCTGTTCATGAGGCTGTACAGCTTGGACTTGGCTTCAGCGGCAGCTGAGGGGCACACCTAGAGCCTAGAGATAGTTGAAATTCAATTGGAGGAGATGGACGAAAACGGCCCGCCCTCTTCCCTCCTGCCCCTGTGGCTCTTTCTGGCCGCCTGCGCCGTGGAACTCTCTGCCGCTCTCTTCACCAGGCGCTGCCAGGGCTCTCCCTCCAGCGGCGAAGAGGCAGAGCTCCGCCGCAGCATTCACCAGCTACGAAAGCGCGCCGACCAGCTGAACACTCCGGCAACATTCGCCAAAAGCGCAAAGCTCTTGCGTGAGGTGGCCGCCAAAGAAAAGGCCCTGGCAGAGCTGCAGCAGCGGCAGGGAGGAGAACCTTCCCGAAGGCTCACATGGAGGACGGCGGTTTCCATGGGCCGGCTCGCGTTTCGGGGGGTTGCATATCAGCTGTATAAGAAAACAGCGGTGGTGAGCTTGCCTTTGGCCACCGTGCAGCCGTTGGGGAGTGTCTTGGCGTGGCCGCATGGGGCGTCCTGGCAGGGGGGGGGGGCTGTGGCGGTTCTGCCATGGGTGACGATGTGTCTATTGGTCGGAGGGTATGTTGTCGAGCGTCTTGTTCCGCAGCGACAAAAAGAGCATAAGCTTTGAGGACAAGCACTAGCTCCTCTAACTTGCCACACTTGAATGGTTCTGGAACGGAATCAGCTAAAAGCAAGAGCTAAGTATGATGACTTGTACACCCCCTCTTCTGCGGGGCCACTTAAGTTTAGCATGTGTAGGAACCTCCTCATTGCAAGGACCATTCAGAGAACACGCTTACCTTGTCCAGAGTTTAATGGGCCCAACACGTGAATGAGCACGTTGCTTTCAAAGCCGTTACAAGAACAACTGAGTGATGGCAATCCAGGTTAATAGTGGTAACTCTTAACAGTAATGTGCTCTTTACTGCCCTGCGCTTTAGTACGGATCGCCAGTCATCGCTCTGCTGCTGCGCCAATCCTGCTTCCTGGGTCTGATCTGCCAAGCATGGCCAGCACTTGCTGGAACAGCTTTCGTGTACGGCTTGTGTAATATGGTCACCATTCTCTGCTTGCATGACCTGCAATTAGCCTCATTACTATCCTACTCCGTAATTGCGTGTCAGCAGTCGTCTGCAGTGTAAGCGTCCACACCTTTCAATCACTTTCAACGCCCGTTGCAAATTGATTCTGACCAACGGTCGAAAGACTGTGCAATCGTTATTGATGTGGGTCACGGCAGTCTTTGACGATTGATCCTATTTATGCTATAGTACGTATGCGCAAAGTCAAAAAAATTACTCAAACTTCAGGCGTCCACCGTCGACCAGTGTAGATTGCATTGCTGCAGTCACATGCCAACCCACCACTGATGTTCATCATGTACTAATGCATGAAATCCCTATAAGCTGCAGATATGGAATGCACGCCCATACAGACTATAGTGCTGGACCCCGGCACGGCAGGATGTATCGCGATCCACTGCATCATTCAAATTAAATAGACTGTCCACAGCCAGGCTAGCGTGCTGTATGTGCATTACATACTAATGTACGTTCACTTTGATGGCTGTGCAAAAGAAGTACGTGAAGGACATGCGTGAACAATGATGTACATAGGCCGCCGGCAATGTGCATGGCCGTGCCGACGATATACCATCTTAAACGCCGCCAGCTTAATGTATGCATCTGGAGCTGCCATGTGTCTCAGTGCCTCACGCTGCTCCCCATGTGAATCGCCAGCGACTATACATGTGGAAATCGGAATCGTATGCCGACTACCTACAATCTGGAGGCCTAAGCCTAGAACCAGATCTATCTATCAGAATTGACTGCAACGACGCACACAGGCTGAAGTCGCCTTATTCGAGGAGGTCCTTGTCAGTAACTTTAGAGACGGCTTCTGGCAACCTGGTGATCAGGTAGATAAGCGCAACGCCTACCAGCGCCCCTGCTAGGTGTGCAACGTGGTTGATGCCTCCCGACAGCAGGCCCTTTGTGCCGCGAGCCGACATTGCAGCTTCAGCAATGACCTGAGGAAGAGCACGGCAATTGGTTCAGTGTATACAAGCTTTACCCGTGTCATTTCCAGGAAGAATAGCTTTAGACCTCGCTCTCAAAGGACCATGGATAACGTCATTGCTATCGCACCTTGCCTACAAGTTGCATCTTCTGTTCGCGAAACCATACAAACATTTGACAGACCTCGTGCTTACAAAAACTTAGAGACCTGATTGAGGATCCAATCCGTCGACACATTTCGTCAGATAAGCAGAATCTGCATCTTCAACGGTGGCCCCTGATCGCGTCGACACGCAACCAAAAGTTGGAGCAAAACGGTGAACGCTCCCACAGCGTCCAATCTGGCCTCTACACCACTGTCGGTCCGCCAAAAAGGTTTGACAAGATCCTTCTGACAATCTCTTATTGTCAACGAGACTTGCTCGTGGACTCCTTCTCCAAAGGTGCTTTAAAGGGAGCTGCGGGGGCCTTACCGGGGTATTTTCGAACGACGTTTCACCAACAGACCGTTTGAAGACTAGCGAGCTGGTGGCTCACCTTTTCAACCACGAACTGTCCCAAGATGAGCACCTCGAGTATCTTTCGCCAGTTCCAGCTTAGCTGGAAAATGAGGAGCAGGATCTTTGTCAGCATTTTGCCCGGCAAGTCTCAACTTTATAACTCGAAGATCAATCCATGACAGGGATACGACAGAGGCAGGAGGTGATCGTGCTGAGTAACAAAGCTTCGACCGCGAACGCGCGTCTGGTTGACGAACCAAGCGGTCCTTTGTGCTGAGACAGGACGTCTCCTGATGGAGTCGCACAAGTCTCGACCAGAATACTCTCATCAGAAACGAGGCCCGTTTGTCTCTGTCATCTTTTAAGACTTTTTGACAGAACCATTTGGCCCTCACTTTTTGAGAAGCAGGCAAGAACGCAATCTCGCCATGAAGAGGTATGCCCCACCTTGACAAGGACACTGATGGCAAAGAGACCAAAGACAGCCCCCGAGGCCCCGCACGACGCAACTGCCGCGCCCCCGCTGGAGTGCGGAAGTAGCAGGTACGAGACGACGTTCGCTCCGATGCCAGTGACCAGGTACGATGCCCAGACACCGATGCTGCCTTCCTCTTCCTCCACGAGCTTGCCGAATATGTACAAGAAGAAGAGGTTGCTCGACAGGTGATTCCTGGCAGGAAACAAAAGTGTGCATACTCAATAAAATCAAGCCAGTAATAGGCTGCTTTCTCTAGGTGGGATGCGGCTGCAGGCCTGAAACTAACATTGGAGAAGGAGACTCCTTCGAATCAGTCCCAAGATGTCAACAGGCCTTACTCAGATGTCAAAGCCTTAAGGAGGGCCAGTTCTATAAACCATAATGATGATTAAGATGGTCCATAAACTCCAAGGATAGATGGCATGTTTCTGAATAGAAATACTTCAGTTTCAGAGGATCTACAATCAAGTCGTGGACCTACCAGTTGAAGTGGCAGAAGGTGGACGTGACAAACTGCCACCACTGTGGCCGGACATGATTCAGGTACAGGCTGCGCATCACAGGCAGCTGCAGACAACAGAAAGACGCATGAAAGGCGGGTAGCTTGAGGAACTTAGGCAGTAGGCATCCAGATACATAAGACTGTAACTCTGCAGCAATCCTTGCTACAGACACTTCCTTCCTGATGATTGCCATTCCCATCCTTGAAAGTTTTGTGACAGGATGCATGTACTGACTGCTCTGTCTGGGATCCTTGCCTCAATGCTTGAGCAGGCATGTAAGTGAGAAGCTGCATGATTGGGTGAACCAACGTCGATTCTAAGGTTCAGCTCAGGACAGAGAACGTGCACCACTCCAGTGTGGCAACTCACGTGCAAGAGATGATCAGCAACATAGATGCCGATGTTGAGAATCAGTAGCAGGAAGATGCCGTTGAACTGGTTGCCAGCCTGATTCCTGGGACCTCTCGTGCTCGGTTCCAGCTCCAAGTTGCGGGCCAGGTTACTACTGGCATCTGGCTTTCCTGCTGCTCCACATGTGACTACCTGCCGTCTCTTGAGAGGGATGTTACTCTGAGGCAGACGAACACCCGTTTCACTAGCCAACTCGTGGGGTTTGCTAAGGCAATTGCTTTGCGGCAGTTTGCCATGACGATGAGCAGTTCTGGTGCTTTGCAAACGGACTGGGCCAGCACGAACACCACAATTCTGGTTCCCAAATGAGTTTGAGAGTGGAAGATGATGGGGCGTAGGCTCAATCTTTGGCTGCAAGGCAGCCTTTCTTCCCTTTGCTGAGGGCTTCAGAACACCATGCCTGAGGCAAAGTGCTGCGGTTGGCGGAAGAGAACACAGCACAGCGCCTGCCATTTATTGTTCAGAGAGTTGCATGTGCGAGCGGACTTTCAGCGCCTTCTTCCTCCCTTACTCTCTCCATCCTCAAGTCACAATCTGAGTTGCAGCTTTGCAGGGCTGCGTGCAGCGTGCTGCTCAGAACAAAGTTTTTTCTCAGCTGTGCCGTCGGTCAGCCGGGACCTGCCGGTCTACGTGTCTACGGGGGAAATTCGAGCTTCGAAACCAACAACCGGCAGTTTAAACCTGCCGGTTTTAGCCAGCACCTAATGAAAATAGGGCAAAACTTTCTCGCGCAGCCATGGTGTACCGTGACGGTGTAGTCCTACGTCAGGTCGACTCGAAGGGGCGATCGCAGCATGGGTGCAGCGCATTGCTGGAGGGTCGCAGCATTCTCCCTGACCCTCAGCTTGAAGCTGCCTCATGCATTGAAGATGATCCCAGGGTGACAAAAGCTCGATGCAGCTGTACCAAGGATCGAGTGATCGTTATGCCATGAAAGCGGAAACAAAAGGTAAGGCACCAAATGCATATTGAACTCCAAGCTCATCTAGCAGCAAAGGGCCCTGCCAATTCAAAGGATTGCACGGCTTGTCGCCCAGATTCTGTCAGTCTGACAGATACTTGCGTATACTGCTTTCTGGAAGTGAAATGCAAACCATCTTCTGCTTGCTTCATCTATCTTCGGCAAGTTTGTATCCAGAGATGGTTCGTGAGGCTGCTTTGAACTTGATTGAGCTGCTTGTTGTGTGCAGAGCTGACGGACATTGTGTGTGAGTTTCTTGAGGTAGCAATCCACCTCATTCTCCATGTTCGCAATGTCTACCCTCCAGGTAAGCGATGGTGTTTAGGCAACACAGTTGAGGCCATAGATGCTTGAGACACAGCGGATGCGGCTAAAGGACTTGCCCACATCCCTTAGTTTCGTTGTTCACAAGCCGCTTCTCTCAAGTTGCTGCACATGATTCTGTGCTCAGCAGTAAGCCTTCTCATGTCGAGCCTTTCCTGCACCCTAGTTATCGCGCGCCCCTGGTTCCTAGCTGCATTGCTGAGCTGTTTGTATCCAATGTTGCCTTCCTTACCAGCTGGCCGCCCTCTATTCTGACCTTTAATCTCCGTTTCTTCCTGATATTTGACAGAGGTCTTTGAGCGGAGGCGGTATGCCAGTGTGCCGGTGCAGTGGGCCCGCCACCCAGAGCTCCAGGAGTACATTCACAGTGCTGTGCAGAGCCTTCACGAGTGGCTGATGCAGGTGCAGTTTTCATCGCGGCAGTGATGATTGAAGCCTGAGTCGCTGTCTATGTAATACTCTTTGCCTTTCTTCCGCCACTATGTGATGATGATGCCTTCATCTTAACGTTGTTCAAGCTGCGTCGGTATCGTGCAGTATTTTCCTTATGATAATAGTCACTGATCACCGTTGGTGCGCTATCATATCACTCCAAAGCCTGTCTCAAGATAGGCCAGGTGCTTACGACACTGAACTTTGAACGCACTCTTCATGACAAGGCTACCGGCCGCCCTCGCGGAAACTGTGGTCGTCCTTCGTCTCAGACCTGGTAGAAGAGTACATTGACTTTCTGCTTCAGCTACAATCATCGCAGTCGTTCTGCCTCTCAAGTGCTGCCCCAAACGACCCGTCATCTGGCTGAATAAGCGCCTTCGGGCAGATCTCATAGATCGTCAGAAGGTGACAATGCTTTCAAACTTTTTCCTTCGTTGAGAATTTCCGCTTTCTTTGTGGTATCGAACTCACACATGACCCTTTTTCCTGCTGCAGGGGGCTGTCCAGAGAGTTGTGGTCGTCCTCCGTGATGGGTCCGGCAAGGCTGTTGAGAAGTTCGTCATCCAAGTGGGGCCGCTAGCGCCACACGCCCCAGGTTCTGCTCCGATTGCGGAGATCGAAGAGGCGCTTCGGGCGGTGCTTATGAAACTCTCAGTGCTCGAGCCTCCGCCGGAAGAACTGCCCAAAGGTATGAGTATGAGATGATGCAAGTGTTCTGTGTCGGCTTGCTGCGCATAAGTTCCTGAAACCTTTGATCGACACCTGGACTCATGAGGGGTGGCCGGGGCGGAGCTTAGCATAGAAAATGGAAAATGAAGTTTTGAACGAATGTGCTGCCTCAGTATTACAGGGATCCTGGGATACTCTGGCCTTCGAAAAAGAAGACTGTGCTGGAGTGCTGAATGCTCTGACATGCTCTCGTACCTTAAATGAAAGGCTATCTGCACCTCGCATTCTCGGGCGCCCTGAGGTGACAGTCCTTTGGGCGATGGTCAAAGGCAAATTTACTCCACGCTGTCAGGATGCACTACATGGAGTGTTTCTTGTCCATTGCTTCAGCTACAATCGCGTGCCGCTGTGGACAGCACCAGCAATATCCTTCCACGATGTGCCAATCGGGTTGGGATTTGCCCGGGTGTAGCGCGAAGTTCGACCGACCAGCGGAAATTGCTTGGCAGAGTGGCTTTTGCGACTTTCAACGGGTACATCAATCCTGTCTCACTTTCCGTGACAGACCTTTCTTGGGAAATTGTGGCCCACACCAATCAACCGCCTGCTGCCAATGGGAGCCGCGAAGTAACATGGGTGTCTGCTGACAATACGGACCTACAAGAGGGTCCGGTAATAACTCCCATCAAGTCGGTCAAGAAAGGCGCACTGCAGGTCCAAGTTTACATCGAGCAACTCTTGGATTAGAGCCCGACATGGCAAAAGTTTGCGCTTCGGATAGAACATTCGAGAATCGAGACCGTGTCTTCCTAGATGCAAAAGCATGTTGGTGGGATGTAAAGTTGACCGCTGGCAACAGCCTGCCCCGCGCGGCCGTCTTTCTAGGATTGCAATGCGCGCCTACATACATGCCGTATTGGAGATTGTCTTGAGACAGCTAAGTTCGAATGTGATCTCAAGGAGGATAGTTCATCGATTTTAGAAATACTTTTGATGTAACTACGGTACGTACAATGGAGACAGTGCCACCCTAGAACGAAAACAGTGACTCTCATGGTTGCTCTGTTGTTTCGGCCAGAGCATCGCAACGTTCCTCAATTGTGAGCATAGACATTTGTGCAGGACACCGTGCCGGAGTGCTTAGAATGTTATGATGCTTACATTAAACTTACGACTCACGACCTTCTTGTGCTGTTGAATATAGACACTAGCAAACGTTGAAATGATTGATGTCGAAAGGTGTCTACCGTATTGGCCCCTAATATCCGCAGCGGCGTGCGGGCCAGCTCAGGCTGCGGGGTGACTCGCGCAATCATATTGGCGATATGCAGATTGCAAATTGCAACGTGCGCATGCACTGACGTCAGACTCGGTTGACTAGTACGTGGCTGCACGACAGCATGGGACCCTGCCACGGTGGCTTTCTTGCAGACGTAGGACCGGTCAGCTCAACCAATCACAGTGCGCCTTCCAATTTCCCTGGCGCAAAATGCGCATTCGGATTCAGCAGTACAATGACGATGTATGATCCTGGCCCCTGGCCGGCCGCACTTGGAACTTTGAAGGCCCTAGGCCCCTAGGCTAGGACTAGCTGGCGTGCATCATGCATCATTGCATAGAGCAGCGAGCTTGCATCGTGCATCATGCACCTTACAGGTTTTACCTAGTTTGGAACAGGTAGGTAATTCTTGGAGAGTCGAGCGTTTGCTCATAAAGTCGCACGCTTTTGATGTTGAACAATGAAGAGCCGTTTCCTAAGCTAGGTAAACTTAGTACTCATAGCGCTAAGTACTGCGTTTGAGAGCTTTTGGAAGCCGATGGAGAGCTGTGGAGGAGCTCCTCTTCCTACTGGGCAGATCTTCTGGATCGGCAGCGACTCCAGCACTGGCAAACGGCGCTCACCTCAGCTTTGTATGGGCTGCCCCAGTCAAGCTGTTGGGAGTGATACTGTTACCCATCTCACAATCCAAGTGTCCAGAACCTGAGCAAACGAGCGGCAACTTTCAGATTGGCATTTCCACCTCCATCTGTCCATAGATCAAGGAAGTCACCCCTGCTTACAAAATGGCAGACGTTTCAGCTGCGTGCTCATCGCGTCTCTATGTTCAGCCAGCTTGCAGCGGCTCAATCTCAGGCAAGACGTCTGCGGCCAAAAGTACAGCTGCAGTGAAATTGCAGGAAGTGAGGCAGTGCAGCGTTGGGTGTCATCAAGCATTGGCCCCGCGTCAGCAGCAAGGGAGCATCCCGACCTACCTACATCAGCATTCAGCAATTGGCAGGTTTTCCATGATGGCGAGCAACATCTCTCCCCAAGGGCTAGCATGCGCGAGCAGGACAATGCCGGATGTCAGAGATCTTTCTTCTTTTAGCAATCAGGAAAGGAGGCTTCCAAGCAAGCTGCTGCGGCAACACAGGGCTTGCAGCACAAGGGCAGTCAAATCAACGGATCAGCTGACAGAGGGAATGGAGGGGATGAAGCAATCAGGCAGTCCGAATGGATCGCCTAGGCTGCCCCCTGGGAACCTTGGCCTGCCCGTTCTTGGTGAAACTTTAGACTACCTAAAGAGCCAGAACACGGAGGATCCAGACTCGTTTGTCAGGGAGAGGCAGGCCAAGTATGGAAGGACGTTTCTGACAAATCTTTTGGGGAACAACATGGTCATGGTCACTGCTCCAGAGTTGGCGGAGCTCCTTCTGACGGATGGTGAGATGCTAGACTAGCTTCTGCACTCCATCATGTGATTCTGCACATCGACAATCTGATCACTTGTATGACTGTGCACAAACCTGGCTAAACCTGCACAGACGATGGCACTGATTGCTATGTTTTGTGTGAGTGATTGTCCTTTTCGAAATGCCTTGTGATTTTTGCTCCAATCCACTATTTACGACGAACTTGCCAGGTCAGAAAGAAAGGCATGCCAACCAATGGGATCCGTTTTGCATTCCCTTCAGTAAAGCTGAAAACTGAAGGTCTATAATTTGTGCAATCATTGTGAATATTGCGACTGCTTTTAATTTCCCTGGAGTCTCATATTGCAACTCAGCATGAATCTTCTGTTCTCTTTGTTGCAGAAAAGTTGTTCAAGACGGAGTGGCCCAAGTCCACCAGGATGCTCCTGGGTGAGAGATCCGTGACTACGACGCAAGGGGCGCGGCACAAGAACTTGCGCAGCCTAGTCACTGGGCCTCTCAGCCTGGACAACCTCAAAAGATATGTCCCTGTGATAGAAGAAAGGGTCCTGGCGCAATTGGGGACATGGGAGAGTGGTACCACCGTGGCGGCCTATCAGGAACTTAGAAAGGTAGGCATATTCGAGCACAAAAAAAGCTGCTCATGAACTGCTCGTATAGGCAAAGCTGCTGCATTCCTTAGAAGGAAACTGATTGTTGTCTGCGTGCAGAGCGTCTGCAATCTTTCATTCTATCAGTGCTGAAGAAAGAGACATTGAATATATTGAATATACAGAAGCAATGTAGCCCTGTTCAGAGCAGCATTTGAACATGGATACAGTCAGCAGCTGCAAGAAGCAGGTGTGAGCGAATGCTTAGTGCTCAATCAGCGGCAATTTACATGGCGAACTTGACGATGCAGCTTACAACTCCCTTTTCCGCTCGCTGCAGCTGACTTTCAGCATCATCTCGGAGCTCATCTTTGGCGCCAAGCCTGGGCCCCAGGCAGACAGGCTGTCTGGCTTCTTCAACAAGTGGCTGGTCGGGCTGTTCTCCCTGTTCGCTGTCAGGATACCCTTCACCGGCTTCGCAGCATCCATGGATGTAAGTTCTGAGCTCAAGGAACTGTGTTATGCTGGAGCATGGAGACCTGCTGACTTGCAAACAGAATAGTCCAGAAAGTGTGCTGAGCTGCAATACATTAACGAAGCACGTACTTCTTGAGAGGGCTTTCTCCCATGCAAATCAAGTTGCCCCGTTTCTTAGCAGTATAATTGAGCTTCAATCACTTTGCACAAACTGCCGCTTTCGATGCACATTCCGATCACAGAGAAGAGCACGTTTGTCATTCAGATCCAAGCCACTGTTGCATGCGCGTTCGCAATGTTCTGAGATGCCACCCAAGCTGTTCACCTGTTTATACCTGATTCTTGATATTCCTGTAAGTCAAGACGATTCTGATCTCCTGCTAGGCCCGGGATGCCATCCTTGAGGAGACGGCTGGCATACTGAAGGAGCGGCGATCTGCTCTCGCCAGCGGCGCCCCTGTGCCGAACGACATCCTGACGCGCCTGATGACCGAGAAGGACGCGCAGGGGGCGCAGCTGAGCGACGAAGACCTACAAGACAACTTGCTCGCCTTGCTCTTTGCTGGTGAGGAGCTTGGATATAGTGCTCACTAGTACGACCCTGACCTGTATTTGGATCAGACGATTGATTTGAATCTGTGATCAGGAGTCCAGCCGTTAAACATGTGAATAGTCCTTCGCAACGCATCAGGTCAACCAAGTGAGCTCCACGTAAGCTCCATATTTTTTCGTTGCACCGCTTGGAATTGTCTCTCCTACCTTCCGATGCCGCTTATGCGGAGACTCAAATCTCTTGGAGCTGTCTCGTTCAAGGCCTGAAATGGTTTAAGGGACGCTTTCAAAACGGATTGCTGGCTTCGCTAACAACGCGATTGCGGGGAGCAACACCCCCATTCCTGATTTGGAAATTGTGCTGTTACCGCCAAGCGTTAGCAGCTATCGGTCTGTAACTTCTGATCGTTGGGCCTAGCTGATTTTTCCACTGGCTCAAACCACGGCTTTGTCGCCGCTGACGTACTTCTTTTGCGCACGCTTATCGCGTCGTTTCGTAAAAGTAATACGGACTTCATTGAGAAACTTGTCGGGTGGGTAAGTATGGGTTAGGGTGGTTTAGGTGCTGAGCGAGTCATTTTGTGCTTGGGGTTAACCAGGAAACTGCTCTTCCGTTAGTACTATTAGGTGCTCATCAACATCAAAGCTTGTGGTTATTTGTTCGCAGGCCACGACACGAGTGCGAGCGCCCTGGCGTCCATCATCCGGTACCTAAGCGACGACCCGGCGGTGGTACAAAAGCTTCGAGTGAGGAAACCGCTTTCTGTTGGACTCTGTTGGGGCCATGGCCTTGGTTCAGATTTACAATGACGAACTCTGTCCGCATGGATGACTTTCAAGCGAAGGCTTTGTCTCTCCTTTGCTCGTCATTCTTCCTCAACAATCACTAGCGGAGCAAACCAGTCGCTCAGTGCGCGAGCAAGACACGGGACTAAACGGGTAGACGACGGCATCGACATCAGCGTCTAGAGGAATATGTTGAAATGGGTTATCTGTTCTTGTTGTCGTCGTTGTTGGCACATGAAATTTTGTGACCGACAAATGAGTCCACACGACAAAGCTTCTTATGAATTTTGTCTCAAAGAGAGCGTCACTGATAATTGAAGGCTGTAAACGCTGTCGTCGACCACAGGAGGAACATGCTGACGTCAGGAGCCGTAAGGAAGCCGGCGAGCCGCTGACGTGGGAAGACGTGCGCAAGATGAGCTACACAGAGAAAGTGAGTCGTGTGTTTTTGCTCTGTTCGGTATTGGCGTAGCGTGGAGATGAAACGCGAAGAAGACTGTGAGCAGAATGGACTGCAGAGCATGGACTACTCAGTTCATCTATGACGAAGTCGTTTGACGAGTCTCAGAGCGCCCAAAGCTATTTGCCTGGTTGCGTCTGGTCAAGGCTTAGGAACAAGCACTTTCTGTATAAAGATCTAAGATCACGCGTTTTATGTAGCGGCGCCTTCGTGCCTATCTTTTTAGCAGCGGCCTATTCTACTCGTTCCGCTAAGTCCACTGCCGAAAAAACCACATTCTCAACCAAGTTTTGAAACTTGAACAGCGTATTGCAAACGTCGCTTCTGAAGGACGCGCCTCGGATCCTCTAAGATCAAACCGGTATCTTCTGAAGCCACGAGACGCTTCTCCTGATTCCCAGGTCATCAGCGAGGGCCTGCGCGTGCGCCCAGTGGTCGCAAACAACTTCAAGGTGGCCACCCGTGACGTCAGCATCGACGGGTACGTCATCCCCGCCGGGCACAACGTCACGCTGAACTACCGGTCCATCATGCGCAGCGAGGCCCTCTTCCCGGAACCAAAGGCGTTCAAGCCGGAGAGGTTCGATGTGAGTGAAAAATTCCTTGGTTTTTATACCGGCTGTCAGTAATCGTTTCTAGAGGCATTGAAAAGGGCGTGTTTGCATGCATCTGAATGACGTCTCAGAGCGACTGCTCGGCAGGTCTCTCTGCTCTTGTGTTGCCGAACGACACGTGTCTCGGGTTTGTGTCCCGAGCGCAAATTACCTGCTAAACAGTGAGTGGTGTTGTCGTTGACGTCCGCCCCGGTGATAAGCCCTTTTCAAAGAGCAAGGCGGGTCTGAACCAGAGCGCAAGTGCTTTTTACTGGCCGTAAACTTTCGGGAGGAGTGTCGGGCAGGAAAGCACGCTTGAGCTGGCCTGAAATTGAATTACAGCCTGGTTACGTCCCTAGAATGTAGTCTGATTAGGACATCTTTTTGGCTTTTGCAGGAGAAGCCGGCGCCATACACCTTCCTCCCCTTTGGCTCCGGTGAGTAGCCCACTACCTTCGTGTTTGTCTTCGCCTCGTGAGCACTGAAGTGGAACTGCACTTAGAATCGCGTTGAGATCAGCTTGCGCTCTCTTATCCAAGTCGCGCGAGGAGTCTCGCACGATGCTACCATGATATCGTTGATTGATCCATTCCACAACATGAGTAAACAAAGCCATAAACAACTTCCGAAGCAGAGCAGCGAAAGAGGCGCGGGAAGAGCCACCAAGAAGAAGACCTGTCACGTTTGATAGCGAGCACTTGTGACACTTTGTTCCAGCTTTACCGTTTGGCTTCTCAATTCCCGAGAGGCTATCTTCCTCAGCCACACTCTGGGCCTCTTTTCCCTCGTTCCTCCTGCGTTTTCATTCTCTTCTCTTACCCCACGTTGGTCCATTTAACCCCGAAGCTTTTTGTCCTTCCCCGGGCGGTTGCCCAATGCCCCGGAAACAACCCTTGACAGGCGGATCGCGGAAGTTCACGATCGTCAAAACCCTGTCGCAGCTTGTTCGATCATTGAATGATAACTCCAGTCTGCACACTCTAGCCATGGGCAGCCCAAAGAATTCAGAACAGAATTCCGCAAAGGGGTTTGCGCCAAACAGGTCATAAGATATTTCATAGACGACGAATCTGCAAAGCCCATCTTTCGACATCGAAAGATCGACGGTAGGAACATAATCTCGAAATGTCCCCCAGCCATGTCAGACGTCTGCGCTCCGCCTGCTGAGCCTTCCTGTACCTGTATTAACTCATATCTTCGTTTTCCCCCAGGCGAGCGGCAGTGCCCGGGTAGCGCCCTGGCGCGCATGGAGATGGCCGTCTTTCTGTACCACTTTGTGAACGACTGGGAGTGAGTCGTCCCCTCGTTTTCTGCTTTTCTCAGCATTTGGAGACACGGTTCATCAATCCAAAGAGAGGCATCTCAGACCATCCCTGTAATCCATTCAACAGAATGGGGTTTGGGCTGGCGTGTCACGAGGTTGGGTACCGTCTGGTTACAGAATTACGCTGAAACTGGTTGTTGCCTGCTCGCTTCCGATTGTCGCGTAATTACGGTACTCGGACACCGGCCCTTGCGTGAGTCGAGGCCGTCCCAAGTGTCAGTCTACTATGACCCGACGTGACCGGCCGGAGTCCCCCAGCTGTCGTGCGAACAGCCAGTTCTTCTCACTCTTCCAATTCTGTCTTCCATCTTTCCAAGCTGCTAGACTTCGTCAGGTTTGCTGATCCGCACTTTGGAGTCCGCGGTAGCATTCTGCTGTCACTAGCCTGTTTTGGGGCCGGTCCATGCTCCTGAGTTTGAGCGTTCCGCTCCTTGCGAAGAACGGAACTCCCAGTGCGAGCTATTCTGACCCCTCGTCCGGTTTTCCAACAGGTGGACACTGGTAAACCCAGCCGAAGCCACGTCGTACTTCCCTTTGCCGCAGCCGGTAGAAGGCCTCCCAATCAAAAGAAGGAAAAGAAGCGCGGCCGACTAAGTCCAGCAAGGGCTGCCCGTCATACGGAACGGCTTCGCCCGTCCTTCATACACCCATGCAGAAGCAAATCCATGTCGCTTGCCTTCGGCGAAACGCAATGCCATGTGGCCTGCACACTTTTGTGGGCATAGTGTAGGGCTAATTGTCAATAGGAAAATGCTGTACATTGAGGAGTAGTAGCAGCATGAGCTAGTTGAGAATATTCACAGACCCGCGGGATATGAGATGCTACCTTTATCGGGAAACTGGCCGATACGGGAAACAACTGCAAGCTTCCATAGGAGCCTGGTACCTGAGTGGGAGTCTGATATGCCGTGAACGGGAATATGTAGGGGGTTGCTGGCGGCTTGTAAAAATCGACTGGTTCCTGATCTGGAGGGAGGTAAATGCAATTTTGGTCGGTGATCAACCTAAACCGGCCGGACCGTCATACCATGACAAAACTCGGAAAGGCACAACAAATAAGGACCGATCTGCCGCTGTTGCCAGAGTGCATATGAACTTTGCTAAATGGGCACACATCATGTTGATAGCATCGCGATTTCGGCCGCCGCAAATCTCGATGCGTTGATATCGAAGTATACCAGATGCTCGTTATGATTGCAATGTCACGTACTAGATCGAGGGGGTTCCAATGCCTGATACACCCTGGCACACTGTCAGCGTCGAGGTGAGTACATAGAAAACTATGCAATGTATGAGATTGAAGGGGTCGGATGAGATAGGGCCGGGCGTGCAGTTGATTGATTGTACGCAACCGTTGCACTGTGTCGGGATTCGCATGCTGAAGCACGCGCACAGTTGACCGTTGACTGTGTTAACAGGCAGCGGGTGCACGGCCAGCCATGCAGGATTGCAGCACATTCTGAGTCTCACGTGCAACAATCATACAATCAGCTTATGACTCAGGATCTAGCTTGCTCATGGCCATGGTTCTACCTTGACTCATGGCTGGTTCAATTGCCATGGCCCGAGCCCAAGCACGCACAAAAGGAATGTCTCTTCTTTGACGAAATATCAGAAGGATCACGAGCGTGCAGTCATGCGGTGCTTCTAGTGCCGGAAGTGGCGAACACCTGTCATAACTAGAGCGACGTTATACTTGTTGCAACAGTCGATGGCGTCCTGATCCCGGAGGCTGCCACCAGGCTGGGCGATGATCGCCACGCCAGCTTTGCACGCGTCCTCAACCGCGTCGCCCCAAGCTGCAACGAAGGGGGAAGGTAGTCGTGCTCAGCGTTAAATCCGTGCTCAACGCGTCGATCTTGTGTAACAGACTGTTTACAAAGGGCAAAATAGATGGGAACTGCAGCTCTACAACAAAGCTTAACACTGGGGTACTGTCGAAGGCAAGAGGCCCTTCCAAACGGGGTGAGGTGATGATTCAAGACAGCTCTGCGTGGAGCTCGTGAAACGGTGAAACAGGGTCCGTCAGCCTCATTTTTCACCAAAGGCTCAGGGTTTCAGGTTTTAACAACGTCAGCAACGAACCATGATGTCTGCGCCCACCACTTTCCGGGCCAGTCATATATTGAGACCCTCTAACACTCACTAAATCTAACGAGCGGCCAAAATGTCCATCCCAAGAAACGTGACGATCCCACCGACTCCAAAAGCATCCCGGCAGACAATATTTTTCTAAAGAAAAACCCCAGAAAGTAAGGCCGTCCAGCTCACCAAAAGGGAAGAATGCGTCACTGGCGAGAGCGCTGCCTTGGACCTCGTCGCCCGCCTTCTCAACCGCGATTTGTAGACTCTTCACCCGGTTTGGTTGGCCGCTACCCATTCCGAGTAGCCGGTTCCCCTGGAGGCACAACGTGAGCGATTCAGATGAAGCAGCCCATGTGGCTTGCAATAGAGAAATCAGCTTTTCCATCATTCGACGGCAGCTTTTCAGCAGGTTAGCAATGCTGTGCACGTAAGCGTGCACTGTAGTAGGAAACTGGCGACCTCACAGCAAAACTACCCGCCACAAGGTCGCCGTACCAGCCTTCTTGACGTAGGGACGTCTTGAGTTTATCGGAAGGAAAAAACGTCTAACGGCAGAACTATAAAAGAGAGATGTGCTCGAGCCATTGGAGCCAAAAAGCAATGACACGTGGCAGCGCCTGGCAGCCTCTCACCTTGGCTACCGTGATAGCATTACTTTTGACGTGCTTGCACACCCGCCACGCAAACTTGACGTCAGCCAACTCCTGCTTCGTGGGCTGCCGTTGTGACACCACCTGGACGGGGGGCGCGGCGTCAGTTCCGAGGTTTTGTCAAGCCCCGGGGGTTTGGATAAGAGATTGAAAGGATTTCAGGGTTTCATATCTCAGAAAAGGTGGGGTCACACATTCCGCCGTCTTCCGCTGTAGTCGGTGTAGGCGCGATTCGTCAGAGAGCTTTTCTTACGAGAAGCGAACAGGATTCTATCGGGACCGCGACCACCACCATAACGTGCAAGAAATGTGCAACAAAAAGCAAGCAGCGGGCCCGGGGCGACAGCGCGACAACCTCCAAAATTACAAAGGGTACGTAGGAACAGTCCGAGCCCCAGTGTAGCGACACGTAGGCTCCCAAGAAAAAAACATGCGGCTAGTCATCACCCAAACAACGGCCTCCGGTCGTCTCTAACGAGGGACGTTTTCTGGAAAATTACGTGAGAAGCACCGGGATCTTAAAGAGACACCTCGACGTCCGGAAGGACAGCCGCGGGTGTCAACAAAACCGCGGACGGCTAGGTCTGGCCAACTCTTAGAACGTCCGCCCCTTCAAGCCGGTCCCTACATCCCCCAAACGACATTTCTTAGAAGCCAACAGGAATGCACAGCCAAGAAAATAGGCTGAGGCTCCGGACGTCCGCACCTTGAACTCGATGTCCTCGGGCGTCTTGTCGTCCGCGTCCTGCAGCAGCCAGCCCCCCCCGACTTGCCGGAGGCCCTGTTTCCCCTTGGCCCGCGCCTTGGCCTCCAGTATCCGCAGCGTTTTGGACTTGCCCTTGAGCGTGGCGAGGCCTGCCTCCGTGTACTCGGGCGCGACCACGATCTCGTAGAACATGCGCGTCTCGCCGTCGGTCGGGCTGCGGAACTCGCGGATCTCCCGGGCAAGGGTCTGGGGGTGCGCAGGTGAAAAGTGAAGTATGCTCTCTGGTTCCTTTGCTACTATCCTTCGTATGTAGGCAAACTTTCGGTGATTCGAGAAGGTACTCTGACCAGAAGCGCGAAGTCGATTCGAGCCTAAAGTTTCATTCAGGGCAGATAGCAACATCTCAGAGCAGGCAAACGAGACATCCATTGTCAGATTTTGGCCTTGATGACACTGATACATAGCAGCATTGATGCCTGGCTTCTGTCCATTCGTGTCCATTCGCCTTTTTCCAAGAACGTCACAGCTTCGAAAAGAGGAATGCAGCGAAGAAAGTACTTGAAGCAAGGCGTACCCACTCAAGGGTTATTGGAGCCCAAAGCCTAGACCAAGGTCCTCACCTCGTCCACTGGTACGTTAAACGCAACAATCCCGCCGAATGCGCTGACGGGGTCCGCGCGCACCGCCAGCCGGTACGCTTCTAGCAGGTCGTCCTTGCTGGAAGCGACGCCGCACGGGTTGGTGTGCTTTACCACCACGGCGGTAGGGTCCGGGAACTCGTTCACGCAGTTCCAGGCGGCGTCCGCGTCCAAATAGTTGTTGTACGACATCTCCTGTTAGAGGATGGGGAAAAACTGTACACTGAGTTTTGCAGTGAGGAGACCCGCAATCTTCCAAGTGCTTTTACGACGTCTCCTCTAGAACAATGAGAAAGTGTACGGTGGTGTTTGCACTAGGGAAAATCGGCAGAGGGTCCAGGTATTTCTTGTACGACACCCCCTGTTGGAAGTAGTGGGACGGAAAGCATATAAGGCAACAGCATATACGGGGAGTTTTGCACCGAAGGGGAAGCCGCAACGATGGTATGAGCGTTTCTTTTCCAGAGATACAAGAGGAATGTTGGCGAGAAAATATGGGGCCGGGGGGGTTGCGGACCGAGATTAACGACGCCTTCTTTTTAAGAAAATGATTTGCCCTTCTTGGAGCATCTCGCCTCAATTGTCTTACTCTACAACCGTGAATACTCGCTTTGTATCCATTCTGCTGTGCTTGTTGCTTACAAAGCGCTGTTCGCAATCACAATGGACGAGAGAGCGGGACTGCTTGATAGCCACGGGGAACACCTTCTCGACGTGCTCAAAGACGCTGTTTCTCTACGACTAACATCAAAAAAGCCCGAAAGAGTTAACGACGGGCTCTCCTTAACAACTCACGGAGACAAGTACTGACGCCCAACCGACTGGAAGAGGCAACAGAAACTTTAGATACGGTCCTCACCTTGCCGTGATGTTGTACAGCGGTCGCGATCCCCCCCGCCCCGTGCTCCTGCAGCGACCGGTCAGTGTAGAAGGCGGCGCTCTGGTGGGGATTCTCTCCGTATCGCAGGGACGAGGCCAGAGTGAGGGGGACGGTCAGGCTGGGGGCGGGCTCGGAACCTGTCAAGGGCAATCGTAGTGTGTGAAAAAGAATTTCGGCATTATGTGCCGAAAATTGTCACCTATTGATTGTGTGTATTTAGGCCTGAACCAGGCCTACGTGTCGCCTTGTCGTGCCGTGGAGCGCAGCAGTGAAAAGTTGAGGATTTGGAAGTAAGAAGCTGATTAGAGATAAGAGGCGGGCTCGTAATCCTGTCGTTGAAGAAAGCGCGATAGTGAATTATTCTTGGAACATAAGACCTCGCAATCTTGCCGTACTTTCCAGGAATACTATGAGCTGTTGTCTGCGACGAGTCATGGGTGATGCTTGTCGGTTCACCGGAAGACGCGCCGACGGAATCCATTTCCCATTTCCCCTTTGATCTGCACTCATGCTTAATGTTGGTCTTTAGCAAAAGACAATAAGACACGTCGCGTCGCAAAGCTCTTCAGGCAGACAGATCGGCCGCTCGCATGAACGCTAATGGCTATCGAATCCTGCACCCGTCTCTAAGTAATGCTTCCCTGAAAAGAGATCGTTTACTTAGTACGCACATCCGCTTGAACGTGCCCAAGCTGAACACTAACACGCTGGCTTGAACGCAGCAAACTGTGTCCGCATGCCCAACTATATTGCAGCAACGCAGGGCCAGGTAAACGGTGGAACCCATGAACCTCTGGCGCGACTGAGGCGCTCACCTCCGACGTTCTTCCAGAGCCACTCTGCGACGGCGGAGTCGTAACTAGAGGTGTGCTGGTACGCCTTCCAGGCCAGCTTCTTCTTGAACGCCAGCTCCTCGTCTCCGCCGGCCCCCTTCTTCAGCACGTCCAGCAGAGTCGAGTAGTCGGGCGGCTCGACCACCACGAACACGTCACCATGGTTCTGGAAGGACGTAAGCTTTGGGGTTTGTATTCTCTTTCCGTGAGCTTTAGCTGTAAGAGCTTTGGAACCCGTTCGTCGGCGCGCCCAGTAGAGTCGAGTAGTCAGACGGCTCGACCACCACGAACACGTCACCATGGTTCTGGAATGACGTAAGCTTTGGGGTTTGAATTCTCTTTTCGTGGGCTTTAGCGGTAAGAGCTTTTGGAACCCCTTCTTCGGTGCGCCCAGTAGACTCGAGTAGTCAGACGGCTCGACCACCACAAATACGTCACCGTGGTTCTGTAGTGACGTAGGCTTTTTGATTTTCAGAAACTTGCTTTCATGAGGTGAAGCTTAAGCAGCTTTTGGACCCCTTTTTGGGAACCTCCAGCGAAGTAGGGTAGTCGGACGGCTCGACCACCACAAACACGTCGCCGTGTTTCTGGTTTTGGGTTTCAGAACCGTGTTTCAGGTAGTTGAAGATCCAACGACATTCGGGGCCGCAGATAGCTCCAGTTGCCGGATAGAGTCGAACAGCTGACACGGAACTCTACTGCCATGGATATCAACTCTCATCCTCTGAGAAAAGAAGCAGCAGAGAGATCCCCACAATCCAGATAAAATAGTACCGGAAGCAAAGAAATAGAGCACGAGTCGCAGTCCCACCTTGGCGGCTGCCCGGATCATAGCGGGACCGCCGATGTCGATGTTCTCCACCCCGTTCTCGAAGGAGGTCCCGCCGGGCGCCATCACCGTCTGGTAGAAGGGGTACAGGTTGCAGACGACGATGTCGATGGTGCCTGATGCGAAAGGTGGGAACAACGTCATTGGGAGATAAGAGATGGCAAGTCCGCCGACAATATCTTCGAACGTTGTTTGGGACCAGTTGTGAAAAATTTGACCATAAGCCCAGTGTTCGGCAGTGCTCCTCAACAACGTCTTCAGCAAGCCTCTACTCTGTCTCGTTGAATGTTCGACAACACCCATATTGATCAACTGAAGAAGCGTACGCCTTTCTCGCTTTGCCTTCGACTTGCTGTGCAATCCGATACAAAAACGGCAAACCTTCACCATAGCGCGCCAATCCCGTTCGATGGTGTCTGAATTCCCGTATCGAATGCGGCGCCCAGCCTTCAGCCGGGATTCAAGAGGATTGAACAAGACGTCAACAATCTTACCCTGTGTGGAATACGTTGGATGCAAGTCGAGTCGCCCACTCACTGTCAGGCAACAGCACAAGAGACTCAGATGTGAAAGCTGACAACATACACCAGAGCAGAAAGGCGGCTCACCGATCTTGTGCTTCTCCAGGGCCTCCACATGGCCTGGTACGTCTCGCCGGGCCAGGATTCCACCGTGCACCGCAGGATGGAGCGTTTTGACACGCCCGTCCAGCTGCCAAAACACAATGAATTGTTCTGATGTATTCCGGTACTCTCACCAGCGCGAGGACTGCTGCCGAATGGGCCTTCTCAAACTACTCGCTTGCTAAGTCCAATTCCAGGCTTGACATCAAATCACCGCTCCCTAGTTCGCGCATGATTTGTAGAAAGGCCTTTCGAAAGGCCAGTGCCTTAAGTGGTGTTAAAGGAGAAGTCCCCCCATCTTCCAGCGGCTCATGCTCTGGCGCGGCAAGGGAGTTCATTTTTGTCAGCTTCGACCGGATAGCTGCGCCCACTTCAGCAGTTTCCCACAAATACTGACCAATACTTGACTTCGGCCAAAAGTAGGCTATTGCATCAGTTCCGGGTCCCAAAGATAAGTTTCGTCAATAGGAGACAAACAGAGAAATCCGGGGTTTGAAGCACACCATCTCTGGGAACGACGTCACTTCCTCGACTTTCTTCACAGGGACGCCAGCCTTCTCAATGGCTGCCGCTGTGCCGCCTGTTGACACCAGTGCATACCTGGAACACAAGGAACAGCCAAACAACTTACAATGCACGCGGTAAAACGTAGACGCAAAGAGGGAAATACATTGGTAAAACGTAGACGCAAAGAGGGAAATACATTGGCAGAACATTCGCTCTTCCATCAGACCCCAGAACACAGGCAACAGTAGGAATAGTTTCCGCATGCCGCAAAAGTTTTGCCAGAGACCGAGGGGCTCCCTGAAGAAACAGGGTGTACTGCATATGAACGTCCTTGTACAAAGAAGGGGCTAACTACAAGGAAGATTGGAGGAAGGGAACTCACCCCAGTTCGATGAGGCCCTTCGCTAGGTCAATCAGGCCCGTCTTGTCAGAGACCGTGAGGAGAGCTTGCTTTTGATCGCCTGAGCAATGACACAGTATCAGGAGCTTGTGCAAGCAGAAAGTTCTTTACCTGCTGACTTCAAGATGCGTATGACTCGGAGACCCCAGATTGGCCCTGGTGTTTCAACATAAAAGTTTCCAGGAGGTTCAGAGGTTCAGTGGAAATACTGGAAGAAACTGCGAGTAGAATCAGGGGCACACAGAATGTGAAGTTGCAATGAAGCAGAGTCGTCCCTTCCAAGCTGTTGCTTTAATGCGCCTCTTCAGAAATGGCAGTCCAGGACTTGCGGCACATCATTGGCGTCGTCACTTGACATTCTCCTTCTGAATAGCGTTTGGCATTGTCACTTCTCCAAGACACAATGCAACTCTATCATTATAGACTGTTGTCTTCTAGTCTTGAAAGCGGGAGCACAATCTAGCTTTACAGCATTGGGTAATGGTCAGTGCTGCCGCGAAAAGCAAACAATGAAAGCTAGAGCTTCTTAAGCACGCACCGAGACTGGCCATTGCCGGAGCAGCTGCAGCAGCCCCGCTTGCCATTGCTCTCACTAGAGGCTGCGGTCTTTCCTGCAATTGTTGCAAATCTCCAAGAAACGCTGAACCCAATCTACTCCCTCCAACTGGACGGACGCAACTCTCTGATGGGGAGGTGGTGGTTCCAGATCTTTGGTGTGAAAAGGCTAGAGGCGCAAGATCTGCTCTGGGAAAGCTTGCTTCCTTCTGTGGTGTATGCGCAATGAAGGCGCCGGCGGACGGAGCGCGGGCAACGAGTCCCAGGCTCGAGGCCATAGAAACTGCCTCACGCAGAGTTCCTTTGCAGCTTTCAAGGCAAGGAGGATCCAATGGCGTCTTCTAGCAGAGAAGAAGTTCAAAGCTGGGACCTCCTCAGGTGCTTGCAATGCCACAATGCTACCAACGCCAGTCATGCGTCCAGTCGTTTGCAATGCCACCAGCGTCATTTACATATCATAATAAATGTAACTTATCCGTCGGCCTCGATGTCGAATCTAACTTGCTCTCATGCAACCCGGTGCAAAAGCCCAGGGGTATGTAATTACCTGATGAGAAGTTCACTCCAGAGTTCCCGAGGCAGTTTACCAACCAGCTTGTTGGCAATACTGAGCGACCAGTATATCGATGGCGGAACACCGAGCAGAGTCGAGAACTAAATTCTCCAAATCTAGACGTTGCAATTGAGCTCTGATCGAAACGGGCCAGCAGTCTGAGCAGAAGAGGAGAAGCGGAGGCCCATGCGAAGGGACGTGACGGAACAAATGAGCGCGCTCGTGCTCGTGTTCAACAGTTGAAACAATTCTGGGAATCTGAGGAGAAACAGCAGTCTGTAGATGAAGCTTGCTGACAGCTGTGTTGAGCGAGCGCGACGGATCTAGTCAAGAGGGAGGGATCCTGCAACAGTCCCCATCGGGTGCTTTAAGAACGTTTCGTGGTCTAACTTCATTCTGATCAAAGTCCAGCAATTCCTGGGAGCGCAGACTAGCAAATTATCCTGTCAGCTTATCTGGAGTCCTGAGCAACGGGGCATCTCTTTCCCATTTTGTTTTGGCCACTACCCTGTATATCAAAGCACTGCTTGTGGAGCTCGACATCAGCCAGGCACATGTATTAACAACCCTTTGGACCAGATTGCTGAGCAATGTTTTGAACGGGCCCTTGCAGCTCCTTTCGAGGAGACCAATTAGGGAGATTCGTCTGACATTTCCAACATCCTACAGTCGGTCTGGTAGTCAGAACTTCATCTGCAAGTACATTCAGCTCCGCACTCTAGCAATCTGCAAACTCAGCAGACTCTAGAGGGACCCCATACTCGGGCGCCCCTCTGGCATGCATTACGCATCAAAACACTTGATTCTCGCAAATGCTGCCGCCTTGTAAGTTGATAAACCCTGGCACTGGCTGCATTAGCTCCTCCTCCAGAAACCGTGGCTGCCGCTGAGGACACGCCCAGCGTCCGCTCGCGCTCCGTCCCCATTCTAGTTCTTTCAAAAGCCTCCAGCAGGGTGGACTCCCCCCCTCCCCTTGGCTCCCACGCGGGAGGCCCGCTGGCGGCCGAAAACAGGGCCTGGAAGAGGCCCGCAAGGCCGGGAGGCTGGGCGGTGGGTGTCGGGGAGAGCCTCAAGGGCGTGATCACCAAGCGGTTCAACGCCATGTTCTACGGGGCGATGGTCTGGGATCCCTGGCTGATCCTGGCGCAGATTCTGGTGCTCCAGTGCCTGTTCTACCTGAGCCTGGGGGGCCTACTGTGGGTGTTTGTTGGCTCCCACGAGCTGGCGTTCAGCCTGCACCACTTCTTCGACTGGCGCTACATGACTGTGCGCACTGTCAAGGGGTGGCTCACGATGCTCGCGTTTCTCTGCAACGCATTTGTTGGGTGAGTCTCTATCTGTGTTCCGGGCCATAGTGTGGACGGTGGTTGAAAGCTCTCCTGCAGCTGCGCATATCCATGACTCATCTGCAAAGTGTTCCTTGCAAACTAAGCAGTGTCCTCCGTGACGGTAGACTTCAATTGCAATGTACGGGATGTTGTGAATCCCACACTAGCAGTTTTTGTTTACTAACCCCGTGCTGATGGCTCTCTGCTGTTGCGTGTCAGCGTTTTGATTGCATGCCATGCTGTGTGTCTTGTAGCTGGTGTCCAGCATCGCAATTTCGCATAGCCTTTCTGGCGGGATATAAGCATGCTCACTGCAGTCTGAACAGGAACAGAAACAGGAACACTATTGCAGACTCAGCAGAAGTCCCTGAGACGGCCAAGCACAGTTGTAGATTGCACTTCCAGCACCCTTCCGACCAACGCTCATAACATCTCCCACTCCATGACTCTGCAGGGCCGGGTTCTTGCTCTTCCTTGTGGAGCGCGCCAAGAAGTGCCTCGACTTCAGCGCCACTCTCTTTTTGGTTCACCTTCTCTTGTGCATCGCTTACGCGGGTGTCCCCGCCAGTTTTGCGTGGTGGATTGTGTCGGGTCTGTCGGTGGTCGTCATGTCGGTCTTAGGAGAGTGGCTCTGCATGCGGCGGGAGCTACGGGACATCCCGATCAGGAGCCGATCGCAGTCAGGCCCCGGGTCAACCAGAACATTACCTCTCTGACTGCGACTTTCAAGAATTGCTTGCTTTGAATAACGGGAGGTTGAGAGTGGCTGATCTGCTGCGAGCGTGCTGACAAGGCAAGGCTGAACGGCCGTTCTGCTATGAGCCTGCTGATTATGGAAGCAGTCTAGACAGTGTCTGTTTAGGGAAGTTTTGTGTCTTTGGAACAACTTGTTCCAACTTGCCGGGCCGTGCATGGTGAATGAAGAGATGCCGACAATGATGTGCATAGAGCAGGCATGGCTGCCTTTCTAATGGGGCGGGCGCTTCTGTCTAGCAGAGATGTGTAAGCAGATGTGGGCGGACGGCCTGGCATCAGTGAGTCTAGTTGGCAACATTGCGCGATATTATGTGGCAGAATATCAGGACCATGAGTTTATTTATGATGCAGTTCGACGTCCTTGCATGCATGATGGCCGCAGCGGCGCCTGTATGTAGACAGTCATCTAACGCAGATATCCGAAATTCGAGCCTGCAATTGCACATGTTCGAGACCTGCGGTCCGACTGCACAAGGTGCAACGCTGTCCTGCAACGCAATTGCATGCGATTAATCCATGCAAACATGTACAGCCGCTGGCGCACATGTGAGTCCGCCATCAGACATGATGGAACTCGGCGTGCACATTGCCATATAGAATTGGGAGCTTATAGAAGCGGGCTTACACTGGATTATCCCGGCCGCACTGCCCTAAGCACGTCAATCGAATCGAATTTGCCCGTACGTACATTCATTTTTGTCCAAACCATGGCCATGTGCTGCTCAGTGCTCGTAAAAGTATACACCATGTTCAATCGGAGCAACCAGTCATCCTGACGTGTGCTAAAGGGCTGCTCAGAAGGGCTTGTAGGCCTGCTTATACGAGCACGCCACGGTTTATCATAACTTGAATGAAGATTCAAGCGAGCAACCAACCAACCTGACTCCAACGAGACGACTACGAAGGCCTAATCCCCGACCTTCCGAATGATATTGTTCCGGCTCTTCACCATGGCCGAGCCGGTGCCCTCCGCCGCGATCGAATTAAACGCCAGGTAAGGGGACACAAAAGGAGGCGCGCTTAGAAGCTGGAGAGGCAAATCAACTTTTCCCTGGATGAGCGTATTCACACCCTGCAGCTCCGCGAGCGGCAGGGACGTGACCAGGAAGAGGACGCCCCGGGCGGGGTCGATTCCGCGGACCAGCCCTGTAGGACGGAACGCCAATGATGAGGCTGTCGACGTGTCCGCTCCGCCTTTGCAGTCAACCAGACTTCGATACCGATGCCGTCCTGGTGTCGAGCGATGTCTACGAGCAGATTTTACCACAAGCCATCACTGCACCAAATCACTAAAAGCAGGAAAAGCTGGAGCAAATCGAGGAGCGCTACTCGACACTGGCCTGATCACAAATGAAAAGGAAAATACAGCGACACTGGCAGCCTCACCAATTCCAAGGCACCGCGGCATGGGCCCCGTTTCGGGCTCCGCGCCCGCTTTCGCTAGCCCCACGACAGCCCCGTTGAGCGCCCACAGGGCCTCTTCCGGCGGAACGTACCCGTGCAGGTGGTAGATTTGGACGGCGTCCAGCCGGACCTGGAACGGACGGTGGTGGACGAGACACGTGGCGAGCGCGGAGTAGGCGTCGTTCTCGTTGAAGGCGAGGCCGGGGGGCGCGCCAGATGCGGTCGCCGTTTGGAAGTGCGCGAGCAGGCGGAGAGCGCGCTCCTCAGGGGCGAACTTGTGCGCGAAGGGGGTGCTGCACGGGCGGGGTTCGAAGGGTGTTAACCGGGCACGTGGTTCCGTAGCGGCCCCTTCGCAGCATATTCTGCCCTCGTGTTGCCAAGAATTCGATTGCATAGCACCGTGTTTAGCGACTCACAGAAGTGACATACAGGCTATCTGGTCGCCATGGAGATACAGATCACACAACGCAACCTTTTGAACGAATGCTGCATTACCGCCGAGCTTGCGGGGCGAGACTGTAAATCGAGTTTTCGGGAGTGCTTTCTTGAATAACCCTTCTGGAGTGGCAAGTCAAGTACACTCAGGAACCCAGGAAGGTTGGATGCGAAAACAGAAACGAATGCAATCGAAGAAAGGGGCTCGGCGGTTGAGGCTCAGGGCACAGAATCCTTCGTATGAGTGGCGCTGATCAAAGCGCGCTCAGTCAGCTTTCATCGTAACGGCCCTTCCTCTGATGAACAGATAGAGACACGCGGACACTGCTTGTCGTACCGGGACACTCCACCGATTCTGTCGCAGCCTTTGTTTAAGCAGTCTAATGGGCGTTTGTCTCCAGAGTAGGTGTGGCAGACTTTCCGCTCTCATCAAGCTATGGCCTAGGACGCGAGAAATTGTTCGTTGCACGTGGCGCGAACTCGGCCGAACACGTGGCGCCCAACGAGAACATGTCACAAAACAAAGGCTTATTGTCCTGCGAGGTAAATTGAACGCGCAAAAACTGGGCTCGCAGCCAAGGGGGAAAGCCATTCCAACCTGTTGGCGTACCTGGCATCCACTTGGTCGGGAACAGCGGTCGGGATGTAATGCACGCGCGAGAGGGGCTCTATTGTAGTCTCCCAGAAGTTGCCAGGTGGCAGGTTCTTGTTGGCCTTGGCGGACTGCACGTCGACCACGTGGGTCGGGACGGTGTAGCGCAGGATGTCGATCAGAACGTCCAGGCCCAGGCCCTTAACCCAGCCGTGCGTGTTAACCACCAGCGGAAGCTGCGGGGTTAACGAAAGATGACGTCTGCCTTTGAGCTCACTTATTGCTAACGGACTGATCTGGTTGATCCTAAAGCAGCCGTGCACGTTATTCAAGGGTTAGATGTTCGTTTTCGACACAGGTCCTTTCTACAAATCCTACAAGGGAACAAGACCTAGCGTCCAAATGGAACCCATCCTGTCCGCCTTACCTGCTTCCCCTCGGCCGCCCCGTCGTAGTGGTTCCGCCGGAACTCGTCGTACAGCGCCACCACGCACCGCAGGTACAGCTCCGGGTCGGTTTTGGCAGAGACGTCGCCATAAAAGAAAGACCTGCTCGACGGAGGTACGGCTTCGGCGCGTCAACGAAAAGTAAATGGAAACGGAGGGGGGGCTGAAATGCGTCCTACAGTTGTGTCCAGGCCGAGAGGCTGCTACAAGGACCCGCCTCAAGTTCGTTTCGAGAAAATGCTATATCGTTTGAACCAAAGAGAGGGGTCCAAATGATCACTTGGATCAGGAAGGAGACGATTGTGCACAACTGAGTTCAACGGGCCAAGAGCGTATTGCATGTACTTGGACCAGTGATGGGTCGCCAGGGACTCAAGCAAGTTCAATAGACGCCGAACTCCTGAAGGCATCTGACCAGCGGAACCAACTATGGACAAATCTGGCCAGTGAAGGGACCCGACCGTGGTCGGCGACTTTTATGTCAAGTACGCTACATCTGAATGTTGGAAAGCGCGGAGTTTTGCGGCGAAAATACCACCCAGTAGCGTCTCGGTAAGGTGCGGTCGAGATGAGATTATTGACGGCGTCCCGAGCGGCATTCGCTATCAGGAACTGGCACCCTTGAAACATTGGGCAAACGAGTCACGATTCTTGAAGCCAACAAAATCAGCTGCTCTCAGGAGCGGCTACAATTTCCAGAGCACGTCAGACTCGAGGATACACAATCCATCGCCAGGCAAAGAAATTGGCTGCAATCGCCTGACTTTGCAGGTCAACGGAGTGTCCGAGCAGGCACACAGTTGAAAGCCACTAACGTTTTGGGGTCTCGCATATGGGTGCTGGGCGGTCCGAAGACGGGTGACGTCAGCAGGTGCAGGGAGAGGAGGCCCGGGGCGGTGAACTCTGGCTGGCCGACGTCAGTCTCCAAGTAGGACACTGCTGAGTACCTGCAAGGAGCAATCGACCTACGTTCACAATCCAGAGATTTCGACTCCGATCAATCTAGTGAACATCCATAGGGACGGATGGGGTTAGTTAGGGCGTTGAGGTGGGTGCGGGTGCGGGTGCGAACGCAGAGTTTCTGGTAAGGGTCCGAAAAGCTTACTGGTCACTGAATTGACAATGACTAGATCGGAGATAAATCTAATTCAGGTCGTAGACTGCCACGTTTTGACATTCATAACCTTTACTTTAGGTAGCACACCTCCTAGGTAGGATAGCTACAGTCCCCGTGGGTAGGACAAACGACAAATTGATGTGCTCCGCTCCCTAACCGCCCTGAATTTCCTTCTTAACCCCACCCGCTCCACGGTCCATGACCCTGTGTTACTTAGCGTTATGCTACCTGACGTTATTCCTACGAAAGCATAGGCTCACATACATTAAGAAAGCCTGGGGCGAGAAAGGTTGCGGCTCCCATTTGTCAGAACGTTTGACAGTTTTCCACACTTCAAACCGGTGATAATCGTATTTGGAAGGGATAGGAAAACTTGGTCCACTCCCTGGACAGCCTGGAACCACGGACGTTGGCTTCCTTCAGATGTGTAAAGGAGTAAGAACGAGCATACAGGACTGCGGGAGATTCATTGTAGAGGCACACGGAAAATCGATAAACAGAACATCACACGCACCGGTCAAGGAGGCGGTTGACCAGGTACCGCCCGTACGTCGACTTGCCGACGTTCTTTCCTCCACAGATCACCACAATTGGGGGCCTCCCGCTCACTCCCGCTTCCGCTGCCCCGTCCGATGCACTCAGCCCTGTGCCCCCCAAACCGTCTGATCGGTCTTTTGCTGCAATATCTGTTGCCGCTCTAGTTGCTGTGCTGGCTCCGTTCAGAACGGAGTCAGTCACTGTTTTCCAAGCGAGGGGGATGATGGTCGGCTGAAGCTGGATCTCGTTCCCTTTGTTTCTGGATTCGGATACGGGTGCTTGCGGAAATGACCGAGAGGCACCTGGCGCCTTTGGCTCCTGCAGAATGCAAGACTTGTCAAGAAAAATCAGAGGGGGAAAAAAGCAGTAGACTCGGGGTACTGTTCCAGACTTCATGGAAAATGATGGGGCCAGAAAGCGAAGACGCATCGCAAATTGGTGCATGAGACTTTTCCATCGTGCAAAGAACCCCCTTCTCAGCAGCTTGTTTGGCTACAAACGGGGCTTGCTGTTGTACACTATCAAAGAGGCGGAAAGAAAGGGAGGCAAATGACCGATCTACTCGCGAGCCAACTCCTGAGTCTCTGTTCAACACACACATCTAGACACAAACGGATCAAATCTTACTTCGATTTAGATCTAGTCTTGGAGCAGTAATTGCTCCACACTGACTTGCTTGCATTGACCTCAGATTCGGATGCTTGTCCTCCTCAAAGTTCTTGTGTATGCTGCCTGATATTACATTTATTCGGTAGATTTTGAGTACTGCGTTTGACCTTTGAATATAGTTTTTATGTTTTCTTTTGAAGTACAGCTTAGCTCACCAGTCTGAACGTCCTTCGCCCCCCTGAGCTGCCCGCCCCTTCGCTCGTTCTCAACCAGCAGGAGCTGAACATCATCACCGCTTCCTCTCCCCTGCTCGTCTCCCCATCTTCCCCCCCTGTCAGACCACGGTTCTCATGTTCCTTTACTCCAAGATCGTTCCTCCCCCTTGCGCCGTTATGGACGATGATCGAAACCGGTGCCAATTGCCCGCACGACGTCACTAGCACCTCCTCTTCTCTTCTCAATCGGTACCCCATCACAGACGCCCCCCCTGCGATCAGAGTAACGTTTGCCGCTCCATCAATCATCACACTTTGCCCCTGCCGAAGCACCGCTCGCGCGCTCGACGCCTCATACTTGATATCAGGCCAGGGGGATGGTTGCTCTTTCTTCGGCAGCTTTGTCTTCTGCTTCTCTTCCTTCTCTTCGCCCTTCCGCTTCTTTGATGCCCGCGTCTGCCGACCCTCTGCATTGTCAACAGGAGTCTTGAATTTCTGCTGTGATGCTTCCACCCCCCGCTGACGTTTCCTCGTGGCTGACTCCGGCACCTCAGCGTGGTCCAAGTCTGCATTGGCTGGCGCTTCCTGACTTCCTCGTTCCTTCTTCTTCCGCTTCTTCTCTTTCTTCTTCTCCTTCTTCTCTTTCTTTCCTTTCTTCCCCGCTTTCCCTTCCTTGTTCTTCTCCTTCTTAACATTTCCTGACTCACCCACACTGGGCACCACCTCCACAAAAGCCTTGCTTCCAAGCCTGGTCCTCTTACTGGCAGGCAAAGCCGCCCTCTCCTCCTCCAACTGCTTCGCCAACAGGGCCTCCGCCACCTTTCCCACCAGCGAGTTCCTTATATCGAAACTTGCGGACGCCTTATCCACGTCTTCCTCACTGCTTATACCACCACCAGGCGCCACTTCTCCGGCGTCAAGATCCGCAGGCTTGGCTCGTTCTTCTCCAGCATTGACACCACGGTCCTCGTCATCAACATGATCCCCGTCATATGCATCCTTGGTGTCCAATGCTGCAGCAAGATTGCCAGAGAAAGATCCTGGCAGAAGGCCCGCCTCTGCCAGAGACTTTTTCCGCTTTCTTTCGAGCCGCTTCAGCTGCTTCTTGGTCATGCCCCGCTCGTCTGAGCTGGCCGTGCCGGGTTTGGCCATCCCAACAGATGATGGTCAACAATTGATACAACGATTGAAGGGTGCTGAAACTCCTCAGTACCTCAAAGGTCTAAACTGTTGGCGACATACCGTAGCCCGAACCTAAAGCGGCAAAGCTCGCATTCTCGCGAGGACGCAGCTCTAATTGACTCTACACGTTGACAGCGCTGGCCCATGTTGTGAAGGAAGCTGGAACTAGAATGGCGATGTATACATAAGCACTGCCACATATGGCCATGCTAGAACATGGACCGGGAACTCCCCTGCGCGCGATGGTGACGTGGCCGAAAAGTGGGAGGCTGAGAACTGGTCGTATAGCCGCGGCCGTTATTCTGTGCCGGGACACAGTCACGGTACCCGGTACCTGGTACCAGGTACAGTGAATGCTCAGACGAGCCAGTTCTAGGTAACGGTAGCGACCGCGGTGCCCGGGCGTAGCCCCGTCACCCGCTGGCGGTCAAACTTTAACAAACGGTAGGGGCCAGAAAATGGCCCCTACCGGTAGCTGCAAGTCAGCCTTCGGGTCTGACAAGGCCGGCCACCGACCGACGTCACTGGAAGCAAGGCCATTTTATTGAACCTACCTATGACCGGTCACTACACGGCGCCCTGCGGCGGACACAACGCCCGGGCGCAGGGCAGATCACGCCGCACGGTCGTCCAAGTCCATGATGTGCGGTACCGTACCGTACTTACTACCGTACTCCGCCGGCTGAACGTAGCCAGCTGTATAGGCTGAGATAGCAGCTGCAAATGGCTGCTCTGACTTCAACTTCACAAGTTCATATTTGAGTCTGAGCTAGGTAGGTAGTCTGGGCCCTGGCTACCTGGTTACTGGTCCATCCTCCCTGGTTTTAGACCGCTCAGTTCTGATACAATCCATTGAAGGTTGAATCATGGTGATGGCGGCCCCTTCAGGACTCTTTTCTCAATCTCTTGCTGTCTTGAAAAGAGCTGAGCATTGATGGATCTGGATGCGAACAAGAGAGCATTGACCATTTTTTGGTTTCTAGAAAGTCGCATGATGCACCTTGGACAGTAGGCTAGTGCAATTCGCCAGATCCGTGGATGACATAGTGATTTTGCCCGAAGATCTTTCGCCTTCGTTGGCGTGATCTCTTCCAAATAAAGCACGCGTGGCACTCAAACCTGCTGAGGGTTTCTATTGCACAATCACACCATTAGATGTCCTGGGTGTGAGCCCCAGGGACAGAGCTCTGGACAAGAAAACTAAAGCTTGACGAGATATCGTGTGTATTGGGGCAGAAGTGAGGAGGTGGATCAGGCAACAGCATCCATTGGTGGGTCGAGCTCAGTGGGCCCAGGGGCAAAGCAGCAACCATGTGCCGTTTGATGGTCTATCTGGGGACAGATCAGAAGATAGCAGATTTGGTAACCAAGCCCTCAAGGTCTCTGACGCGGCAGTCGTATGATGCAAAGGAGCGGTTGACTGGACACGGTTACCTAAACGGTGGGTTTGTCTTTGTGCCTCCCTCCTTTCACACAAACCCGCTTGTACGCGGCTGCAGCGGCTGTGCTCTCTGGTTGGCAGCTAAAAAGTTGTCTTCCCGTACAGCTGGGCAAGGGAGTTTCTATCTTTCGCTGATTCTTTTGCCGCAATATCTTGCTTTGTGCTCAAGTGGTCTAGCGCTTGGAAGACCAAGTTACCGCTTTCTTTTGAAATAGGTCATTCTTTTATTCTTGCGCTGTCGTCTTGATTTGACTACTTTATGTGCGAGCTACCCTTCTTTACACCAAAGTAATCGATCAAATAGCGGCTGCAAGCCTATTCACGTTCTATCTAAACATTTTGCACCTCTAACTCCAGGTGATGGATTTGGAATTGGCTGGTACTCTTCAGAAACGGCTGGGATGGATGACCCCACCCCGTGCGTCTTCTCGAGCACCCAGCCTGCTTGGAACAATAGGAACCTGGAAAGGCTGGCCTCAAAAGTAGTGTCGCCTCTTATTTTCGCACACGTGAGGGCAGCGTATCCTGGCATCCCTGTCAGTGACTCCAATTGCCAGGTGAGAAGTCAGCAGTCATCTTGCAAGGTCATGATGAAACACATATAGATTGCCGCAAAGGAGCAGAGCGCAGCAGCATGTGCTGGCTCGGCCATTGCTTGAGTGCACGCATCTTCTAAGCACGATGTGATAAGCGAGCAGCTCAAGATGTTGGTCCTATCAAAATGCTGAGCAGATACTGACTTGTGCGAGCTGGTGAGTTCAATTGCAAGACAGAGATAAGAGCTGTGTCTGGTCAGAACTCCAGCAGCTGGTTAGAACTCCAGCATATGTGACTGCTTGCAGCCATTCGTGTGCGGGCGGTACCTGTGGATGCACAATGGTGGGATTGGCGCTTTCCACCTGGTGCGGAGGGCCCTCCTCAACACTCTGCGCGATGACATCTATCAGCAGTGCCCCAGCTTTGAGTCTGATTCCGCCGTCTCCTTTGCACTCTTCCTCAACCAGGTAGGTGTCCTGCAGTCTTGCCAAGCAGGCTGCTCTTAGTTCTGCTTCTTAAAAGGTTCTCATTTCCTGGGCAGAGGATGCGTTGGATAGTAGGGCCGCGGGGTTTGCTTGCTGGGATCACTTTTATGGCCTTCTTGTTTTTGGAGCCTGAAGATGAAGAATGAGTTACCATCTCTTCACCTTGCACCAGTCTATTGCTTCATGCGTTGGTTGACACCCTTTGGTCGACACCTTCAAGAGGAAGACCTACGCAAGAAAGAATTCCAATCGCTACTGCATAAGGGGGACCTCATTCTCCTGAAGGCTATTCGCTGATAGAAGTGCCATACTCAGAAGAGAGTGAGTAGACTGGCCTCAGACATCACCACCAAGTCCTGCACTGAATATGAGACTTGGCGGCACGACAATCACATAGCCTGGCGTCCGCCAAATCCTGAACTTGTACAAAGGTCCACAGCCTATGCGTATATAAGCTGTTGCTTTCTCTATGCCCTTCCAAAAGTTACTTGTCGTTCCGCTTCTCTCAATGAGAAATATGGTCACCTCCAAAACGATGGCTATTGTGTTGCCCAGATCGACGACCTCATGGCGGAGAAGCGGCCGGAGGAGCTCGTGGCCCTCATGGAGAGCACGATCAACACCATCATTCGCATTGGGCGGGAAGAAGGCCACGGGGATGAGCTCAACCTGCTCAATTTCGTGGTCTCAGACGGGAAAACTGTGGTTGCATCTCGGTATACAAACCTCGAGTCTGAGGCTCCCGCCTCTTTGTATTACGCCTCGGGGAGCCAGTGGGTGGGGGCTGACTCAAACAGTAATCAGTACTTTGTGAAGCACAGCGATCGGAGGGGCCTGCTGGGGATTGTGGCGTCGGAACCGCTGACGGAGGAGAACTCGGATTGGATCCAGGTAAGCGCAGTGCAACTACGTCTGGGGGCCTTGCAGAATCCAAGAAAGAAGAATACTGGTTTGTTGCTAATCTCAGTTCCCGATTTCCTTGGAGGATGGGAATGAATCGAACAGACAACACCCTGGCAGATCAACCAAAGGGCTGATAGCCAAGGCAGGTTCAGATCTTGGCAATGGGAGTCATTTTCATATTCCTATCGTCGAGCTCGGGCAGGTGGTATGGTTGCTGAAGTCAACCAGGCCTGTGCTCCTTGTCTGGCTATGTTAGAGCGTTTGAGGTCAGGTGTTCGCCTGAGCGGCACCATGAGCTAACGGCAGATTTGTCGTTTTGGAAACTTCGCAATTGCAAGTTGCTTCGTCATTGCTGATGGCTTTGTTTGCAAACGAGTTAAAATTCATCATGTCAGCCACCGGTCGTCAGCCACGGCAGTGCTTGAAGGCTGCCCCGGAAACTTCGTCTGTGTCTCAGACAGACTTTCAATGCCTGATCTCGTCTCCTTTCTGCAGGTTCCCCGAAACAACATGGTCGTCCTGACGCGCTTCAAGAGCGCGTTTGTCGACGTTCTCCTGTGCCCCATCAACCCCCCCGCCCCCATCGCTAAAGACATTAGCCGCTGCTTTAAGGCACTGGCCCCCACCCCCGCCCCTCAGCAGCACTTGTACAACCCCCGCTTTAGGAGAGAAGTAGCACCTGAGCCCCTCTTGCCAGCCGAGATCCCCGTCAGCGTGCAGCCCCGCCACAGCTTGGCAGCGCACAGCAAGGCGGTCATGGCGATTGCCATCGACGGGGATCGCATCTTCACAGGTAAAGGAGCACTATCTGCGATCATGTTGCACAACTTCCTTCGAATTTTTGTCCTGCACGAAGAGGAGGGAGCTTTGCATTGTGTTTGGACAAATCGGCTTGGTTTGGAAGGACTGAAGACAACATTGCTGTTGTGCATGCCATCAGCTATGGTTCATAGGAAGCATGTGAGATGCTCCAGTCCTTGGGCATGCAGCTGAGAAAAAGAGTCGAGCGGTTTGCCCTTGAATCTCCTAGATCCAATGACCGACTCAGACGACTGACTTGAGGCAGCATGTTTGCGAGAAGCAAGTAAAGACCTCATAATCTGGAGCTTCGAGCATCGCTGACGCCCGAGCCCCGTCCTTGCCAGGCGGCCAGGACGGCCTTATTAAGCTGTACGACCTGCGCAACTTCAACCACATCAAGACGCTGGCGGGCCACTCGCAGACCATCTTCGCAATCTCCACGCACAACGGCCGCCTCTACAGCAGCTCCACGCGCGTCGTCAAGTGCTGGGACCTGCACTCGTACCAGCTCATCAGCACGCTGCGCCACTCGGACGGGGACGTCTTCGCGCTCGCGCTCGCGCAGGGGCGCGCGGTCGCGGGCCCGGCCGGCACGAGCATCATCCGCTGCAGTCGCATGTCGAACGGGACCTGCGCGGCGGTCCTCGCCGCGGGGGGCCGGGAGACGCTGCTCCAGAAGTCGTCGAGCAGCCCGACGCTCCCGGCGCTCGGGAACGGGCACTTCCGGGCCGGGAACGGGCGGTCGAAGGAGCCCGGGAGGCTGCACATCGAGGGGAACGGGTACTCGAGCGACCCGGAGGACCCCCTGAGCCGCGCGAGCAGCGTCGATGGCGACGGCGCCGCGTCGGACGGGATGTACTGCTCTGTAGTCTGGGACGCGGAGATGGCAAACAACGGGGGGTCAAGCGCGCACCCGAACGTGCCCCCCGGGGGGCACGCGTTCCCGGCGATGGTCCCCCCCGAAGTCGCGTTGCCCGGCATCCCCACCCCCCATGTACGGCACCCCCCCCTGCACCCCCCCACTCTGACGAGGGTCGATTCGACGCAGCCCCTCTCATCTTCGGTCCCCATTTCCATCCCCCGGAAACGAACCCTCCCTGAAGCTGGGGGCGGTCTTCATTCTAGCTTGTTGAAAGACGAGGCCCACGGGGGGGAGCTGGAAACGCAGCAATCCACCGCGAGCATGCTTGGCTCTCCCGCGGGATCGGCGTACTGGGGCGTGCCGGCAGCCAGTAAAGCGACGGAGCCGACGCTGGTGCTGACCGATACGGAGAGGGGGGGCCACTGCAGCCGCGTGTACGCGTTGACCATGTGCGACCCGTTCCTGTGCAGCGGCGCAGGGGATGGGCTTGTCAAGGTGGGTGAAGGGGTTGCGCACTCTAACCCACTGGCACCACGTTGTTTTTCCTCGTCGACGAAATACGGCCAGAGATTTCTAGATGAAGTAATCCACATGAAAGAAGAGACGATTCTTGTAGTCAAGATTGAAGTCGGAAGAACTTTTTGGCAGGGTTTTGCAAGCTCTCTCAACTCTACGATGAGGGTCTCTGCCCGCAGATCAGTTGGGGGCTCTTGCAAGCGGTGGAAAGGCACTGCTAAAAACGTGGAAGTAGACGAACAGCCCCCGATGTGATTCCCGAACAAGGAGTTTCCGTGGAAACCCAGACCACGGGGAATGTCGATGTCGTTGTCAAGCAATTTTTGCCTAAATCCTCGCTTTTTTAACTGAACGTCAGATACTGTGACATTTTTATCTCCTCCTGACCGTTACCGTCATCTCTGCAGGTCTGGTGCCTAGAATCAGGCAACTGCGAGACGACGCTGCACGGGCACAAGGGCGGCGTCATGGCGCTCGCGGCCGTGAGGGACAGCCCGGACCGACAAGACCGCGTCTCATGCGATGACGCGTCGAAGCTCGAGTGGCGGCTGCTGAGCGGGTCAAGAGATAACACGATCCGGGTTTGGGACATGTCTACCAAGTGCCCCATTACGACAATTACTGGACATACGGACGACGTTTTAGGGCTGGCAATCGGTTACCGGGAGGAGTTTTACAGCGCGTCGTCCGATCACACCGTCAGGTAAGGTGCACCTTTGCAGGATTATGGTGCGTTTCTGCCAAGAGAAACAGTGCGATTGTGCACTCTCACTCCTGCAACGCTCCTGCACAGGATTAAGGACCTCGGATACAAAGGTCGCGCATTTTAATTAACAGAAGATGCCATTTTCGTCTTCACACTCACCTTCTTCCGAATCCCACTCGCCGCACCTCAAGTGCGAATTTACCTTTTGGCCGCTCTCTTCAATCAGCCTTGAGAATGTAGGGAGGCATAGAGCTGTCTGCAAATCTTTCATCATGTCAGGCTTCTTTCATCTACCTACACTTGCGATTACACCTTAGCTTGCTGATTTTCAAAGGGACTCGTTGACACCTCTTCTCGTCCTCACGCGCAGGATGTGGAGCCTCGAGACGTATGAGTGCCTGCGCATCTTCCTGAACCAGGACGCGATCTTCCTCTCGGTCGCCTGCACGCACGACGGCGTCCTCACCGGCTCGTCCGACGGCCTCGTCCGCTTTTGGGAAGTGGACACCGCGGACACGCCCGTCGGCAAGGGGGCGCTCTCGCCGCAGACGCGCAAAAAGGTGGGAACCTTTTACCGCCGCGAGAAGAATCGCCATCATTGAGACGAGAGCGAGCAACTAAATCTGGTATCTGATTGCTTCTGTGGGGTGCCCAATAAGTTCTGATGAGGACAGGCGTCGTTGGTAAGCTCTTCTTGGTTGTTGAGTTTCTTGTTGGAACGAGTTGTCTTGGAGAGTCTGCTCAGGACCTGACACCGCCTGGACATTCCGTCCAGCAATCAAACCGGCGGAAGATGTTGGAAGCGGCACCCAACTTCGACTGATTGTCACTACGTCTTTAATCCTCTAATCCGCCCCTCTGCTGATGCAGACCTTCCCCCGCGAGGAGAGCCGCAAGCAGCAGTCCGAGATGGAGGAGCTGCTCCGGACGTTCGTTTCGATCCGGACGGTCAGCGTGGACCGCAGCCGTGCGGGTCAGGACCAGGCGTGGAAAGGCGCCAACTTTTTGAAGGGCCTTCTGGAGACAATCGGAGCGGAGGTGAAGCTGGTGGTGGGGCAGGAAAACACTAACCCGGTGGTTATGGGCCGGCTTATACAGGTGGGTTTTGAAGATATGATTGGAAGGTTCGGGTTTAGTTGCGTGCAACCAGTCTTGGAGATTTTGGAGATTGTGGACTGCCGTGAGTTGAGAGTGCGCTTGGGGACGCGCGGTGCGCCCCCCTTCCGTTGAAAAGCAACCGTTTGTTGCAAATCAAAAAGCTCTGACACATTTATCGCCTCGCAGTGCAGAACTTCGCTTAAATTGTGAATTTGGCCCCATTCCAAAAGCTCGGCAGTGACCATAATAACGGTCACCATAACGTGACGTAACCTCCGGGCTTCGAAACCAGATTGTGCCGCGCATTTATAGCCTCGCTTTGATTTCCCGCATCGTTCTTTACCAAACCTCGACGCCAGACAGGTCCTTGATCGGAAATCTGTCAATGTTTGCTTTTCCAGGATCCTGATGCCGTGATGGTGACCGTCAGCGGCCACTACAACTAAATGCAATTCTAATTTTTATAGCTGTAGCTGTCAAGTGTACAACATTTGGGTCATATCTCTGACCATGAGCTTTGCACGTTCAAATGTTCCGTCGTTTGTGAACTCTCGCAGGATCCTAATGCGGTGACGGTGACCATCAGCGGCCACTACGACGTCAACGCGGCGCCCGAGGACGGGTGGACCACAGACCCGTGGGAGTTGGCCGCGATCGACGGGTTCTTGTATGGGCGCGGCGTATCCGATTGCAAGGGCCCAATCATCGCCACGTTGTCCGCTGTCCGAGAACTGGCCTCCAAGGGCGACCTCAAAGTCAACGTCATCTTTGTGTTTGATGGCATGAACGAGAACGGCTGCCAGGTGCGTGCGTGGAGCGGGGGCTCCTGGGGTCTTACGTGCTGCGTGTGACCGCTGTTCTGGCGGCTTTTCGCGGTCTCGTCGAAGCCATCAAAATCAGGGTGGATTGTGCGGAGCTTGCGATCTTACATTCAGGCGCGAGGATAAGGGAATGAAGCAGCTTTTGAGCTGGGAAAAATGATTATCCTGAAGTCGTCGGGCTTGGTTCAAAGAGCTTTTAAGACATGGAGTCCGATAAGCCGTCATGCGTCATGGTTTGTACGTGTGGTGGCAAGGATCGGCATTGATCTGGAGCGTACTGAAGGAAGGATATCATAGGGTCTTTCTATTCGAAGATACTACAGAACGTTGCTTTTTGAAGACTTTCCCAATTTACGCATTGTATGGGGCTGTTCTGCAGGGTTTCCGGGAAGCTGTCCAGTCGAACCTAGAGTGGTTTGAAGGCACGCAGCTCATCCTAACCTCTAACACCGCATGGCTAAGGTAAACTTATTTTCAGCAGCTTTTCTTGCTCGTCAGTGTTGCTCATACAACGATCTTAGTTGCGTATCGCTCTCTTAGATGAAATGCCTCTTTCTGCTCGGAGAGGTTACTGTTTGTGGCGAATGTTACTACATACAACAAACTGGCAAGACTCGTGACTCGGTTGTCTGGCGTTGACTGACGAAATTCGCTTAGCTTCAAGACCTAGCCACTGGCGGTTTGTGCGAAAGAATTTGTCTGTGGACTGTCCTGACTACTGGAACAGTGCAGCTCTGTCGAAGTAGCCCATCGGACAGCTTCTCAACAACAGGGACGTCGGACCGCTGACTTAGTCGTTGACTTGCAGCAACCGGTACTTTTGCCTAGCCCACACTTTCGTTCTGACGAACTGAAACGTCGAAAATGGTTCTCACCTCTCAGCGAAAGCCGATTGCCAAAACATTCCCTCAGGGTCGCTTAGTCTAAGCACGGCCTCGATGTGCTAATACACCCCTTACCCCCCCCTTGCAGCGACAACCACCCCTGCCTAACCTACGGCATGCGCGGCCTCATCTGCCTCGTGCTCGAAGTCACCGGCCCCGAAAAGAACCTGCACTCGGGCTCGGACGGGGGCTCGTTTACGGAACCCATGAATAACCTGGTTGCGGTTCTGTCTAACCTGGTGGACTCGAACAACATGATCCTGGTGCCCGGGTTCTACGATGACGTCAAGCCGCTGGACCGTGAGGAGGAGGCGCTGTATGAGGGGCTGACGTTCAAGCTCTCTGAGTACAAGGTGGGGAGCCTGTTGCGAAAGGAAACGTAAAAGGGAACAAAGATTTCGGAAAGTGTTTCGAGAAGAAGACATACTTAAAAAATCAGACGGGGAAAAGGCCGAGCACGAGCTGCATTGGGGAGCTTTGGAAGTATTGGCTTCCTGTCTTCATCAAAGTTCGTACTCTGTGTTAGTATGGAATTTCTCTCATTCCTGGGCGTGTGCATTCTCCGTTCGACACGGGGAACAAGCGCAGAGTGATCTCGTCAGGTTGCCACTTTTTTCTGTTCCAAGAAGCTACGGTTTGAAGGAAGCGAACTTGCTGTCATTGAAAGCTCCTCGTTGTACGGCATCACTGTCCTTACTGTTACGTGCAGAGTTGAGGAGTGCTCAACAGAAGTGACTGACGTTTGACGACGTGTGCGCAGGCTGCGAGCGGGTTGAAGGATCTGACGGGCTCCACTTCGCGGGAGGTGCTCATGAACCGGTGGCGGAACCCGTCTCTGAGCATTCTGGGCGTTGAGTCGGGGGCGGTGGGCTGGTCCACAATACCTAAGGGCTGCAGTGCCAGGGTAAGGAGCAGCAAGCCTTCATGCTGAAGGAGCGTGTGTTTCTTATCTGCTTAAACTAGGCAAAATCGGGGCAAATCTCTTGTCTCGCTGATCATAGGGCAAAGGATGACGACCATCCTGTTATCATGTTCTCTTCTGATATTCCTCTTGACCCGTGTCTTCCTTTACCTCCTGAATGCTTGCTGAACCGCTTTGAAAGTTGTACAGAAGTCCTTGAAGACCGCCAGTTCCGGGTTTTGATTCGCCACCTGTCCGGCCGAGAACTTCTGAGTCAGACATAGTCTCAGCGTTCTCTAACCAGCTTTCTCGGCTCCGCCAAATTCTCACTCTTTCTCTCCCTCCCGCAGATCTGCATCCGCCACGTGCCCAACCAGGACCCCGAGCGCCTGATCGAGAAGATCCGAGCGCACGCCGCGCACGAGTTCGCCAAGCTGCGCGCCCGGGGCAACCGCCTGGAGGTCAAGGTCCAGCACGTGGGCGACTGGTGGCTCGCAGACCCGACCAACGTGTTTTACCGCACGGCGGAGCAGGCAATCGGGCGGCAGTGGGGCGTGCGCCCGATGTACGTGCGCGAGGGGGGGACGATGCCGGTGGTGCCGTTTTTGGAGAAGGCGCTCGAGGCGCCCGCGCTGCACCTGCCGATCAGCCAGGCGAGCGATCACACGGCACTGCAGGTGAGGGGGGCGGTCGCCCTTTGGACACGTTGGTTGTGCACCCCTGTGGACGAGTTTTCCAGAGGGAGATTTTTGGATTGTTGAGAAACCCTGGATCTACGGAGGGATTCTGAGCGAGAAGAACAACGTACAGGGAAAAGAGAGGAAGGTGTAAAGCAACTTGAGTAAGCCAGGGACTATACAGGTCCGATGCCAACTGCACCTCCGGCTGATGCAATAGAGCTGCAGAATTCAAACGAGTTTGTTTGCTTGGTGCAAAGATGAACTTGGTTTTTGGTGCTGCGGTGAAGCTTGTTGTCATATGATTTGTGTGGCTGTGGAGTTTGTAGAAGCGGAGTACGTTTTCTTGTTTTCTTCGAAGCAGGTCTGTTATTGAGGATTAAGGCAGACTCTCAGGTCAATCTCATTCGAAGGCGACGCTTTTTGTGCAGTAGGGAAGGCTGCATGATACATCCGTTCGGAGTCAGCGTTTAGCAATTAGATGATTGGCAAATGTCGAGAGTTCTGCCTTCATCTGGTCGGACAACCCAGGAAAGTATTGTCATTGCTTTATTGTTTGAGAAAGGGACGTATTCAGTTGGCGGCACAGACGACAATTTTTAAAAGGCTGACGTGCTCTTTGTTTCTGCAGAATGAGCGGCTTCGGTGGATCAACTTCATGAAGGGCAAGGACGTTGTGAAGGACTTTATGGACGCTCTGGGGCACATGGATCCCTCGCAGTTGCCAGAACGGAGACGAAGCTCGGGTTCTCACTGATTCGAACGACTCTCTGACCGCTTAGTTGGGTTTACGTAGATTGACACCTGCATGCGTAGCGCACGTTTCTACACCCGTTGTCGTAGCGAGCTTTGGTTCTTTGGCAAGCAGTACAGTGTAATATCGGTGCTGTAGGAACGATCAGAATTTAGTCAAAGTCGTAGGAGCAGTAACCATGGTAGACAACCTGCCAAACGTAGACCACTAACGGGTAGGTAAAGATTAGAATACGGGGTGAGGGGGGAAAGGGTTTTGGGGCACTTGCAGTATGTGTTTGGAAAACTTTCCGGCTGCAAATTAGACGTTTTTTGGTCATAGCGACCATTTCTTGAATTTAGACCCTGTAAATGATTGAGTGGCCCTCTTTACCGTGAATCTGAGCCCTGGAAAGCGTGGTCTTGGGATTAGGAGAGGGCTGTGGTCACGGAATGCATGTTGCGGAGAGCTTCCTCCTTTTGCAAGATCCGCTCATTGAAGCGTATGCATGTCGGGCGCATTCGCATGGCTTCCTATTTGTGTCAATACGTTTGGCGTGCCTGCATGGCGGCATGGCTAGATTGATGTGAGCACTTGCACATTCCAAAGAAAGCATCAGGCTTGGCACAGATGACCGTGTGACTTAGTGTCGGTGCATGTGAGGAGATCGATACGCGTCAGCTAAAATGCACATAGCACTGCAATCTTAGGCTAGCTAGACAGCAACTGCCTGCTGTCTTTAAATCCCAGCTAGATCGATTGGGCTCTGGCTGCAATGTTGCATCTGCATACTTTAATGGGCCCACAGGGGCAATCCAAAGTCGTCGGACTTTGTCCAGCGACGCCGGGGCGACCTCTAGCTGGCCTACCTCTATCATTTCCACCGGAAACCAATACTAGGTATTATATGTACAGAGCTCCTCCACTTAAGACAGTGAGAGCTGTCTTTATTCCTGATCATGTCACTAGCTCAACATGACAAACGATTGCTGTGCATAGAAAGCACTACCCTCATGTTACCACGCTGCCAAGTTGTCAGCCGCCCCTCAACCTACTATCTGGGCCCCTTTTGGAGGCGCTCAATGTGCGCCACGTGTCAATCTCGCTGCAGCGGCAGCGTCTGCTTGTTGTCGATCTTGGTGGGCACGTTCTTGAACTTGCTCAGCACGAACCGCTCCTTCGGCTGCTGCTGTTCCGCTACCAGCTTTGCCTTGCTCGCGTGGCCCTGCAGCAGTATAAAGGTGGGCGGAATCAGATTGGAACCGGAATATAGGATTGCTCGCGTGGCCCTTGGAAGAGCCGGGCAAAGCGCATCAAAACTCGGCCATGGACTAGAACTTTCAGGGCAAGATGTGGAACCGAGATGCGGTTGGCATGAGGCACTTCAGGTTCCAGATGAATTTCGTAAATCCTCCGGCGGACCCTAGGTCGAAACTCAACAAGTTCTCAAACTTTCCGAGCACCCCCGGAACCCGCAACAAGAGAGCTTGACGAAAGATGCAAATCATAAAACACAAGAGCTTAAGCCCCTGAGACCATCAAATGGAAACTAGAGCGGGGCCTCACCAGCGCGGCCCTGGTGGTTTTGGGCGGCACTTTTTCGTGCTGTCGGTTGAGCTCCTCCTGGCGCGCCTCGTTCATGCGAATCCACTCGTCGCCGTAGTCGTTCTGGATCAGCTTCTTGATCGGCGTGTCACTGGATGAGAGTGAGAAAAACAAACTTCAAAACTGGGCTGTGGGTCGTGATGATGCATTCAAGGTATCAAAGGGATCGCGAGCAACAATTCCCAAGTCGAAAGCTTCAACGTCGAAGCCAAAAGTCAATGGAGAAGAGTAGAGAGTGGACAGCGGGAATGAGCTGCGGCATAACTCAAAAAGCTGAAAAGGAAGCTGCGCTTCAGCGCCCGTCAAAAGCTGCCAGGAAGATTGTGACTTCTTTGCTCGGTGCTCCGGTGAACCGGAATGTTCGATTGCAGTTCAATTCAAGCAATTGGGTAAGGGGCGACATTACAGGGTGAAGCTGCTTGAACTTGCGGTCGCCCACAGAACTGGCTTCTCATATGCGGTCCTCCACTCGTATCGAATTGTTTCTGTGGGAGACTGACCCCTCCAAAGAAGCACGTAAGCATTTTCAGGGGCTCCGACAAGCACGGTCCGACAAGCACATTTTTTCCAGAGCTTTCAAACCTTGAGGGCATTTAAACAATTTCCCGGCAAAATTACTCAGTAGGATTGAAATATTTGAAGATACTTTACGTTTTTATGATGCATAAGCCGTCTGAGCACAAAAACCTGGCGGCTCACCAAGAAAGCCACTGCTTCTCTGCGTACGTCCGCACGAGCGTGCTGCGTCCGTACACGTGCTCCGGATTGTAGTCGGACGGGATGAGGGGCTCGCGGCGCGTCTGCGGACAAATAAGTACACGTTTAGGCTTAAAATCGTTTATCCCGCTCTCTTCTGTTTGGAATCGACTTCTTTTCCTCGATCCATTGAGGCTGCTCTTGATATGTTGACGGCGCATCTGGCAGATCCACTTTACCAGCGTTCTCGATTGTGGGACCAAAGATGTCCTCATTGGTTAAAGTGCTCTCTGAAGTGGTTGCGGGTAGACTCAAAGCCGTGTACGTGGGTCCAACCGACCCCAACCTGTCACTCAAGAAGAGCCCGTCCAGACCTCTTGTCCGAATATACTCTGAGAGTTAGAGCAGTGCTCAAGCTCCACCTTGAGAGCTGCATATTACCACCGAACTAAAATCGATTGAAGCTGTTCATTCCCTATCGAACGCTTGAATCTGCAAGGTGGAGCCTACCTTTGTGGGGCTGCCCTGCTTTATCCGGATGTCGTGCGTCTCGCGGAAAATCCGGGTCTCCGACGCCGTCGTGCACTCACTGTAGCGGGGCAGTAGGCACTTCGTTCAAGAGTGACTCGGATAACGTAGCATTTGCTACTCACTTCGTACCCCGAATAAAGAGAAAGGTGCCTTCATGAGGTAGAAATTGTCTCTCTGGAGATTCTAGTCGGTACGGTGCGTTTGGAGGATTGAAATAAAAACAAAGAGCTCATTACGCCGTCTACTCGAAGGATGGAGCGGGTTCGGCTTACGGTAAGCACTTCATCAGTCCCGACTCTCGCAGCTATCTGGGACAGTTTGTTTTCATATCATGTGGACTTCAGAGTCAGTACATGGAGTTCAGAGTCACTGATGTGTTATTTTTGCAGCGGTCCGACTAGTTTCTCCCCAGAACACTACAACCTATCCTTCTGGATGAAATCAAAAAGGGAGAGCTGGGATTCCCTGCTTCGCTCAAAGACAATCAGGCTCCGAGAACCCTGACGAAAACCGTTGCCGATAGCGATTCTTGACTTCAATGACTCACCTCTTGATAGATGCCAGGTTCATGGCCATGAAATCGGGGCCCGGCTTGTTGTCAGGATTGGGCTCGTGCTCCTTCCAAACCATCGTGACTGCACGGACACCAAGATGCTCGATGAGACGCCCGAGAAAGCGCCATCAACATGATCAGGGACGCAGACAAGTAATACTACCTTGTGGGCTGGTAATCAGCATACCTAGATACAAGCTTCCGTGCAGACTAGAAGCGGTCGTTTTGATATGTCCTGTTCTCGTTGCCTTCAGCTTATGGCTTGAACTCACTCAGTTTTCCGTGTTCTTTGTTGGGACGGCTTATCATAAAAGGGGCGATGCCTGATATTGGGTCGTGCTTAACGAGAAGGTGCTGGGAATATGACGGCATGTCTGAGGAGCTGACGCGCAGCCGCATCTTGCGACTGAAGTGGGCTTATGCGTGATGCAGGAAACACCAGCTTTTCCTTTGTCGAAGTACAAAAGACTGCGCCACTTTACTCGAAAACGGGTTCATATTGATATGAACGCGAAGTTGATTCTTGACAGGAGCAGGGCGCTTGTACTTTCCTGTTTCTCTCTCAAATCTGGATATTTCGTTCAGATTCGCGTCGTGTCTCTAGGTTTCACCCAAAGCGCCGCCTTGAAACGAGCTGAAAATTCGTCTTTATCTGTTTCAAAAATACTCGTTCGCAATTTGAGTAACGGGTTCCTCCAATCCAGGAAGGTTCAGTTGCAGCATAGGTTGTGTAAGTACACACACGAACCTTCTTTTGCGTTCTCCGGGTCTTGTACCATGTTGATCCCGTACGCGTGCTCCTGCCCGGGCAGCTTCCGAGTAGGCTTCCGAACCTGTAAACAGTCGACACGTGGCGTTGCGTTGTATTCCTTCTCATTCCACTGGTTGCAGAGTTGCCATATTTCTTGACCAACAGGTGCTTGTTATCAACCAATCATGATAATCGCAGCGGGTTCGTTCCAGAGCGTCTGATGTGCATCGCAGCCAACTGTCTCATGATTTTAAAGTTCTCCTCCACCTCCGGAACCAAGTAGGACACTGGCTGCTCGGCGCTTCAAATTTCTCCCAGAATCATTGTAGTCCAAAAGCGCCCATTTATGCCCATTTTGTGGGCTGGCGGTGGCTCAAACAAAGCCCCAGATGTTGTGGCGTTCAAGCAAGCAACCGTAGCTCGAGGCTAAGAACAAAAAGATTCTGTGGAGAAGCTTTTCGAAAGCAATTACTGTATCAACGGGCATAGACATTCCGCTCTCTTGATACAGCGGTTCGATGTCAAGAGGGCTCTTCTGAAAGCTGTGACAGGCCATCTCGAGCTCCCACAAAAACGGCGAGTATTTGCCTTTGGCAGCACGGAATCTTCTTTCCTAAGTCAGCTATGGTGGAGCCCAGAAGAGTGTAAGGGGAATTTTTTGTACCCGCTTGCCCCCTGAAACACTCCTGGCTAAAAAGTTGGTAATATTTTTGAGGAGCAATCAAGTTTGTCGCTGCCAACGACCCCTTCTTATATTTCATAAAAATGACGTTTTCGGCTAGTCTGACAGCCTACAAACTTAAGAAACAGCCAACACCCCAGTTCCATAGGTGCCCGCAGCAAAGAACATCTTATCAAGCGCAGCGGACGAATTGGAAGCCCCTCCGTCCTCAGCTTGGCTAGGACTGAAGTTCTGCAAACCTCCTCGCAAGCATCGCTCGTCTGACTTGGAGTACTATTGAAGAACCGAAAACCTGTTGTGGTTCTATGCTATGACTACTCTGCTGGCCGGTAATAGTGCCTCTCAGCGGCCAAAGTAAGACATGTCAATGCATGTTGCATTGGCAAAGAACGCACAGCAAGGACCTTGGCGAAACGTCCTTACCTTCCCAATCTCGGGGCGGATCAGCATCGCGTTCCATTCCTGGGTCTTGCGGGTCACCCCTAGCCGGGGCTCCCCACTGATGTCCAACATTTTCTTGGTGCCCTTTTTTCAACGGCCCCGAAATGTTTTGTCGAGAGCAACAGCCTCAGGAGAACGTTACCGGAGACGTATAATTGGCCCTCTGGTAGACTCCGGGGAATCCCAGTCTTTTACCGCAAAATGCTGGCGACTTTCTTCAACTTTTGAGAAGGCTGCCAAAGACGTATCGAGCCTCTGGTACTAGACTAAGCGTCTCAGTTCTGTGCATGCACAATGCTGACGAATGCCGGCACTTTCTCACGTCACCTGCAACAATACTGAATGCTACCGCTGGTGAACCTAGCCCCCTTTGGTCCTGCCCAGTAGGCCCACCTTTCGACTTCTCTGAAGCATTACGGCTTTAGTATTGTTGATCAAGACGAGCGCCTGTTTCACTCCATAAACTTCCAAATTGCATTGCTATACAGCTTGAGACGAGCGGACCAACCAAGAGGCAGCCAAGGTCAAGCCCAGATTGCTGCCTCTTTGCTTCCGACTTGTCTCAGCCCAACCAAACTAACTCCACTCCGGAGTCGAGGCAGTCAACGCAAGAATGATCCAAGAAAGAATCTGCTGAAGGCGCCGGGCCGACAAGCACTGAGCAAGTCATTTGATCAGGCATACAGTCAAGCGACAATCAAGCCAGTGCAAAAGTCAGTCTCAGAATGTGACAGGCTTTACTACCTAGTACCGAAAACGGCAGGCACAAGTGTACACACGTCCTTTTCACTAGTACACCAGTACAAGAATCGGCAAGTCGACTTGAGCATCCGAACCTGTTACAATTACCGTATGTCTGCAGACCGGCCCCACGAATAAATTTCTTCAAGCTTGGCCTTATGCCAAGTACTGGAGTCGGATCGGGCTGGTACCTATTCAACCGGGCCATGCAAGCCGCCGGCGAGGCTAGCGTACTGGTTGTCAGTGATCCGACGGATCTGAAGGACGTTTTAGAAGCCCTGCGCCGTCGATTTGTGGGTGCGCGCGCAATGTCATGATTTTAATACTCGGCGTCGGACTCCGGCTGAACGGCTGGCATGCCACAGCGCGGCGTCAAGTACCGCTAGTCACGCAGCGTCAATGTGGTCAAATTAGGTGGATTGCATTCATGCAATTGGACATTTTGAAACCCTGCCTCAGTGTGCCCAATGTTAGCAAATTATTGTACGGTCGATTTGGACATAATTACGGTACCCACGGTTGGAATTGTTCGTTTTCCACCTATAGCCCATGTTCCAGATGTTCTAACTCGGTTTTCAACTCTGCATTCAACAGCCTGTCTTGGTTCCCAGTCCAATGGCAGTGCGTAGCTCAGACGAGAGCCGTCAGATATCCAGTGCAAAAGCCAACTTGCATTGCCTACCTGTACATTACCGATATTCGTAAAGATGAGCCTGATGAGTGAGAAATAGAAGCGTCGTTCTTTGATTGGACAAACGGTACTACTAAACGGATTAATTTAGTGACCATTAGTTCTTCCAGCTCAAACCGTGGCTGCTCTGAGGGCCCGCGCAGAGTCAGCCGCTCCTGAATCGCGTGGGAGGTCATGCCAGGCTTTTCGATCTGGCGCGGTCCAAGCGTGATTACACGCGTACAATACGTACGTGACCATCACTCAGGCTTCATGTAAGCATGGATTGCATGCATAGCTACACTTTTCAAGCTGGACCCGTAGACGGTATAACTTACGGTGTATATTAAAGCCCTGATCGCCACGTTGAGCTATCGGGCAATTAGTAGATCAACGGCCAAACCAGTGTCTCGTCTTTGTGTCTACGCTCCTTACTTACATGGGGGAAACAAACGAAAGTACTTCACTACTCAAGCTAAGCTAGTGGCCCATATGCAGCCGCGGCCTTGCGTCAGCGTACAACGGCAGCTCTTTACTTAAGCTCTCTACAAATTTGGCATGCATGTGCCACATAACAAATAACCACAGCGCCGGGTCATGATCTAGTCGCCGGTAATGTCGGCCGCAAAAGCATGCGCCCACATGCAGTTGCTAATGATTGGCCAAATTCGATCCATGATAGCGTTTCAGTATGCTGCATATGTCGGCGGCCGCCCAGAGCATAAGTTTTTCAGAAACCTTTTTGTACCACCGTCCAATCATGACAAATGCATTTGGCGGCTCTAGTGCCAAGACTTACACGAAGTCCATCCTTGCACACTTCGAACAGATTAGACGTCATATAGAGTTCGAATGTGCCTGCAACCGCTGCGCATGCAGTCGGCCCCAAAAGGCTCTACAAAAGGGATAAGCAGCAGAATACAATGATGGGTATTGTAATCCCAGCTGACGACTCTGTTTCAGATGGTAACTGAGTGCCAAGCCTAGCCGCCTGACTAGAGGGCCCTCTAGCTCTGAGCGTGTGACCATCCTTATTGGCGTTGCGTGTCTACTGTTTACAGGTTTCGTTGCAGGAAGTTAAATATCCTCTCTTCCATGTGTATCCTATCCTTAAGCCCCCGAGGCATGTGTCGCTCGTCCGGGAACACGAGCAGCTCGTAGTCTTTCGCGGCGGCGTTCAGCGCGTTGATCAAGCGCGCCGTATGCCGGAAGTGCACGTTCTCATCTATCATGCCATGCACGAGCATCAACCTCCCCCTCATCGATTCGACGTGGCTCATCACCGAGCTCGCTTCGTACGCGTCCTTATATTCGGACGGATGGCCCATATACCGTTCCGTGTAATGCGTATCGTACCCGTCCCAAGCGGTGACCGGCGCACCGGCCACCGCCGCTTTGAACACCTCGGGGTGCTTTGCGAGCGACATCGCCGCCATGTACCCCCCGTAACTCCACCCGTAAATGCCGACCCGTTCTGAGTCGGCCAGGCCTTGCGAGACGAGCCAATGAACGCCCGCCACCTGGTCGTCTACGTCGATGGACCCCATCCGGTGCTTGATCGCGCCCTCGAAGGCGAGGCCCCGCCGAGAACTACCCCGGTTGTCCAACTGCGAAAAAGGTCGATATTGATCGCTGAATAATGGCTTTGAATAAACATGCGGCCCGGTTCACACTTAGGTAACGTCCAGGACCGTAGTAAAACAGCGCTCGAATCGACTTTCGAAAGAGTCAGGGTCACGCTCAAGCAAGAACAGACAGACGAGGGGCACCAGGAGAGCTAGTCAATTGCGCAACTCCCAGGCCTCTCCCCATCTTTCGCATCTGCATAAGAAGTGGGCCCTGATCTTATACAAGTTTTCGAGACCCGTTCCTGAAGCACGCCCAGCCACTCTCTGTTCTCGGAACCTTGGTTTCCGTAGCGTTAGATCTGATGTCCCCTCCTTCCCAACAGAAGTACTGACGAAAATTGGATTTTCGTTGGAAGCCCCATGTTTTGCCAAAGCTCACGTTGATTATCTCGGCGCTCTTGAGGTCTCCTCTGCCACAACTGGAACCCTCAAAGAAATTCAAGCAACTCCCCAGAAATCCCACAACATTCGTTACAATCTCTTACCTTCCAAACCAGGATCCCCCGGCTCCGCAGGTACTGCGCGCGCATGTCGACGGTCGTCATCCAGCTGTCGCTCACAATCTGGACGTGCGGGCCCCCGTACACGCTCGCGACCGTCCGGTAAGGGGGCGGGCCGTGCAACCGGGGATCCGGGCGGTAGACCGCGCCATAGAGCGGCGTCCCGTCGGCCCCCGGGATTTGCACAATCTCCGGGGGGATCAGGTTCAGTTTCCGCACGCGCTCGATCGGTTCCGGCTGCTCGAATATGGGCTGTATCAACCGGCCGTCTTGCAGGGAACACAGCGCCACTCGGGGGGGCGTCTCGAGCGAATCGTGCAAGTCGACGAAGCGCTGCAACTGGTGGTCTAGGACGACGGCGTGCCGGCCCCGCCCCTGCGTGAGCCGCCGGGGCGCCCGGGGGGATCCCCCGGGGGCGGAGTCGGCGCCGAGCTTCACCACGTACAGATGCGTTTCGAGGGGGGAGTCGAGGGTCCCGGTGAAGTAAACCAGGCCCTTGGTTTCGTCTACCCCGGCCACCGCTTCGACGAGCCAGTCCCCCCCGGTAAGTTGCGAAATGAGCCCGCCTTTCGCGTCGTATAGGTACAGGTGGCGGAAGCCGGTTCGCTCGCTGGCCCAGAGGAAGCCCCCCCGCAGCTGGCCGGCGCCCTTGTGCAGGGTGGTGAAGCAGTCGTTCAGGTTGATCCACGTGCCGTTCTCTTCCGTCAGCAGCAGCTCCTGTTTGCCTGGGGGTAGAGGGATGGGGAATGAAACACGGAGCTGGGGTGCATGCATTGGCGCTTTACGCCCAATGTTTGTGTCCTCGTTTTAGACGAGCGAAGTGGATGCGACAGGAAACAAAACAAGCCGAGAGACCAGAACCACTGTCAAGTAGACAGTACCGCAAACCGGTGGAGTACAGTCCTCAACAGGGGGTGTCCAACCGTCTCTAGAAAAGACGGACCCCCTTAACGAGACCGCGACCTTCTGCGGACAGGCAGCTCCTGACGTCAGCAAGGAGGAGCCGCAAAATGAAGCACAAAAGTTCCCCTTTCAAAGTTGCCCCATCGGATGCCCTGAGTGGGGTTAATGCTCCTTTCTAAGCTGGAATCCTGCCCTTGCATTCGCACCTTGGGCTGGCGCCCACAACTGCTCTATCCAAAGAAACGAGTCCTCCTCACCGGTGGCTGGATCAAACTTGAGCAGTTGCAGCTTGGTCTGCCGCCGGTTCTCGACCTGCACCGCCAGGCTCTTGTCCGGCAGCCACGTACACCGTCCGAAGTACTCCTCGTCCGCGTGCTTCGGGCCCCCCTGCCCACAGTGCAAGTCCATCCAGGTGACGTCACCCCCTGCCGCGGGGATCACCCCCAGCCGCACGCGCACGTTGTTGTGCCCTGCGCCGCAATGGCAGGGTGAGGGAAAGGCGTGCCGGTATGTTAATACGTATGGAGCATCGTCACGAAGGCACAAACGTGAGGGAAAACAGACTGACCGTCGGTATCACCAAGCGAATGGTCCACTGAGAAGCGAAAAGGGCTATTGAATCTCAACCAGCCTGGGATATGAACCAGGAAACAACTCCACTGCTGACCGGTGTTCTCGACATCACTACCACCGCAAGCTCATTGTCAAATCAAAAATAGGCTGGTACTTCTGCGTCTCTTGCAACTGACTACTGCGTTGAAGCTAGCATGTCAACGCCGTCTGATCAAAAAGGGGTGCCGGTATGTCAAATACTTTGGAAGTGAAATCTTTAACGTATATTCTTTATCGAGACTCGTAGCTTTAAAAAAGCCATTAAATTCAAGCCCTACTCACCAGCAAACGGGTATGCGTGGTTTTCCTCCGCCTCCGGCCCAACCGCAGCCTTCCCCTGGTGCATGATTCGGAATTCGGGCACGTCCGAAGAGTCGACCTCGGTAAAAGCAATCATGCTGCTGTCAGGCGACCACCAGAAGCCCGTACGGCGCTCCATCTCCTCTTGAGCGATGTACTCTGCTAGACCGTGCGTCTGGAGAAGACACGAAGAGGAGTCGGATCAGCTGTTCCGAGTGCTTGGAATGCAGTCACAAGAGCGAAATCCAGGGGGGTCTTTGACAAGACTCACCTTCCCCTGAGTGCTGCACTCTGCTAGGACGCGCTGACTTGCTCCCAGCAATGCGGCGAACCAGATTTACTTGGATTGCGATCACACGAGCATATTGAGCCAAGTCTCTTGACGCTACCCTCCTCCTAGGTGCTAAACTCTACTACAACAGCGTCTGGGGCTTTGACGCTTATTGCTTTGCATGTCTTTGTCAAAACGATTCCCCCATACCAAGGACGCAGCACGACAAAGTGCGTCACGGTCTTTCCCGGGCATCTTATCTGAACGATATCCTCTTAGGTTATAGGCGACAGAGAAAACCCAGGCATGAAAAGAAGCTGTCCTTCATTAAACTTCATGCCCTCTTACGCATACAGGATTTGAGATGGTCTACAGATAAGACATAAGTACGGAGGTCAAGCAAGTCCACTGGTCCCCGCTTGAATTGCTAACCCTGCCAACGCACTTGAAGCCCCAAAACATGGCTAAGAGCTCATCGAAGACCGTTTTTCCGCTATTACTGACGTCACATTAATCCATCACATAAGTATGCTTTACTGGTCAGCGTCTTTTCTACGATCATTTGGGCACACCACTACAAGCTCCACCATCATCAAAGAAATACTTTTCAGAAGCTGGATTTGCTGACCTGGTCACTCTGACAAACCTCAAAAGACAGTCGACCAATCAAGAGCTCACCTTTCCTTGCCCCCCGGCTCCGAACGTCAGCTGCTGTGCCTCCCCCGACGTGGCCGGCGTCACAAAGAGCTCGTCGGACTGTACGTACGCCAACATGGTGCCGTCCGGCGACAGCTGGGGGTCCAGAATGGGAGCCCCTGGTGCGCTGGGGACCCGTAATCGAGGCTCCGCCCCAGGACCGTCTTGGACGTAGACCTGAGACGTAACACCTAATCATCTCGACCTTTCCTCCCCAAAACAAAGGCAAACGAAGCCACTTCATACCGTGGCCCAGTTGGTCAAGTCAAAAAGTTTGCGACCTGAAAGTGTCAAAAATTTCGACAGGGTGAAGAAGCTTTTGGACTGGCTTGATTTGACCAACGTCGAAGTACAAAAGTAGAAACTGCCAACATAAAGATCTGTGCATCATTGCCTTCTTTTCCATTGGTGCAATTAGAGCAAAATATGCTGAACCGAGAACTTGTTGCACCTAGAGCCTTTTGCAGAGACATTCTGAACAAAGAAGTCTACCAAAAGTCCTGAGTGAGCTGGCACATGTCTATCAAATGTTACAATTATGAATCCTGGGTAAACCATGACCCTCCTCTACGATGGCTAGGACAACCACACAGAAACAAAGACGATCGCTTCGCTACAAAATGCTGTGCAAAGGTGGCCCCTGCTTTAAAGTGAAGAACATCAAGGTGCAATTTCTGAAGTCGGATGTTCAACAAAACCCGAGTAACCCTATACTCATTGCGGACAACCTTCCAAGTTAAGGTCCTTAAGCAAGCAGAGCCTTTCACCACCCCTTCTATCATCAGGTACAACATCGTTTGCTTATGCAATATTCAAAGATGGCAAAAAAAAAGACACGCCTACCAAGACAAGCAAAGGCGATGAATCCTCCGTTTTTGCAGCAAAACCGAATCTAACAAACCCCACTTTGAAAACAGGACAGTCTCAGATGATAAACCTTTGACCTCCACCACTCACCCCCCCAGGCAAGGGCACCAGTATTCTTGGCACCGCCCCGCCCTTCGCCCATTCATACCGTGTAATACCCAAACCCCGCTCGCGCAACCGTTCTCTTCTTAGCTTCTCTTCCGTCGATATATTCCCCTCGTCAACCCCCGTCCCTGGTGGCGAAACAAGCACCTTCTGTTGCCGGGTTTGAGGGTCATAAGCAAACAGTTTCCGGCTAAGCGTGCCGGTGGGGCTGTAGAGAAAGGAGATGAGCTTGTCGTCTGGACTGAAAGACACGGAGACAGGTGCTATGTAGCCCGGGAGCGGGTGCTGCACAATATCTTCGACAGGGAAGGGGGCCGTCTTCGGGTCCGCGCTCGCTCCTCCGCTTGACGACGTCATTGCTGCTGCAACATGCAGAAAGTGGGCAGTATGAAGAGGTTGGATGCAAGAGACTGCACACGAGTGGAAGAGTGTCAATAAACCTCCCTGCCCCCGGGCCCTATGCCAATGGTGGTGCCACCACTGCCAGACAGCCGCCCTTCTTCCCAGTTCTCGAGGCCGGAAGTCTCTCTGGAGTCAAGACTCGACTTTTCAACAGAAGTGAAACTGCTGCATGGCACCGTGAAAATGGGCATTCACCGAAGTTTTTTCTGAGTACCGGTATCGTATTCTACAGCTCTTATCTACAGAACCGCTTACTTATACGTATGATCGGCTGATATCACCGGTGAAGGCTTAATAGGCCGATGATTCGTGAATTCTAAGACCCGGGGCATGAGTTGCAACCGGCGGACATTGGAGCTGTACGATGATACAACGACAGATGATGACAGCAAATAGGTAATATATAAAACAAGTATTGAGAATATTTTGAACACCTACTGGTACTGCACAGGAACAATCACGAAGGGATTTTGTAAGCCCGTTTGCTGCCCGCATTTCAGACACAGAGAAAGTTCTATGGGGAGAGGGGGGGGAGAGGGACTAATGGCGACGCTTGGCAAGTCCCTCAGCCTCACGGCCTCAGTCCAAGTTGTTGCGGTCTGATGAGAAGCAACCGCGCATGTCTTCTTGATTTTAATTCCAGCCAGTGACTTGGGGCAGAATGGAGGCCATGATGGGGGCCGTGCGAATGGACCTGGACAATGCCAAAGACAGAGCACATCTTGACAGAATCTGCACCAACGTTGCATCTCCTGACCCAAAGGTCAGCATGATGGCCCTCTTCGATTATGTAGGTGCCCAGGACGTCGCCCTGCGAACGCTGAAGACACCAGGCCTGGTCAACATGAGTCTGTACTGTCTAGAAAGGGGGCTCCTTGTGGCAGTACGGGACAAGCTTCGCAACCTGCAGGAGCCAGAGCTGTTCAGAACCACGCTGCCTGTCTTCAGTGACTTCTACTGGCTTGTGGGCATCTTGGTCTACACGGCGAGGGATCCAAGGACGGTGAAGGCTGTCTTGCGGCAGTTCCCGGATGTGGTGAAGGTTCTGGAGGAGAAGGCCTTCTCAAAGACTAGCGAGAAGAGAGCGAAGAAGTTTTTGGAGGTGCAAATGGCAGCCTGCAAAGCGCTAACCTGCTTGACATCTTTTGATGCTCTGGGCACTGCCGATATTAGGGACCAGATTGTGGCAGGGGGGAAAGTGATTCCGCGTATGATGAAGCTTTGGGAGATGAAACTTCTGAGGGAGACCGACACGGAGAAGGACGTTCGGTCCATTTTGATCCTGCTCAAGAACTGCTTGGGCAGTGGAAGCACCACCGCTCTTAGATGTGATGTAGGGGAGCTAGCCTGCGTGATCCCCTTCGCAGCGTTGGTGCTGCATGAGTCTACCAAGCCGGATTACCTTCTCACAAGCTGCCATGTTCTAGCCTCCCTTGGGAAGCAGAATGGAGAGTTGAGATTGAAATTAGCGGCTACCCCCAAGGTGCTTGAGGACGCCATCTTGATTACTTCGTCTGTACCGGATACGTACCTTGCCGCTGCGGCAGACTCGCTAGCTGGCAGACTCGCTAGCTAAAACGATTGAGGCGGACGACACCAAGAGAGAGGCCTGTGCTGCCCTTCTTCAAGGCAGTGGATCACGAAGAATAGGACAGTTGAGGGGCATGCCAAAGTTGGGTGTGAACCACGGCATATACACGCTCCCCAAAAAGGGAGACACTGGTGCGCAGGCAGATTGCTTTAAAGAGGCTGGCGTCAATGTGGAGCACTTTCGCGCGCCTGCTAGAAAGTGTTCATTGGGGGGGTGCTCCGCAACGGAAACGAGTGAAAAGAAGTTGCGGAGATGTAGCAAGTGTCTGCAAGCTGCTTACTGCAGGTGAGTCAATATCAAAGGCGGGGCCAACGCACCATATCGTGGTCATTGCTGCAAATGATCATTTGGAGGAGTCCTTCGGCAACCCGTATCAAAAGCTTGGAGGTGAAGTACGATGCGCAACACTGTCAACATGTCATATCAAGATGTGATTGTGGAACAGTGCTTTGTTGCTTAGATTACCGCTTACGTAAGAGCCTCTTTTGCTGCGAGGACTGCCAGAAGAAGCATTGGCCAACACACAAGATCGTTTGCAAGACCGTTAAGCCGAAGAAAGTTCCCGGAAAGTGAGCCTGATAAGGTGAGCATGGCTGAGAGCTTTCTCGCCATTACCTGCCATTAAAAGTGTGCATTTGCCCTTCAACAAGTTTGTCAGGTATTGCAATTTCGCCATAGCAATTGAGTATACCATGGTCGCTTGCAGGAGTCTGTCCTTATCTGTCCTTCTCGGGTTCGGATTTGAAAGAATTCGATGTCATGTGTCTTTTCTCAGAATCCGCAAAGAGTGGCGTCGTCTATTGTACCAGTACATCCGCCATGCAGCTTCATCTGATTTGCTATATCTTTGCAGTGAAGGTGCAAGACCAACTGTTCGAGATCTTCTGTACATATGGCCGACCTAGGACTCTAGCAGCCTTTGCAGCAACGCGTAAAGTGGGCAACTACATGGCTCTTTCGTTCATCTAGAGCAGACTCTTTTCGTGAATGGGAGCATGAAGTGGCAACTGTTACATCTACTCGTCATAGGTCGTTCTCCTTCGAAATCATTGCGCTCGTGAGCATGTTAGGGGGCTGAGCTCGAGTTTCTGAATCGCAATCATTGGATTCTGTAACCCAACAGCCCAGATTTGTTTAGATAATGTCTATACGAAGAAGACCTTGAAACGCCTTCCTTTCCAAAGCTGTGGTACGGTCGAAGCAGGAAACATAACACAGACTGCGCTACATAGTGACCGTTTTAGTTGCAGCGAGTCCAGAAACGAGATTACCCCAGAAACCTGCAGGTTGTACAAGAAAGTGATTCGAACGGTTTGATAATCGTGAAATACAGCCATGATGGTCACGGTTGTCAAGTAGTAAGTCTAGGATTAGATTGGACGATAGGACTCAATGAGGGAAGCAGGCATAGGACTCAGTATGTAACCATGAAAAGTACATGTTTTGGCCATTATATTTGAAGGGTCTAGGGTGCACAAGACATGGATCATTAGGCGCAAGCTGCAATAGTAATTTCCTTGACAAAGTTCTATGTACGAAGATAGACTGAGGTTTGGCAGATGGGCCAGATCTAGATTCATACGAGGTCGGGTGGCTCTGAAGTGCGTCAATGAATGAATGATTGCATTCTGCCGTGGTCAACTCAACGTGTGTGTGGTTGCGGCTGCATATGGCTATAGCTCACTCAATGAGCCCACATACACGGACTCGATCATGCAGACATCAGGGTTACGTATGGAGTCTTCGGGATAAACCTCTGAATGGTCTGTAAAACAAAGAGCTTCAAACCCCGGGCCGGCTTTGAGCTGGTGGATGCATTTAAGTGTTTTTTAACATTTGAATCTACTGAATGATGCATGGTCAATCATGCCGCCTGCAGAGTGGACCGCAGCACAAGGCGAAGACAATATAGAATCATGTATGGACAAGGTGTGGGCCTTACGAATTGGGCCCTGGTCTATGTCTCTACGTTCCCGGAGTATGCACGCCACTGCATGTTGGCGAGCTTTCCATCGGCATTTCCGAACTTGAAGTTGCGGGGTCCATGCAGCGCCATGCTGACCACACACTGAGTTTTGCCTAGAAACCTCACTGATCGAACTTGCATGCATCGAACCCGTAGGTCGACTTCCTCCTCTTCTTACAGTAAACAGGAAGTGGATAACCACAGAATCAAACGAGAGATGCGGCATCGAGAGGTGGAGAGTCTGTTCCACCTCGATTTCGCGTTCAATAAGGGTCTGCATGTCAATGGTCAACTTGGGTCAACGCTAAGTCCATTCTATCTACAGCCGCGCCGGAGCAGTGAAGGAAACTCTTAATCGACGGACGCTGCATGAGGGCTGCATGACGGAAAATACAGTAGATTAGCCCGCTCTTCGACTGCGGTCTTCAGCATTCACAGCAGAAGCCGCTTCAGTGGCCCACTGCGCAGGTTTGACTTGGCAGGACCGCTCGTTCCATCGACAACCCCAACGCATGGCGCCCATGCGACACGGGTGCTCCAGAAGCCGTAAGACTTAGTAGGAGGCCTTGTTTCGATGCAGGAAGAAGCGTTTGAAAGAAAGAACAGAAAAGTTGACTCCTTTGGAGCTCCTTTGCTTGAGTAGATGAAGTCTGCAATCTGCAACGAAGCTCGGTGCTAGAGCAAACGCTTAGGACGGAGTGGATTGTGACTTAAGCAGAAAAAGCTGTCCAATTTCAGGACCTGACCAGGCTCGGTGCGACGATGATGGCGTTCAAGCCGCTCGCTGGGCTGGCGTTTGTGCTCATGACAGTGACGACCATCCACTTGCAGGTAACAAGCTCCACTGTTTTGTCCAGTGAGGCTGCAGCTTCGGGGACTCCGAATTTTGTTTCTCTCGAGAAGTCTTCCGTTGACTCCTCGAAGGTGACCGTCAAAGCGGTGCACCACGAGAGTTGCTGTTGCAAGACTGTTTCTTTCAGCAGACCCTGCTATCTGATGACAATGCACAAGAAACAAAGATGCTATGGCTTCTGGATAATGAAGCCTGCCCGTTTCGAGCAATATAAGGCTCTTGAGGTGGAGAACAGAATTTGCCAGAAAGGCTGCGAATACCTGCTCTGAAGAATGAAGGCTGCGAACTGTCACTCTCGCAGCATGTTGGAATCTGCTTCAGGTAGCTTTGAATGCAACATCTCCCCAGCCTTCGAAACAAACAGATCCACCGAAATTTTTTTCAAAGATATGGAAGCTAATCCACCGTTCTCTTAGAAGCGACAGTGGCTGCAACGTCTGATTCATCCTTCTTGCAGTACCTCAACGTGGAGATAGGGAACCGAATGTGGTTCAACTTTGATACGTTCTTGAGAGCTTCTTTTAAAATTCCTTTACCCAGGACTCTGCTGCACGAGGGCTGCAAACATATCCTCTTTTCCATTCCGCTTCATCTCCTCTGTTCTTGAGTGTCGGGCAAATTGTTCTAGTCTGGAGCTCTGATCTGAAGATCGCAATGACGAAACACGCATCCAAAGAGATCAACAGTGTCGAAGGAAACCTTGACGCACCTCAAAGCCAGGAAGCCTTGAGCCCCTTCTTGTAGGTAGGGAAAAACCTTCGACCGCTACTTCCTGGTTGCAATTCGTCGCAAGCAAGAGCCTTGATACTTACCAAAATTTTGAATCATTCTGAAATGCATCCCATGCAGGTGCGCGGCGCGGCCGCGGCCTTCGGCTCGTCGCAAACCCTGCACAGCCGCGTAAGCAGCAGCAGCAGCAGCGTCGCCTCGTCCGCGGGCGGCGTCACCGTGACGTCATCCACCGTGAACGGCTTCACTCAGCTGTCGTTCACGACACCGGACGGCCTGTCCTGTGCCACGACCGCCCCGGCCGGAGTCTGGACGTGCACGCAGGGCGGCAGCCCGGTGATGACAGTACCGGTAGCTTCGCTCCCGCTAGGTGGGCATCAAAAGCGGATTTGATTTTAACAGAGTGTTCAGATTCTGGTCGTTGTTTAGGGATGAGGGGTCTTCGGTGTGACGAATGTCGCCGCACAGCACGTGCCTCACCGCTCGAGACCGACCGGGTGAGCGTCAAGAAGCCCGAATGAATCCCATTTCGGGTTGGATGTATCACGGTCCAGAACACCAAAGGCCGTGAAAGTGTCCGTCTTTCTTATCCCGTCCCCTGGGAACTGTCAAAATCAGCCCTCTCAGAGTCTTGTCGCCCTCCTTACGGTACATAAGGATTGCCTTCACTCTTATTTGTGTTGAAACATCGATGAGATCAAACTTCGCGTGCGACTTTCCGTTGACATCCATCCGACCAGCTTGGTGCTCCTCCGTTGTGTTATATTCTCAAGGCCGTTTGGCTGCCGCGTGATCCCTGCCATTGAACGGGTCCAGCATTCCAGTCCGTGGCAGTCCACCGTGTCCCTGCTTTACCGCAAAGCTTTTGAAGACCGTTCGAAGCACGCTAGTATGTCATTAATTAGATTGTTCAGCGTTGAACGGTTGGGGAGTCTTAGCAATCATCAGCCTTCTAATCCAGATTTTACCGCTTAAAAATACGTGATGAGGGCGCAAATCAATGACGCGTCTGTAGGCTCCCCACGTGAACACTTTAAAACCCTTGCCCCCACAGAAGGGTGCGACTGAATGGCGTCTCATCACCCCCAATCGAGTCAGCGGCCGCTTCTCAAAGGGCTTCCATTCTTCCAATCTATGCTGTGAACCGGTCGGCTTCTGTTCGATCTCGATTTCATTTGATTGCCTTACTACGTGCGCACAGCAGGAGCGAAGATTGATCCCCGCGTCTGGACACCCATAAGGAAAGCCCACGCTGCTCCCATTGCGGACCATTCTGACCTGCTCACAGGGAGCCCCGACTTCGAATGAGCGTGCCAGCCTACCTCCCCACCCGATCTTTGTTCATCCGTCAGGACGATTCATGTGGGTAGAAACTCGTCTAACCTTTCAGTTTCGCGCTCCCATGACAATTTCGTCCACTTTTTCTCAGTCCGCCACGAATCCCCGTCACTCCATAGAAGATCCGGTGCTTATTCCTTCGCCTTTTCACACAACCCAACTCCAAACCAGACAGTCTAATTCCCCAGGTATCTGTTCCCCGACCACCCTCACGCCCGGCGGAACCACCACAACAGTGGTCGGTACAGGCCCACCCGGGCAGCTGTCTTTCACCGGGCCGGGGGGTCTGCTCTGCACCAGTAACGCCACGGGGGGGTGGACCTGCATCAGAGACGGGGGCCAGGTGACGAGTATCCCGGTCGCGGCTCTCCCCCAAGGTGCGCTCCTTTTCGAGTCTGTGACGTCAGCGAATGCGTGAACATCTTGCCGTCGTCTCGTTCCCTCTACCTTCTTGGCGAAGTGCTGACGGTTGTGGGCAATCACCGGATTCGAAACCTGGATCTGATCGCTCAGCTTTTAAAGTGAGTCCTTCTAGTGAAGGGGTGCATCTATTCTTGACGAAGTGCTGACGCTTTGTGGGCGTTCACCGGAATCTAAACCTAGATCTGATCGCTCAGCTTTTGAAGTGAGTCCTTCTGAAGAGGTGCGTTGATTGAAGGGATGCTTCTCAATGCAGCTGCGCGTCAAAAGTTGGTTGTTTGCCATGACCTGTGTAATTTGCGGAAAGCTCGTGTCGGACTGATAAGAAGGGCAAGGGGTCAGTCGGCCTGATTGAAAGCCGCAAAGAAGCCGTCTGATCAAAGGTGCAGCTATGCTCTGGTCACATTCTGGTACGACGAGGGAGCCTACTCGATAGAAGGGGTTTTTTCCAAAAAAGTCGACGTGTCGACGCCCACTTTTGAGCTCGAGTGTCTGCTGACTATCAAAGTCCTCACTTGCGTCACACCTGTGCTGTCCGTCCTTCGTTCCTTACTATGAATAAACTGTACCAAAGAGACTATCATGGCAAGTCAAACCCGAACAGTTTGATTCCGTGAGTATGTAGTCGCACCATATGACGATCTTGTGGATCGGATAAGACACCAGGAGCAAAGAAGAACTGTCGTAAACAATGACATCCTGTGGCCTTCTTGACAGGCGGGGTCTGCAATAGGCAATCATTCGCTGCCGGTTCGAGCAGCGGTGGTGCAGGAATGGGAACGGGTCCGACAGGCACCGGCGGGTCTGTGCCGCCAGGAGTCGTTAGCACGAGCATAGGTGGTGGGCCGTAGACCTAAATTAGATCCGAATCTGTTGACCGAATGGAATGGCATAAGGAGGCGGCAATGTCCATCAGAGCCGGGAAGGAGTTTTCCGAGACGCTCTGACCAAAGAATGATATCCGGCAGTCAGATCGACTCCTGGGGGTGCACTAAATCAAGCTACTATGGCACACTTTGCTTATATCGAATGGTTTTAAGGACCTGCGCTACGTACGTCTGAACTTTGAGTCGTCATGAGGAAAGACTTCATCGGAGTCTCATCAAGGACTTTGAGCATTTCAGTCGTCGTATCCCTGTACTGCAAGTACACGTACGTATAGTTTTAACTGCATGAGGATGCATGCTACACCGCGCGCACGCGTACGTGATGGCAGGACGTTCAAAGTAATTCTCCGAATCTTAGCTGCATCGTACATGGTTTTCTACATGATCATCATGTACATTAGCAAATAGTCAAGTTGCAGTCTCGTTCGCCCGGACGCGCAAAAGTTTCACCATGGCCGCCACGCCGCGCATTGCCATTTGCAAACGAATGGCACTGATGATTTCGGCCCCCGTACGTGCAGCCAGATGCATCATGTTAATGCCATCTGACAGCTTAACGCTTTCAAACGCTGGAATGCCATGGATCATACGCTTCTCACGGCCTCGATTGCATGCATCAAGGATATTGTTCACGGTGGCTTTATTGGTCCTTCGACATGTTCCAACGGCGCACTGTAGATGAAAAGGAGCCAGTTCGTTGCCGCTTCTCATCATCAAGCAGGTGCAACGAAGCCGAGGTACACATCAGTCAAGAACTCATTAATAGGGCGACAAAGTAAGCAACGCCGTTCATACCGGACCTTTTTTAGAGCCAACAGTCAAAATAGTACATCAGTATCTGAAGGGCCGCAAGGTAAGTCGGCACCGTCTCCGCCTTTAATATTCTCAAGCAAATAGGGCAGTAAGTGCATCATTGATCACGGTAGGCTACGATCTGTCAACACACTGCAAAGGTCCGGAGTGACACTGCCTAAGCGATGTGATAAGAACGTTTTATCCGCAGACACGCGCCTATGCTACGCATAGGGAGCTGTTCGAAAGCGAACACCTCTTGTTGTTCTCAGAACAATCCTCAAGCGAGGGTTTTTGAAGATCCACTGTCTCCAGCAGAGGCACGTGTCCGATGGTCCCTTCCCCCCACAACGCCGACCTAGCAACAAGGAAAACAGCTGTCGCAAGCTCGCCCTCAGGAACACCCCCAAACAAAATGCAAGGATCGAAGTACAGTCATCCCATATCGCCCTGCCTGGGCGACATGGATTTTGTCAAGCTGGGACCTTTCCCTGACCGGCCTGCTAAGCGAAGGGGACTTTGTCTATGACGAGTTCGTCCATGGTTTCCGTTCCAGCTATGGCGAGGCCGTGCTCGTTCGCCAGGTGGAGCACGCAGATGAAGCACAGGTGCACCGAGATGTCGGGCAGCTCCGCTGCGGCGCAGTCCGCCGGAATGTGCTCCAGCAGGCCGCGGAACGAGACCCCGTCCTTGCGGCTGCCCTCGGAGGCGTCCTGCGACGGAGAAGAGAAGAGGGTTTGAGCAGCGGGGACCGGGTAACGTAGATGGGTCAGTTAGTAAGGGGGGGCTGAGAACGACCTGAACAACTCCGCGTACAAAGTGCGGGAACAGTGTGACTTGGATGGAAGCAAGCTTGCTTGGACGCGTTTTCTGGCAGAGATTCCATATCGCAAAAGTCTCGTTACGGTTCGCGGAACATCAGGTTCGTACAAGCAGACAAGTAGATAAATGCAGGAGGTGGCCAGCTTGGAATCAAGGAGTTGGGAAACTAAGGGTCCAACTGAAGGAGTCTTCATTGCCGACCGCAAAATCCGGCGCCTTGAAGATTGAAAGAGCGGAGCCGAAAAGATTGGACAATCTTAGCACGGAAAACGGAGACACTTTCGAAAGAGGACATGGCGAGGTTTGATATCTAAGAGTCGACAAGCCTGTGGTCATGTCACGCCGTAACCAAGAGTTTCGTACTGAGCCTCGCCACGTCGTCGATTTCAACAGCTCCACCTCCCGGTCCCAAGGTTACTCAGTCTCTTGGATTCCATTCTGCTGGAAGAAGCTCCCTTTGAGCGCTCACCTCTTCCTCCTGCCCCGGCGCGCACTGCAGGCCGGTCCAGAGCGTCTCTTTCAGGATCTTGACATCGACCTGTTTGGACGTCCTGCAACAACGAAACGGAGGCCTGTCAGGTCCTGAACGTGGTCGAAGCGTACAAAAATTTCGTGTCTCTCTGAGCTCCGTCGAAGTGCCAGCCTGTTCATCGAAGACGTTGTCATACGATCTCAAAAGCTGAAGGCGCTTCTTGCTCGTTTCCATTCAACAAGGTCGACATCACAAGGTCTAGGGATTCCGTCACTGTGCATCAAGCAGTACATGTTCCACAATTGAAGGACGATTGTCCCGAGCCCAAACCGTTCCTCCGGGCAAGTCACCTAGGCAAGCTCTGACGAAGCTTTCATCGAAGCACAGTCTCACCTCGCATAGTTGACGTCCACTTTCTCCACTTGCCGCGGCTGCTCCACTAGGCCGTCCGCTTCGTCTTCCGGACCGTCCGGCGCGTTCCAGTCTGCGCCGCCCACGAATGGCGACCCACCCGCCCCATTATCGTCGTCGTCGTCGCCCCAAAAGTCGCCTGCGTCCCCAAAGTCCATCTGCGTGGCAAACGCAGGGCCGGCCTCGGAGCCTCCACGTGTCCCTGCACGTAATGGTAACGGAAGTATTTACTAAACAGAGTGTGCACAAAGAGGGCACACGAACTAGAAAACCCAACCTCAAAACGCGCCCCGCACCCCACCCTATCCTAACTACTGAACCAACCCTACCCGTCCCCTAGGTGCCAATGTTAGTGAACACTGGCAGGGAAGACGTCCGTTCCCGGGATTCCCTCCACGACGTCGCTGTTGGGATTCTGGATTCGTCACGAAAGTTGCTGTGCTGGTCGCAATCAAATCGGCACTCCATACCGAGATGTCTTAGAGATGCTTGTGGAAGACGGAAGAAGAAGGCGGACTCCAGTGCGCTGTTCTGTGGTTAGACTGCGAATGAAAACAGGGCGTCACTATCCACAAAGCCGCTCTGCGAATCTCTAGACAGCTTTGATCCGCGGTCAGCCGCTCGACGTTCCGCATAACCTGATGGACCAGAGCCCATACGACGGTCTTTCAAGAGGGCAGGAGTGGCCTTACCGGCAGGTACTCGGACTTTCCGGGGTATACACTGCACGAACAAAACGAGACGTCATCAGCAGTGTCAAGCAGATTGGAGTCAACGCAGGATTGATCATAACGAAAGCATCATGTCCCAAGCCCGAGCAAGGGAAGCTTTGGCAGGCAAGGAGTTGCTGTCGCTCACCAAGATATTAAGCCACCAGATCCCTCATGATCAAAGTGAGCCGCCCGGTTATGGAAGAGGAAACAAAAGCACGCCGGGAATGCCGCAGGAGAAGCAACCTTACAAACGGCGAACGACGAAGGGAGTGCTGCAGCTCACGATGACGATAGCACGGGGAATCGCTGAAAAGATCCAAAAAGACACACCAGAATTTTCACCGAACGGCTAAGAAGAGAACAGAAAAGTGGTGCGGGCGTTACTCCAGATATGAGCTACAAGGCTACAACCAACGAAGCAGAGCACATCAAGAACATCGCGGAGAAGCGACGCCAAAACCCAGAGCAAAATCGAAGCCGGAGGACGCTGGAAAGGAGAAAGAGCACGTCCAAAAATGAACGCGAACGACTGTGACTTAGGACCCGAGATTGTTGCTCCTCACCACAACGTTGGGCCGCAGAAAGAGGCGCGCCAGCCACATGGGCTGGTAGTGCAGGTCCTCGGGGAGGAGCGTTTTGGCGTCGGTCGTGAGCGCGGACGGCGCCAGGCAGATCTCGCGCTCGTCGTCCGCGGGCGCGTACTGCGGGTCCGAGAGGTCCGGCAGGTTCTCGAAGTCGAGCAGGAACGGCGCGTTGCGCGGGCGTTTCGGCTTTGGGGGGGCGTCGGCGGCACCATGGTCTTCTGTGTCTGCGGGAGAAGAGTCGGTTGAAACGTCATTCAGAGCCCTTTGCGAGGGAAAGGTTTGGTGAGGGCAGCACGACTACGTAAAGTTGCGCTAGTCCGAGTGTCTGCATCTGCGGGACGAGACGATTGGGCGCAGATTCAGTGTGGTGTTGAGATCCATCTTATGTGGCCCATCCCTGTGGGGCCTCATGAGCGGTCCCAGGAAGAAGAGAGACAAAGAAAGGTTGACGAGAGCTTTCGGAAGGACGAGGTAAAAGCAGGACGATCTGTGTGTCTTGGGCCCTTGTATTAAAGATAAGCAAGGGGGAGATCACCTGCAAGGTGGGCATCCAAGTAGAAGCAAAGCAGAGCGTCAGTGATTGGAAACTTATTCCACAAACAGGCCATCAACCACTCGTCTGAGATAGGTGGCGCTTTCAAGATCGACTGAAGCAGTTAAAGATGCTCACTTCATCCGTCGTGCAGAGGCTTTCAGGCCAGTCGCGACTGACACCTGCACATCGACATTGCAGTCCAGTTTACTGAAAACGCAGGTACTACCTGCGCACTGTTTCCCCTCACCTTTCGGCCTGCCCCTGGCTCGCCAGTGGTCCGCTCCCGCCCATGATTTACCCCTCCCTTCCGCCCCACCTTCCAGCCACCGCACGACATCCTCCTCCACGTCACTAGCAAAACTGACCCCCGGTTCGTAATCCCCCCCCTCCCTCCCCTGCTCCACCTGCCCCTCATCATCGTCATCAGGACCCCCCCAATCGTCCCCCCCCCCATAGACCCAAAGTCATCGTCCATATTGGCAGCAAAGTCGGCCCCACCCCCCCAGCCGAAATCCAGGGGCGGCTGCGCCGCCTCTCCTTTTCCAGGGGTTGAAAATGCCTCTCCGCTCGGACCCCCCACAGAGGACTCGTCAGCGGTTTTGGCCTCGGCGGCCGCCCGGTACGGGTCGTTTAGCAGCTTGACAATCTCTTGCAGCGTGGGGGAGATGTGCAGGGCTCTTTGCACCCCCCGGCACATGGCTTGGATCCTATCCTGGAGGAAGGTCAGATTGGCCCACTTATCTGACCCGGGGTTAGGGCCGGGTTTGGCGCTACCCCGATCGGGGATGTCCCCTGAATCGAAGACAATCTCGCAACCGCGGAAAACGGAGAGGTTGTTTAGGAGGAGGCCCTTGGCACCCCCCTCGTCGAATTGGGCGGAGGTCTGGTGGAACAGGGGGTCGACCGCGAAGGCCGCTGCGGTCAAAAAGCTGAACATCAGGAAAAGGAAGCAGTCCCGATCGATCTTCAAAATACAGCGGACTGAACTTAGATCGAACATTGCTAAGGACAAACAAGGATAGCTTCCCCTAGTAAGAATGTGACTCAACCTGGTAAGCACGACGCTGCTATCTGAGTAGCTGCAGGGACGATCGATTGGACGAGAAAAGGAATGCAGTTGACTTGCAAAACGCCTAAGCTAGGCTCTGCTTGAGTGTCTCTGGAACTCACTGTCAAACTTTTTGAGGTTAAGCGCCTCCAGTGTCGGCTCAAGTGTCGCTGAATGGCCCTGCATGATGCAAGCAGACAAGACAACCTTTCAAAGAGAAGTGAGGGCTTGTTAAGTTTCTTAGACAGATGGCTGGCCGGCAAATGGCAAATGCCCCAGAAAACACGTCCCTCTAACATCTGGTCAAAGCTCATAGCTGTTATCAAAAGCAGGCTTCCTGTGTGAATTGACGGTGTACACGAAGAGATTGCCAGCAAAGCTTCAAAACCCCGCTTAACCGCCCCCCCTAGATTGTCATCGCCAACCTTAAAGGGGTGTTCCAAGTAGTAGGGGCTGCTCCAAATCTTACCTTCCTTTCTTTCCTTGCCTCTCCCTGCCTCTCCTCATCCTCCCCTCCATCCGCATCTCCCCCCTCGGCATCTGCATTGTCTTGTTCAGTTTAATCAGCAGAGACTATGGGAAGCTGCTTTTATTTCCCCAATTCGAAACAATCAAAACTTATTTTTTGTAATGTACCAGACAAAGAAGAACATGCTCAAAACACATTTGTCTCTTATAAAGCCAACCAGTGACTGCTCGTAAAAAAAATTAGTCAACAAAGGAAGGCGTTTCAGGTGAAAAACAGCGGACAGCGCCTCACCACACTAGCGAAGATCGGTGATTCTTGTCAGATCACACTCAATTTTCAGCTTTGGCATGGGGTTTTACCTACAGCACTTACCTGTGTCTGCTTGCTCTGCAGTGGTCCTATTGAGCCCTCCCAGGACTTTGTACGTTTCAGAGTGTGTCGCATCAACTCGCGTGGCATAAATTTTCATACCGGTTTCCAGGACGCAGCTCGCCTACAGGAGTTCCCACAGTCTTTTCAGTGAAAGTTCCGCATCAAATTCCACAGATGGCGAATATACTTGCCGCTCTCTGCATTGGAGTTGTGACAAGGGAGGTCCAGCTTCTGTGTAAGCCCTCATTCTTTGTCTTTACCAGGGCAGCACGCTCAGAAGATACCAAAGCAGTGCAAGCATCAGACTTTGTCATGAAACTCAGCTGCAAGTTACAGCCGGAGGGGATTCCGTATTACCTTCTGAAAGTTTGTCTGACTCCCATCGTCATGGTCGGCCAGGACGAGGTCGCTTGCATGGTCAATGAGCTTCAGCTCCCAGGTGTTCTTTTGCGTGATTTTCTGCAACAGACCCAGGTTACAAGTCTTTGGAGAGATTCCAAAAAGGACCCAGTCTAGGCCACACAGCTCTGTAAGTGGGCTACATTCAGGAGGCCAGCACAACCTATAGATGGAACCCTAATGCAAATGATGCTCTGCACTTTTACCTTCATTTCGTCACCATGCAAAGCGAAAGAGACATGCATCAGGTAAATCCATCAAGTACGTCACACGCATAATGACTACTTGTTCGGACCATCCAACTCGATTGCTGTACGCGGTGGAGGCAGCATTTATCAAACAGGAGACTTCATTTTGCAGTTCCTTACGTTCTCAGAAGCGAGCTTCAGACAGTTGGCAAGCATCTGGTTCAGCAGCTCCGGAGCCAGCTCCTCCCTCGCCTGCCTTTCCACACTCCTGCTCTGGAGAACCGGTACTCCGTCTTGAGATGGTGGATTACTTTTTCTAGATGGGGCCAGCCCCGCCCCTGAGTGTGCATCATCCTGAGCAACTCTAACTTCAGCAGCCTCAAGTGTCTCATCGCTTTCCTGCAACACCCTGGATCCTGTGCCTAGGCTACTCGATGGACTTGGCTGGGCAGCCCCATCTGCATCGCCCCTCACTCTCAAGCCTTGCATTGTCACAGTTGTCCTTTGGTCTGTAGATTTTCTGGCTCCTGGTCTGTGAGATGCACTTCTGGGGCGCCCGGGGGGAGGTATGTTCTCCTTTTGTAAGCTTGACGCCATTGATATCAAAATCGGATGATGCGAACAGCGTCAGTTTTAGATTGTTGAGACAATAACCTTTGAACGCTGTGCATTGTGTGCCGCTTGCTAACAAGCAGTGCCTTTGCTCCTAATCATGCGACTCTTGAAAAGCCTTTTGCACAGGGACGAACGTTCACAGGGAGCAGATATCGTTATGGGAACTCTAGCCGAGGTAGTAGTAGACTCTTGCTGCTTGCAAGCAGAAACTCTTGAGCGCGCCTGAAAAGCTTCTTTCTTCCCGGTCCGATCTCTATTGAACAGAGCAGCTGAGGTTGATGTACCTTTTCAAGTTTCATAGGGTTTTGGCGCGCCCTGTTTTGGACCGTCAGATTGACGATTCACCGTCATTCGCCTGGGTGTTTCGCGCGGTTGTGTCCGTCCGATCTTGTTTCACACGCAATGGACGGCCTCATCTGACGTACCGAAGCTAGGCGTTTAAAAGAGAACATCATGCAGGCACCATCCTGGTACGGCACGAATTATCAATAATCCTAGGTTACCTAGGTATGTTATCTTTGAGTTGGCTTGGCCAACGCTTGTTCTTTTATGATTAATATATGCTACAGTATTTTTATATTGTTATTGCACGCCTAGCGCTGAATTCCTGAGGGTTGGCCAATGTGCTTGTGCGGTATGTTGTTTCTTCAGACACATTGAATGTGGGGAGGCAAACTCTGAAAAGCGGCTGCCGCGCGTACTACAGAGCTATCAGCTCTGACCGCGCTCATAAGGAAGGAATGGTTTCCACATGGCCTCTGCGATTTGGCGTTCGATTAAATTCTCATAAGAATGAATGCACCTATTATCGCGAAGCTTGCGGAAGTCTCGCATGCTTTCCTCGTTCAATCTCCCAAATCCATCCGCACAACAAATGTCCCACCAATCCTGCCTGGTACCATTCAAAACATTGCTTACTTGAAGGCATGTTGTGAGACTCAACTTTCCCCGCAATCACCAGCTTGCAAAAGCACACTGCGCTCATGTAACAAGCTTTCTGACAGCAGTCTACTGATCGCAACTTGTCTGCTTGCGCCTGCCGCCAATTGCAGATTGAAATCAAGTGTAGTTTCAAGGCCTGCTACGTCACAAACCCGCATTGATACAAATACATCGTGTTCATTGCCATTCAACATTGGACTTAAGCTGATACTTGGACAGCATTGTCATGACCAGATCCCCACATGCATTTTGCAACTCCGATGGCATATCACATGATGCAACGCAACCTCCAACTGAGTCCTGCAGACATGTGTGGACAAAGCACCGCAAGCTTTCACAGTGTGGGGATGGGTCTTAGGAAGTGGCAACCAAAAGAGCCACTCCACAGACCTACGAAGTGTTCGCCCGGATCCGCCAAGGCCATTTACTTGGTTTCCATATTTCCGGTGCTTATCTCTTGCCACCCCCTCCGCCAAGCTTGGGTCCCTTGCCGCCCGCTGCCTTGGGTGCCTTCGTGGCCCCCTTTTGTTGCGACTTCTGAACCTCCACCTTCTTGGCCTTCTTCTCGTCCTTCTGCTTCTTGATGCGCTCCTTGATCTCCCTGCATGCATACAAAGAGCTCAGATACTGACGAGTCTGTATCATGGACGGAAACACGAAACAAACATAACCTTACATGACTCTTCCACTTTCTGATACTGATCCTGATACAAAGTTGCTCGTGAACGTTGCCCCCCCAACAAAAAACGCACTCATAGGTCTCAGTAAAGCCGAAACCAGGTAAGAGACGCATGAGGATCACAGAGTGAGTCCCGGGACCGCAATGACTGAAGGGCCATGATTCAGCCGAGTTTAGATAGTATGATACAATCAATGTGACCGTCAAGGACACTGTGTTCCAGCATATTGCAGCCCCTGTTCACTTAGTCAGCCAACAGATTGACAAGCGTAAGGGTCATCGCGACAGAATATGCAGCGCACAATGTCAAGCGACCCGGCATGCCGCATATCCTGTTCAGAAATCATCTGCCCAGTGCTACATGAGCTGCGTTGCTAGACATTACCCATGTAAAGCATGCAATCACCCTTTTAAGACCAGCCAACACAAATGCAAAGTTTGACCAGTCGGGCAAAACTGGCCAGCACATCCAGCCAGCAAAAGAGCAATACTCACCGGAGAGCGGTATCTCTGTTTGCAGCGCGAGTCTCGGGCTTCTCCGCCCGCCTCTTCTGGATCACCTCAAGGGAGGCTCCGACGATGGACCTGCTGAAGGGCTTGGCGTTGGAGCGCTTCTTCTTACGCTGGGCCTGGTCATGAATATCCTGGAAGACAAAGGGGCAAAGCAGGGGTCAATCCCCAGAGAAAGTTGGCACGTTAATCCTAGTCACGTGATTCCTCCAAACCACTCCCATTCTCTGTTGGGATGACGCCTAATGCGTGTCAGACCAGGACGCACAGCTTGTTGCCAAGCATGGTGCCGCACTCATCCTGACTGCAGACTTGCCAAGCCAGCATGTGCACCAGCGCAGAAGTGTCATGATTTCTGTCTCTAGGGGTCTTGGTTACAGAAAATTGGGCACCTGCTGCCTAGCGCGATGACATTGAATAGCAATCAGTGTAGATAAAATGTATCCGCCCCCGAACTTGAAAAGAAGCAGACCCAGAAAGGACCGAAGAAGCAACTATTCGTCAAAAGTCTGCTGCGACGCACCTTCTTGTGCTGCTTCCTGTAGAGGGCCGTCCAGTACAGCTTGGAGGGCTTCAAGCGGTTGTGAAACAGCCTCTTGCACTTGGAGTCCCTGAACAGAAAGACCTGCAAGGGTGCACGGAACAGGCTGTTACATTCCCAAGACAATCCACGTAAGTCCAACCGCCCGCATAAGGGCCTCTGATTGCAGTCCACGCTGGGGCACAAGCTCGCTCGGATTGGGAATTGTGTTTTGGTGCATTCTCTGACTGTGAACGCTGGCGTGTAGCTGGCCCTGCCCTTCTGCACTTCTGCCAAGTTGATGCGTGCTTCTGCTCGTGTTTCATTATTCCAGGCAGAGCTTCTTCCACTACACTGAGCCATCACCCCCTTTCTCAACAGACTTGTCTGCCGTGCTCTTCACCCTTTGCCCGGCCCCGTCCTCTGCTCCCATAGACTTCCAGAAAAACCTAGAAATTAACCGGCTTATGTCAATCCCTCATAACTTGGTGCCACTGCTCTCACAAACGCCCTAATGAAGCGACGCTGTAGAGGGGTAGGTGCACTGTAAACCAGACTGCGGGGGTTCTCTGAGCTCAGATTTTTGTATTTCTTCATCTTTGCTCGGTAGCTGACTTGACGTCAGTTGCTAGCAGGCCCATAAGACATGTGGCCAACTACGACCTATGCTTGAGCGGTAACCATTAAGGTTTCGCTTGGATCCCTGATTGGTAGCGCAGAGCGGAACTTTTCAACAACTGCTGCTGATTACCATTACCGTGGCAAGCACGGATTCTAGCCCCTGTGTAACTGATTGGGCAAGACCAGCGGAGAAGGAGGGCCCTTCTTAAGCATGCGGACTTGCCGCAACAGCCTTGAGTGTGTCCCAAAGAGTAGGATCGCAATGCAACTCGTGTGCGTAAACATGCCCCTCGGCCCGTCTTCTCGCTGCTACCTCCCCTGTTCTCCAAGCCCCCTATCCGTCCCTTCCAACCAATCATCTCAGCAACTATGCACACCGCAACTGTTACCAGAGTCCAGCCCTCTCGGTCAAACCCAATTAGCGCTCTGACCCCTGGTCGTTTGCAGCTGCTCACCTGGGAATCGGACCGGATGAACCGAATCCCCCTGCCCGGGTAGATCTTCGCACCGCTGAAGCGGCAGACCTCCGTCCTGCAACACAACCAACTTGTAAGGCGCTGCCGCACATGTTTCCGGAATCAAACGTTGTTTCGCAGACAAACTCCCGAAACCACAGGCATTCAGCACCCAGCAAAGCCCCACGGTATGCTAACAAAACAAGGGCGCGCCCGTCACTCACTTGAGCACCATGGCTGCAGGCTGTCCAGAGAAAGAGGACAGGGGAGAGCATGGGACAGCACAAAGTTCTGAAGTTCTTGGGGTGCCTTCCGTCGATGATCGATTAGTTAAGCTCGTCGCGGAAGAGTACTCACCGGAAGCGGAACGCTTCTGCCAGGATTTCGACGCGGCCGCCCGCGAAGACGCGTCTAATATAGCTGCGGGCCGCGGCCGCGGACGTGAAAAGTCCTGCGGAGAGCGGACATCCGGCGCCAGGCCGGATCTTGCCGCCGGATTCCGGAATTCGGTATCCGAAACGATCGGGATAATGATTATTTTGACGACATGCGGGATCGTTCGATCTCGGAAGTACAAACCGGTCGCCGCCTAGGACGGCAGGACCGCCCGGTTGCCGTTACCTACTGAGTCCATCCTGAGCTGCCAGCCTACTGCAGCGGGCTAGCGTACTGGTATCGACTTTCGCGGCCACTAAAACACGACCGTTTCCTTCTAGCTGCAAGGTCTGGTACCCAATTCTGGATTTTACTAGTACCGGTACTTCAAAATTCAAGCCTCAACTTGGAGTCCACAGGTCCACAGGATCTAGGTAGGTATGCAGGTAGGTACTTGGTACTCCAGAGTCGGCCACAGATACGGTAGATAGGTACTAGATACCGTAATTAGGCATGCAGGTACCTGACACGTCAATTCCAGTGCACTTTGGCACCCTATGAATTGTACCTACCGGCAGTAGGACTCCCTACCTTATCTTCAGGCTTCAGCGTCTTGATGCCCAGTCTGATTTCCGGCCGTCCAACTGCACCTCTGTAAGTACCTACCTAGTAGACTCCGAAGGGCGCAACAAGGGAATCTCCAGTCTAGAACCTACAGACCCACAAAAGTGCACTCTCTTATCAGGGGCTTGTAGCTTGAAAGTCCTTCGTTGCTTCTCTCAACAGAAACATTCTTCAAGCCTTTGCGAGGACCCAGTTGCGCAAGAGACGTCGAGAGCTGAACCAGCGGCAACGTGAAGAGCCGAGCGGAGGCGTAAGTGTGAGCATTCGCTTGCAGAGGCTGCGACTTGCTCCAAGAGTAGAGAGTGAGAACTTCCTTCCATCCGCCAATTCTGCATGCACGTTTCTTTTTTTCCATGTTTCTTCGTTGTCTGCAGATCTCTGGCTTCTTCTATCCTGCTTCCTGTCTCTCCTGTCCTTCTCTTCTGTGTACTTATGTGTCATGTTCAGCAACGCTAATGTTGTGAACAGGGTCAGCTTGTTGTGACATGCTTTTGATTCAATGGTGTCATCAGGAACCTAGTACATCAGTGCGATCTCCTCGACACTATGAACATATAATGCAGCCTCTGATCAGATTGCTTCTCTCTCGAACCTGGACACCATCAGAGTTGTAAACAATGCCCACAAATGGACACACAATCAAAGACGTAATTGTTGCCAAGATCATTGTTTATCATTAGGTTTGTTTATCATTGGGTTTTGGAGGCTCTTCATTGGGAATGCATCTAAGTTGCTCTCTCCACGGATTCCTGCCTTCAAAGAGTTGAAACGACGTGTGTGCTTAAATTTGAATCAGACTAACCTTGATCTTCAAGAAGTTAAGGGAACTAGAATTGAGTCTGGTAAATCACAGCAACTCTAAGCCTGTCATTCAGCACTACCATCCGTAACAGATAAAGGTCTAAGCTTGCAATCTCCGTCATAGCAACAGAATGCAACCTTTTGCTGCAGGGTTTGGCCTGGAAAAGCTGTCCACTTTCCTTCAAGAGAAAAGCCCGTACTTTGAATATTCTTGTATCGAATGCCATTTGTTTCCTGATGAAAGCTGAGAAGGAAAGTTCAAAGGTTTGAAGCAGATTTGAATCAGGTGAACTCTATCATTGATAGTGGATTGTGAGCAATGAATGAACTTTGATGATATGTCATTGTCACTGCATTTCTGTGATTTTTGATAATAGGGTATTTGTGCTCGGATTTTTAGAACGATACTTAGCGTGGTGGTCCATCAGACCTACATTTCCCAAGCAAGGGTGTTGCCAGGCAAACACAAGAGCGATTTATTAACAAGCACTCCAGTCTTCAAGTTCTTTTCACATGCTCACTACTACGTCGTGTCAACAGCTTGTGGAAGGACGGACATCCTCAATTCTGGCTCCATATCAACAGCTTTTGTGAGGAAAGAGCAGATGCCATTCTTCAATCCGTATCTTACAACCTGAAGTCGTGTCAAAGCAGACTGAATGCAAAACGCGTTTTGATGCGGTGCACGCAACCACCTAGCTTGCTGCAGTGAAACATATTGCGGCCACCAGGAGGGATTGAAGGACACTTTTAGCAAGCGAGCTGGGGCGTCACATTGCCAAAAACATAGGTTTTCGTTGTAAAAGTGGAGCCCAATCCCATGGTGACAAACACCCTCCAATCACGAGCTTTGGCGCTCAAACCATCTTCTTCTTGCTTCTTCATCGGATTTACCGGTGCGCTCTCGAGCATTTGTTTGCGAAGGGCTGTACTTGATTGTAACTTAACAAATAAATAGAGTCGTGACGTCTCTCGCCTTTGCTCCGACTTTTTGCCTTCTTCCTTGCAGCCCCCAATCTCTACCAGTCAGTCGCCGAATGAACAGAATGAACGAATCAGATAGATTCAAACAGAATCAGAACCAAACGAATCAAAAAGAATGAATGATCATCCATTCACATCTCACTCCAAGTTCCGACAATTTCCCACCTTTCTGCAGCCACAATGGCTCCCAAATTGACCTCGTTCCTCTACCTGGCGACGCTCCTGGCGGTCTCCGCCGTCAACGCGGCCGACCTCGCCGAAACGCTCAAGGCCGACTCCCAGGCGATCGTTACCGCCACCTCCGCCGCGGCCGACTTCCTCAAAACCATCGACGAGTCCAACGTCGCCGAGAAGGCGCCGCTCGTGTTCGGCCTTCTCGCGGACGTCCACGAGAAGTATAACGTGGGCACGATCGACCTGGAGCCGATTCCCACCCCCCGCCTGAACCCCCTCACCGACGAAGAGCAAGCGGAGATCGAGGGCAACTTGAAGGCGATCGTGCGCGCGCAGAAGGACGTGTCGGCGGAACTCGCCGCGAAGACGGCGCTCTTCGTGGGCGACGGGTACGACCAGCCGATCGTGTGGGTGCTGGAGGATACGCTATCGGCGGTGGGCAAATACGCGGCCGCGCTCGAGCCCAAGTTTTTGGGGCTGCCCAGCAAAGCTCTCAAGAGGCAGCTGGAGTATCTGCTGGGAAAGGCGATCAAGGCGTATACCCCGGCCCCTGCTCCCAAGGCCGCGGCAGCAATCTAGACTTTCGTTTTTGCGGATGAAAGAGGCTCCGAAGGTGTTAGGTTACTTGTCGCGAGCGGGATGTAGGCGCTTGGGAAGATATCCAGGACTCGGTTTTCGTAGACGGAGGCTCGATGGGTTTGCTCGTTCGAAGGGCGTCGAGATGACATTGAGGTCTGATTTTGGTAAGAGCTCCGGAGCAGCGTCCAGTACTTTTGGAGAGAAATTGTGAGAAAGTAAATTCAGACTGTCGAGGAAGGGTGGAGAAAGCAAACGTTTTTACTCGAGTTGGCTGGTTGTCAAAGTAGTGAGTAGATACCAGAGATAGTCGGGGGCCGTCAAGGATAAGCCGGCCGGAAGACTGGGGTATGGAGAGGCGCAATGGAACGGTCAACTCCTGATCTCGAGTAGCCTTGCAACATCCATTTTACAGCGCTCGTCTAACCTTGGCTCTGTCCTCGACTTTGCCATTCCCGCCATCAAATTGTGCTACCGATTGCCTCTGGTGACGCAGTTCGGGCCAGCTCTTGATTTTCATCGGCAATCTCCTTCGAACGAAGACCATGTCCCCTTCGTATTTACCATGTACTAACAGATTGCACGCACAACCGTCGAAGCTGAACGCATCTCATACAGGATTTGCGATCGCTCTAGTACATCATATATGCAGGGAGCGGCCGCTCGCGCCTGCCCCAGCCGCCACGTTCAGCTTGCTTTGTCGAAGCTGTCGACCGTTTCTAGACCACGTATGCTGCACAAAATTCAGGTAGCTCAAAGTTGCGTGCATATATACGCGTGCATTGTCAAGGCAGTTAAGACCTTAAAGTCGGTTCACTTTTGTGCCTGTACGGCCGCTGTACGTATGCAGAGATATATGGGAATTTCAGAAGTATCATTGCACTTAAAAGGGAACAGCCATGCTGCATGCCTGCTGAAATATGCAGTCCATGCCTCGAATGAGGCCAGCCACAGGAGCGGATTCTTCAATTCATGATTACGCACACGCCGTACACATGCTTCAAAATCTGTATGTATCAGGCATTGCCCTTATTGCACGTCTACTATAGAACGCTCACTCAACAGGCTCTTTGAATCGACCGGGCCCCTTATGTTTGAACGATTTGAAGTGATTTGGGGTCGCTGATCTGTGCGCTTCCGCCAGTGAGTGATTCTCGACGAGTGCAAGCAGTCGAACTCCTTGGCTCGATGCATGCGCGGTCGCGGCCCGTACATTTCACACGGGCCATGACCCTAGCTAAGCCCATGTTCGTAATTTGACGTTTTCGTCTTATGAGATGGACACGTGAACAGCCAGCTGGCATGCGACTGAAACACGAGGGCACTGAGGGGATCTTCAGCACGAAGATGTGCGGGCGCACTTGATAAATTTCGCGACCACTTTCCAAGCCTAACGTTTCTTCAAGACATGCGAGACAGCAATTGAAGCTACTTCTTGGTCCTGCCCTTCTCCTTGGCCTTTTTCATCTTCTTCTTTTTGAGCGCCTTCGGCACCTTTACCTTCCGCTGCTCCCGCTTCTCCTCCTTCACTTTCCGCTTATGCTCTTTCCGCGCCGCCCTTTCGGCGTCCCTATCTTTCCCCTCCTTTTCTAACCCGTCGCTCCCCTCCCCGTCACTTTCCGACTCACTGCTTCCACTCGTATCCGAGTCACTCTCCCCCCCCTGCTCACTGTGCCTTTCCTCCCCCCCCTTGTCCATCCTATCCGATTCTCCCCCCTCTGAATTTCCGCTTCTACTCTCAGCAGCGGCTGCCGCCTCAGATTGCCGGCCGCTGCCATCCCGTATGGCTGCCGTTTCTTCTGTCCCTCTCGCTTTGCTCGTCAGCAATGTGGGCGTTTCCCGTACCCCCGACAAGTCATCCTTCATACCGGTAATGTTCTGATAGTAGATGCCCTCGGTGTCTTTTCCCGACGTTATTCGGTCCGCGTCCCGCTCAAAGTTGGCGACCTCGTCCAACCTTTTTGGGATGAAGGACTGCAGCGAAGAAGCCGACCGGGGCGGTCAGCTCAAAGAGACGCAAACTCGTCGACTGCAATGGTCGTGGCAGGGATATGGCAGTCGGCAACAACGGTTGCGATTCCTTAAAAAGGTGGTGGTAAAACTCAAGTTCGTTGCAGCACCGTTTTCGGCGATTCGCCCACAAACGCCAGAAAAGGTAGAATATGACCCAAGCCGCACCAATCACGGGGGACAAACATGATAAACCGATTGTCGCCGGACTGTATCGTGCTGCGAGGGGGTGCAAAACTTGGGGGGGAAAAGGGCACGTCAGACACAGAGACGAGCCTGCTAACGCAATCCGCTGACAAGACACCTAGTCACTCGCTGCAAACTCGCAACCCGCAAACCCTGGTGACGATGGACAGATGCTCACGTGTACAAAGAATAGGGAATCAACCAGAACAGAAAAGTCTTCCTTTGGGCTCTGCCAGATAGCCGCAATCTGTGACGTACTGTTATTCCGGAGGCGATGCAACCAGAATCAAAGATTTAGAGCAGAGGGAACGCCAAGCCGCTTGCAGATGTCTTACCTGGACAAAGACTGCTTCCGCTACCTGCTCCTCCCCGGTCTGATCCGCCGGCCGGTTCTTGATCCGCTCTTGCATCTGTCAGCACATTGATCATTCAACCGTTAGAAGCAAGCAATTAGCACCAACATTGTGAGAACGAGGCTACGATGACTCTGCCGAAGAGAACAACGCGAAGCTCGTAATAACCAAGGCCGGCTCGCTTTACCCAAGCCTTTTGCACCTAATACACCGCAGAGTGGCCTCTTGAAAGACTGTGGCAGGGCTTTCCAAAAATGGAGATAGTACGGGTTCTTCACCACCGGTGAAACCATGGAGGCGCAGTACTCGAAGAATAATACCACATCTGACACCCTCAAAGCCAAAATCAAAAACCACAACAATTCAACGCCCGTCACCCCAATAAAAGCACACAGCACTTCAGGCCTTTGCAGCCCTACAGCTGCAAACATATTTGGCTGCAAAACTCACCGCATCCAGATAGTCATCGACTTTGTCGTCCTGCAATGTCGGGTCTGTCACGAAGTCAAAGAGCTCGCGCACGCTCATCGTGGCAACCCCGCTCCGCCGGAAAAAGTCCTGCAAGCCCCGGAAAGGGTATTAAAAGACGCGGCCGCTCGCTGACGTCACGACAGAATGTCCGAGGAAGAGCCCATAGCGAGGGGCACAGCGGGAGGCGACTCAGCTGCGGAAGGCCTCATTCCTTAGAGGAAAGGTCAGTTGTTCTCAGAGTTGCGGAAAGGTTTGTATGATGCGGACCAGATAAATCCGGATTGAGGACAACAAGGCTTTACGGTAGGAAGCTCCTTAACCGACAACTATGACCCGAATCCTCAACAGCACCTGCTCCGCACCGTAACCACTCAACAGCTCTCCGCTGGTAACATACCCACTATATTCCTAGCGCAAACAATCCCTGATTTGACAACTATAGGATTCAGAGCTTCCTTGAAATCAAGGACAACCTTCGACAGATCCAAATATCCCAAGCAGTCTAGCGTGACGATGTCGAAGCAGGTCGCTCTTTAAGTGTCGAAAAAGAAACTGCCGCGCAACTCACCGTGACGTGCAGGCAATCCTCCCGCAAGAAGTCGAGCGCGCGGGGGTGGTCCAGGTCCACCGACTGCGACACGTCGATGATGTACAAGTGGCCCTGCGAAGACAGACGAGCGCCTGTTCACACCCCGTCTTCCTATCTCTAGCGCCTGTTTACATCTCCGCCTAGCAGGCTGGCACAGACTTACATCCACGCCTGAGTCACACCAGAAAGCGGATTCTTAAGCACTGTTTGGACAAAGAAAAATCGGCCGTCATTGCGTCATCATGCACTGCAAGACTGCGTCATCATGCGGCGCAGGCAGACCCCTCCGCCCGGTGTGAATGCGTACCTCGAAGTACAGGATGTTGTACTCGCTCAGGTCGCCGTGTACCAGGTGACACTTGGTGTACATGGTGCGCATCGCGAGCAGGCACTGCGGAGACAACGCAAAAATGCTGGGTGTTGGGAGACGAAATAGCGGGGGAGCGACTCAAACAAAACCAGACGGAAAAGCCAGTGATCCATAACATTGAAGGGGAGAGCGCGTGGCCGGAAAAGAAAACGAGGCCACAGAGAGGGTGGAATCAATCAAAATCAGGCGGACAGACCGGCGACCAATTGTGGAACAGACGAGTGAAAAGGAAACTCTGAAGCGCACCGCGGTGAACGAAGAGGGGCTGCCGCTTAGCGAAAAAAAGCAGAGGCGAAAGTTCTCAAACGCGCCTTTATGAAGCGAAACTGCCCGTTTCAGAAAGATGAAGCTACGTAGCCTGAACGAAACGGTTGTCAAGAAGATTGTCAGCAGCAGCGCACTTTCTTGTCATCTCGCTCTTTCCTATTCTTCTTGCGATTGCGTCAGCTTCTAGTGGACCGTGTCGAAGAGCATCTCAATTATCCTTGAGCACTATAATGCGTGACGTTTGTATCCGGTTCACGGAGCTGGAAAATGGAAACGCTTTGCAAGGTTCTTCAACCACCCAGCATCTCCTTGTTGAACACTGACCATGTCAGGATTCTGACCCTCCCTTTCGTCAAGCATTACAAGCCTCGCTACCTAAGAACATGATGTCACCGTTTCACTCCAGCCCGGAAGGTACGTACCTCGACATAGAGCGCCCCCAGCTTCTCGGCGGAGAGCGCCGCATCTTTGAGGCGCGGCGCGGCCCAGCTGTTGGTTCCAATGAACGTCATCACTAAGACGTGGAGCCGCAGCAGGAGCGGCTGAGGGCAGCGAATGCCCGCGCTGTTCAATCTGGGGGGAGTACAGCAGACACTATGTCAGTAAAACACGTATGTCACTACTGTAACCTTTAGAAAAGCAATCAAAATGCCACTTGGGATAGAACGCCACAGAAATGCTCCCGTAGACTTGGTGAAAACTGGGGTGCTTGCATACCAGCGACTCCCCGTAGAGAATGAGGTCTGCGGGGACGCGTTTGGAACCATTGGAGCCTCATCCAGCTCCACTGAATACGGACCGCGATCCCAAGAGCTCATGGTGCGGTGCAAAGGCATCAGCGAAAGAGTTGTGCTCCGACGCTGGACAATGAAGAGACGTGTGCTAATCAGTCGACTCGAAGACTGTTGTATCCCACAAAGCCGAACGCAGCAGCTCTACAGACAGTCAGAGGGACGGCTGCTCACCTCATGAGGTTTCGCATCTCCTTCTCGGCCCAGGTCTTGACCATCTTGCGCGGGTTGCTCTTGCTATAGCCGTGACGGAACCGAAAATCACCCTGCACATACCGGTCTCGGTCCCTGCAAAATAAACACCGCCAATGTAGTAAGACAAACCGATCGCCTGATCTCGGAGTACCGTTTCAAAAAGAGATAGAGATTGCTACTTCATCGGCTCACCAGTGACCTGACAATTGTGCCCACCGCTGAAGGTTCTGCTGGAAACAAAACCGTTGGTCATGGCGTCAACAGCTCAGTTGTGAAGAACTGCCAGTCACAGTCACTATTTGAGAATTGTGACCAGGAAGAACAAAGTCACGGCGAAGACTCGAGAAGCGAATTTCGACTCCTCGCGGTCAAGCACTCTAGTAAAGAGTACGGCATTTGTCAAGGCCCTTTAAAAAAGGCACGCAACGTCCGAACAAGAAAAGCTCTTTTGAGGATGGCGGCGCGCTTACTTGAAGACGAGGATGGACGTCTTGTAGACCTTGATCGCGATCTCGCTCCCGCTCTCTGTCGCTGCATGGTACACATTCGCCTGCAGAGCGTAAGGCACAAATCAGCGACGTAGGACACCTGTGCCGCTCAAAGATCTCCGTCGTTCGCACCTCACAACGAGGGCGCCCCTTTCAGTCACCAATAGCTGAACGAGAAGGAGGCGAAGAGCCTCAGAAGAGGGGAAGAGACGTCGCTCTCAAAATGCCGGGATGGCAGCTTCAAATGTTGCCTGAACCCCGGCAAGTCAAGAAGCATCCACGGCTCAGGCCTGCCTCCAATTGAATGTATCGCACAAACCAAGGCTTCAAAGACGAGGACAGAAAGGAGATCAGCAAAGCCTGGCCAGCAATATTACTATTCGACATAAAACGCGGTCCAGCAACCATGTGATTGACCTCACAACGGTTTCTGTTGTTGAGGCGAACGTCTTTATTTCTCACTCTTGCACCGAAGCTTTTCCTTTTCAGTGTCTCGAAAGAGCATAGAAGAAAGGAGTCCATGTGCAACTTTGCTGCAAAATCTCATGCTGTAGCGAGTTCCATAGTAAACTGTACCCTAGTCCCTTTCCTCACCTCTTTTCCAGTGGAGATGCAGCCGTTGATCTCTTGAAACACACCCCGGTTGAGCATCTTAAAAAGGACCATCCGGGTGCGGGGGTCGAGCGCCTGCCAGGAGAACGACAAACCAATACGGGGGTGAAGTTTCTTGGAAATCGCCAACCAAACTGTGCACAAAGGCTCCGTGTTTGACGTTTGCAATCGGTCCGACTCTTCACATTAAGAGCAGCAAAACCGAAACGTCTGTCAATCCAATCAGTCTTAGATGTGCCCAAGAGCTCTGTTCCAAATAGCTGCAGATGATTCCAGCGCTTAAGAAGGAGAGCAGTGAATGGAAAAGTCCGCCCACCTGCTCGACAGTCGCCCTGTCAGCTTTCTCTGTTGACCGGATGCGCCCGGCCGCCTCCTTGCGCGCGTTCTCCTTGATCGAGGTGGCCACCGAGTTGGACATAGAAGGTGCGACATCCATGTCCTGTGGTTCCAGAAGCAGAGACTTCAAGGGTCCAGAATCCAAGCGTTCGTTGAGTGAGACATCGGCAACTTCTGTCCAGAGTCAGACCGTCGATATCATCAACTGCAATCGCACCATCCTTCTTCTAGATCAAAACATAGGACCATTCATCAAAACCACTTTCTTAATGCTCTGAAGTAGGTAAGCTGCAGTCTGACAAACCATCAGTAAGCTGCCGCCTGTCCCATGACGTTCAAGCAGCAAAAAATCAGCGGCCCCCATGCGAGCAGCCCACGTTATGTTATGGCGGCTGACGCATCTCAACGACTCGCCTCAGCATTGGGCACTTCATAGTTTGACACAGCTGTACCTTGGACCTGTTGGGCTTGCTAGCTACCTCAGCTTCTCACAAAGTCAAACTGCACAACTCGTATTATAACCAAATAATAAAAACCCACCAGCTGTCCTGGATTGATCCTTCCGATGAACTTGTGCTGCTGCCGCACCCCCCGGGGCTGCAAGCTACCGGTTCCATCTGAGGGGGTACGATTGCCAGTGTTGTGGACCCCCCCGAATGCGTTTGGCCGCCTGTGCACCCCAGAGAAGCTGCCAAGTCCGTGAGCGCTCCCACGGGACTCAAGATCTGCAGCGCAGAATTCAAGCTTGTTTCAGCGGGTCCAAAGATCAATCCAGTCTATCCTCATGAGAACTGACAAAAAGAAGCTCACGACTTGAAACTGCGGATAGAATTGTGGACATGAAAAACAGGATTGGCTAGGATTTTTTGCTTTACACCACTTGCAGGAGAAAAACTGAAGTTTTGGTGCTAATGCATGAACGTCGTATCAACTTTGAAGAGGGAAGAAAGGAGCTGCTATATGAGATGGTGAAGGGGCCTACTTTCCAAATCTGCCAAGAAGACAGCACACGTGTGAGTGGTATGGCGACAAAAAACAAATAGGCAATGCCGAAACCACAAATCAAGCAACATAAGAATGCCAATCGTATAGAGCGTATCTGACGTTCAACCGCTGATCATACGGCCACCCTCAAAAATGCACTAACCCTAACCCTAACTTGCTGGAAAGAGTAAATTTTCAACGACCGCCATCGACGCTATTCTTACAACCAGCCCCTAATAAAGTCATAGGCGGCTTGTTCCCCTGTTGCCCAGCGACTCATGCTTTGCACCACTCTTTCCGTCTGGTCATACTGATTGGTTGGCCCCATGATGTCACATCTTCATCCTTTCAAAGACCATATTCACCACTTTTTCAATAGAAAATTGCTTCAAACCCAGCTCCTAATCAGCATTTACCATACCACCTTTCTCTACCATTACCATCACACCGGCTCCTCTTACCTTCTCTAAGGTCCACCCAATCCAGGGCTTCCAGCACCTCCTCTTCCTCTTCATCCTCGTCCTCCTCCTCTTCTTCCTCGTCTAGTTCTACCTCCTCTTGCTTCTTTCCAACGTTGCCCTCCTCCCCCTCCAAATTCAATTCCGCACTGTACAGCTCTCTCGACGCCGTTGACATCGGCGCCACATCGTCTTCGGGAGCGTCGTCAAACTGTCCTTCCGTGTTGCCCAGTTTGGGCCACAGATCGGAGGTTTGAGTGTGATCAGAAATTTGAGTGCGGCCGCCCTGCCCCAGGGGGACTTTCCTCGCCTGGACGGCTCCCGCGGCCATTTCCCTGGTAAAATATGCTTGCTTTGTGCAATTACATCTTCGATAGGTAGGCCTATAGTACCTAAAGCAAGAGCAGCTCTGGAGCTTTGAGGTGTAGGTCGTAATCGAGACGACAATTGAAGCGCCTGGCATCAGTGCAGGGGCGGTAACGGTGATTGACCACATTTATGACCTATGATGATCCCTCAGCAGAGGTCACGCGACTTTTCGGCCCGGGGCTTCCCATTCGGGGTCGGAGCTATCCACCGGCTGAGTCTTTCGTCTGAAGAAGTTTGATGCAAAGATCTGGGCAGACCGTCGACGGCGACGACTACCTATATTTCAACCGGGCATTGGCTTAGATATCGAACTACTCCCCGGTTATATTATTGTCACACTTCAAGCACTTCGAGTAAATGCAATGCAATCATCAAGTGGTGGGCGCACCCCCGTGAATTGCGGGTGATGTCAACATGGTCGTCGAATGGTGCTCACTGCTACCGTAGGTCGAGGACGACAGGTTTGCAGAAACTGCTGCTCAGAAGCAGCAAATAAAGCGTCCTCTTCACAGTCCCATCTCAAGCACAGCTTCTCGCCATTCGTACAAAATTGCCTTGTTTGCTTTCTTGCTTTCACTTGCGCATGAAACAAGTCTTACAAGCTGCCGGAACTCTGCAGCCACAAACTCGACCGCCCCATTTGCCCTGCGCCAACGTCAAGGCAAGATCCCCTGTGAAGCAGACTCTTAGACCAGCACAATCGAGAGCCGTGTCAGGCAGCCAATCCCTATTCTTGACGTCAGCGAATGGCTCCACCAAAGCATGTGCCGGCATTCGTCGGCCCCACCTCTACGGTGATACCAGTTGTCAACCATTGGTCTGACACGTCGATGTTGGTGAGTTGCCCACATCCATTTGGTGAATTGGCAGCCTTGTTTGAAATGGTGCTACTACTAGAAGAGTCTTGCACACCTCGGAGTAGCGTGAAGGGGCGGAAGTTGTGAGCTGCTACTATGGGGACAACCTCCTGGGGTCCTTTCCAAGGCTGATATGGTCAATGGCAGACAATGAGCAGGACATTGTGGAAACAAGAGAGGCTCTGACTGTGCAAGGGCTTGACAATAATTGAGTATCTTTGACCTGGTTCCGGGCACGTTGCTGGGACCTTTGCATGGGGCCTATCTATGAACGTCCCCTAGTTTCTTAGGTTTCTATCGAGCTTGACCATGTCTGACTTGCTTTTGAGCAGCATTGCTGAAGATTACGGTGGCTCCCCATGAGGAGGTTTGAGTCACCTTTCTTACTGAGCTTGAGCAAACAAGATTCTTGGGACGGCAATCTGAAAACATTTCACGCAATTATTTGCCTGCAGACCCCCCACGAGCCCATCCGCGATGACCTGGCGCGCATGGAGCGCCTGCTGCAGGCGCCCTTCTTTGACGGAACGCAGCCCTGGAAGGTCGCGGCGTTCTTCAAGTGGTACAACCGGTGGTTCTACCCCAACGTGAGGCCCCGCTCCAATGACATCTGAACAATTTGATGCTCACTGTGGTCTGGAAAAGCGACAGCTGGAATCAAACAAACAACTGCTCTCAGCCAGAGTGTTGAAGCAGCGCTGAGCAGATGGGCTGGTGCAGCTCCATGAGAGCAGCCCAGCAAATGTTTTGCTGAGCCCTGAGGACTGAGTGTCCCCGCATCCCTTGCTGTGTTCCCGACTTTGTGAAAGCATCCGCACAACAGTCTATGTTTGGTGCGTTAGGCTGCTGAGGCACATGGTGTGCCCAGGATGCTCCTATGTTTGCTCATATATCGTCTGAGCCCTCACCCTTCAAGCCGCAGACTCTGGTTCCAACAAGCCTTGTCTCTGAAACTCCGAAACCGCCAGGCAGTCGACTCACAGACCAATGGGCTCACACTATTTTGAGACGTTAGCTTGTTTCCTAGTTCAGCAGGTCATGGGACTGAGAGACCAGGCTTGCAATCAGCCGCTTTAACCTTGACATAACCACTTGCTACCCCCCTCATTCTCGCTTCGTCCTAACCCGGTTCTGCTAACCCGCAGGTACACCACCACCACGACGTGGAGGAAACCATCTTCTTCCCCTTGATCAAAGCCCGCTGTGACGTCATCCCCGAGCGCATGTCCGCCGACCATGAGGGGCTTATTCACATGCTGGATGACATCAAGGGAATGGAGCTGCGCTTCCAGCCGCTCACCAAGGGGGGATCCCCTCCATCGATGGCAGAGCGGCGAAATTTGGCAGAGGAGCTGAGGCAGAAGGTCGCCCACATGGCGGCGGAGCTGAGGGAGCATCTCGAGGAGGAGGAGCGGTTTTTCACGCCAGTGATTCGGGAGAAGTTTACAAAGGAGGAGCACCAGCAGGTAAGCAGACTGGATTCTTGGTGATCATCGCTACTACTTTTCAAAGTTGTTTGTTAGGCGTAGAGGAAGTCTACAAGTGTCTCTGTGCAGCTGTCCCATAGTCTTGTCCCAGCAACCTTGCTTCCTTGTTTGACAGCTGTCAACGACTTCAGATCGTAAAGAACAAGAATATTGCGCAAAACACGTTCATGTATGCTGCCAGATTCTCTCTGGCCTTGCAAGGGCTTCTGACTTGCAGCAGTCGAGCAGACCAGCTCAGCAACAATCCAGCTCAGCTCAAACCCAAACCACTCGTCACAGGAAGCTTTGACAGTCTTTGAACCCCGTTCCGCTCTTCCCCTTTGACATCTCTCTTCTAGAATCGAACCCGAACCCGTCCTGCAGATCATCGACAAAATCATCAAGGCTGGAGGCCTGAGCGGGAACGCCAAGATGGCCCCCTGGATCGTGCATTCCATGTACAAGTGGGCGGGCAAGGACTACGTGGAAAAGGAGTTCCGGGCTTCTATGCCGGCGCCCATCAGATTCATCCTTGACCACTTCTGGTGAGTGCCAGCTGTCCGGCTTCTCTGTAACCAGGATACGTGCGGATTTTGCTGAGGGGTCCTGTGAGAAGGGACTTCTGTTCACACTGAAAGCTCCCCAGTAGTTGAACGGGCTTCGTGCGCGAGCCAATGGACCAGAGAGAGGGTTGAATGCGGCTGTTGAAGTACGCCTCTTTAAGAGGGGCCGCTTACTAGCCACGAAGCAAGTTGCCAGTTGTGAAAGTGCGATCTGCCAGCTGTCAGTGCGCGGCATAAACGAGCTGTTAGAGTGCGATTGCCAGCTGTGTGAGTACGCTTGCCAGCTGTCGAGGTAGAACCGCTGCAAGCGTTGTAAAAGGGGCCACCTGTCAGAGTGTGCGCTTGTTGAGAATTGGTTCAATGCTACTGTAAGAGGACGTCTGGTCTTAGTCGGGCTGGCGAATTCCTCTTGCACTTTCTTCTCGCTTCGTGACAGCCTGGTTACGAGGCATGTGAACTATTCTCTAGAGCATACACCCGGCAGAAGGGCGGATATTTTCCTTGTCGAAAGTGGGAGCTCGAAGAAGGTAGCTGTAGTCCGCAAGTGGAGACACAGTAAGTGGAGCAGGACGCCTGACAGATCAAATGGGCGGGAACTTTTATCAGCTGGCTGCGATCCATTCAACAAAGTTACCACTCTGAGCTGGACCCGCCTGTGCAACACTGACAAAATCGTTACTGGTCCGATCCGCAGGTACCCCAAGTACCTCAAGAAGTGCGTCGCAGGCCTGGACGTGTTGGAGCTGGTAGCGGACCCTAAGACAAGCGCCGGAAAGTCCATGAAGCGGATAAGCTCGGTCGAGCCCTAAGCGCTGCTTTCAGTCAATGAAGTTCGTCCATTAGTCTAGACATCACTGCCATAAGGTGCGCTGCTAGCTGTAGATACGGTTAGGAGAGGACCGCTTGTAGACAGAAACGTCAAAGCTGCTTTGGAACAAGGCACACGGTCCTTCTTCCAAACGCAAACCCGAGCACGCACTGTGTAAAACTGTAAGGCCCTAAAACATGGTCACTGCAAGAGTTTGTCATAGCCTAGAGCCATAGCTACTGAGAGCTAGTAAGCTAGACAGTTGCGCAACCGTCTAGATGAGTCACTAGCTCAAATCAGCGTAGACAAATGTCCGGGCACCATATGGAAGTCGCACCCATTGCGGTAGCTAGATGGCCGTGCTGGTTTTTCATAAGCTTAGTTCCTCAAAAGAAGACTGCTTACTCCTTACGGCCATGTCTGTGCAACATGGCAAGTGGCCGGCCCCAGAGATTCAAACTCGAAACAGACGAATCCATGCAAGACTCAATCTGCTGATCTTTTCTACCATTATCTGAAGCTAGCTTAGGTATCTAGATCGTTAGCATCACGAGGGTACGCTACGTCCGTCATATTATAACGAACGTATGGATGATGGATGGTACAGACTCGAACTCTTGTTCCAAGTTGCAAGATTCGCCAGTTAATAATTTGACGCGCAATAAATCGCGCGCCGCAGGAGATCGACTCCTGAATTCGGTTATGAGTTTGCAGAGCATATGAACTCGAGGCGCGGATACCTAAGTAACCACATGTGACCCTATACACGACGCGAAGATATTCGGAGCCATGCCATCATTCAATGCGTCTACAGCGCGTGTCAAATTCACGCGGCCCCGTAGCTCGACACAGGCATCGCATTATGTACCATGTGCGGGTGTACCATGGTGCACTCAGTATAATATGCACCATGCAGAAACAAACTCAGATCACGCTCCAGCTGAAGTTGCCACTAGTTAAGCAATGTATTATTATTCACAATAATGCACTGGATGGGTGCAGTTGTATTGCAGATGGGCCTCGGGCAATGGATGCATCTAAACAAACCGCCTACAGGCCGCTTAGAGAACACTGACTTTCTTCTGACGCTTTCATTGTAAGAAAGATAGCTTGTCGCACTCTAAAGTATGCGTACTGCACACCATCTACTATTTTTTGAAGCTACGTAAAGTTGTGCAAAGCTTTCCAACCGAAATATTATAACGCTGAGTCTCGGTAGCCTCGTTCGAGCCTCCGCTGCATCGACCTCTGCAAGTAGTTGAGCGGACCCGATGCTTCGGCTTCCCGGACCGGCCCTTCCACTCCAGTGGCCCGGGCCTGCGACTCTTGCGACAAACCGCCCGCTGTGGGCGCCGTGCTCTGCTGACTCGCGCCCTGCTGGGAGCCACCGGACGGAACCACCAACGCCGCCGGAAAGCCCACGTGATCCAGCTCTCCCACGTCATCATCCCGCCCTGATGTTCCGGCCACGTCATCCACACCCGAGGCCGCTGCCTGGGACGCATTTGCAGCCACTGAAGCGGTCGTCTGCGCCGTCCCGGTAGACCCGCTCGCCCCCCGGTTCTGCGCACCGTCTGGTTGCGCTCCATTCTCCAGATTCTCTTCGGCTTCTGCGTTGGCCGCCGTTTGCAGCTGGGCGATCATCTCCTCGTAATGGCTGCTATCTGGAGGAGGAAACGAGGTGAAGTCAGTTGCTGAGAAACGAAGTCGTCAATCACATCAAAGGCTGGTTGTCTTGGCAGCCGTCCAGAGGTCGTTGCTTCGAAGCCTTGTACAAGATGCTGATTACGGCGACGCACCTTAATTGGAGTGGCCGAGGAAATGCGAGGCTCTTTGAATTTTCAGGAACACTGTTCTTCCTCACTTCAACTCGTCGCCCGTGCTCTCAATGTTCCATCAAAGAATCGCTCCTAACGGTGCGGTTTTCACAGGTACTATTACAACGGTGCCGGGTCGACTTCTCGACGCCTAGGAAACAGGACCTCATCCCCACATACGAGCGTTTGCGATGTGCGCATGGCCGACCTTTGCTCCTGTAGTTCGACTACATTGTATTTCACAATCAGGACCTGAATCCGGTACACTAGCAATCGCAATCTGTGGCGGGCCCACCTTTGCTCTTATGGTTGAGCGCCGCCTCGATGGCCTTGGGGTGGTGGCGGTCCTCGTTGAGGTACTTGTTCTTGATCTGGTGCCGGCTGCGGCTCGGGAACAGCTTCTGGATCGTCGTGAAGTCCGTGCCGAACTGCCGCAGCGCCTGCGGGGGAAAAAGTGCACGTTATAATGACATCCCTCTGGGCCTAATGAACACCCCCCAATTCTAAACTCCTGAAATGTTTCTCGCCGCTTGCGGTGGGACCTTTGAGGCGGCGTGGGGTGGTAGAAGCGCAAAAGCGACGCCGGGATGCATCCCTTACGTCCGCAATACGGCCCGGAAGTCATGCAAGCTCGGGGGAGCGTCGATCCACTAGATTCGCATGGCTTCACTTGTCAGTACTCGGTCGGCCCCGGACCCCTCGACCGTCCAGAACCCGCTGCCCCGCTCTCATTATTGCGAGTCTTCAACTCCTCTTCTTACCACCTTTCAAACCCACATCTCTCCCATACTCTTACATCACACTTCCCTCACCTTATAAAACACGACCGTATCTGCGTCCGTCCACCGCTTGGTGGGCTTCCGGTTCGAGTACGTGTTCGAGTTGAGCCGCGACCCGCTCTCCTCGACGCGCCGGTAGCTGTGCGACACGACCGGGTTGGACGCCTGTGCGGACGCTGTCAGACTCTGCTGGTCGACCACAATCTGACCGTCAACCACTCGGATTTGGGGGGCAAGCGCGCGGACGTCCGGCCTGAGAACGAACACGTGCGGACGTTGATTAGGACGTTTCTTCAACCATCGAGTAGAACGGCGATGAGATACATAGCGATGAAAGGGGATGAAGATGTGGGAGGACAGCGAAAGGACGTCCGGCCTGGAGCACAGAAGGTTGAGGGGTCAGTTCGGACATTCCGTTCGGACATGCGGACAATTATGACAACGGGATTGGACGCCTGTGCGGACGCTTCCGGGTTCTACCACGATCTGGCCGTCCACTACCCGACTCTGGGGGGCCAGTGCGCGGCCGTCCGGTCGGGCACAGAAGGTCAAGGGGTCAGTTCGGACATTTCGTTCGGACATGCGAGCAATTAAGGAGACAAGCTTTACGCCTGCGCGGACGCCGTCAGGCTCTGCTAGTATACCACGATCGGGCCGTTGACTACGCGGATCTATGGGGCCAGCGCGTGGATGTCCGGTCTGGAGGACAGAGGTGGAGGAGTCAGTTCAGCACTTCGTTCGAACATGAGGACGTTTAGGACGACTGGCTTGGACGCAAGTGCGGACGCTGTCGGGCTCTGAGGGTTGAGCACGGTCTGGCCCTCTACCTCGATTCCAAGGGGCCAGTGCGCGTACGTCCGGCCTGAGAAGGTAAACGATCGGACATCGGTTCGGACGTTTCGTTCAAACGTACTGTCGGACGGTTCGGTGAGGTTGGTAACGAGAGAAGGGCATGAGATTTTCGGGAGCCAGCGCGCGAACGTCCGGCCTGGGAAATACAACCTTAAATGTGACTTCAAACGTTCGTTCCGTAAGCAGACTCGGTTGGACGAGTCAGTGAGACGAGTTGCGATGGTAGAGGGGTAAAATGTTGGGGACTGGTGCGCGCACGTGCGGCACGGATTGAAAAGTTTCGGACATCACTTTAAACGTTGACTTGGACAGTCGATGGACGGCGGTAATATGATTCACGGGGGTAAGGGGACGCGGTTCTGGGGGGTACGGACGTTCGGCCAGGGAAAAAGAGGCATATGATATGAGCGGCGGACATAAGGGATTAGAAACCCTCTAACCAGGATTTTGTAGGTCGCACGGCCGGCGACACTCGCACGCAGAGCGCTGTAGGGCAACCTCAAGTAAGCTTCTGCAAACTGCCGCTGGCGACTGTCGGGACCAACTTCCAGCGACACGAACTAGATCGGAGGGTGCTCACTCGTCAGGAGAGCGCTCCCGTGCCTGCCGCTCCTCAGCCTCTTCATCCCGGGGGGGCCGCCGTACATCGTCAACGTTTCTCTGTAGGGGACGAGCAGAGGAGGATAAAGACTGAGGATATGATTGGTATAGAAGGGTCTACCCGATAGCAGATGGACCCAATCTCGTTGTCAACTAAATAGGGCTTCTGGTCAAGGGATTGCAAAATCTCGTGCTTCTGCAACCGCTAAACGGCTCAGCTGATTTGTGTGTGCTAGAATCGTCAATTATAGGTGCAAGGCAAGATTTGTAGACCAATAGCGTGATGCAGAAAACTGGAGTCCCGAGGAGAGCCACTCTTGTGAGGAGCCAGGTGCGAGCAGACAAAGCGAAGCCAAAGGCTTCACCAGCGGAGCACTCAGACGGACCCTGAAGCTTTGCCAGGATTGAAAGATGGCACATGAGATGTGCGGTCTCAAGCCGAGACTTGCCTCCTTTTCCTTTGCGTCTGCCATCCGGAGGATGTCCTTAAGGGTCATCCCGGCAGTGTTGACCTCCCCCGTTGCCAGGAAGTGCTCGTCTACCTCGGGCCCGCCACGGAAGGCTGCGCAAGAAAGGAAGAGGTGCTGCAGATGGGGACAATCTGCAATATCCCAGACCGCCTACAAATGTGGTAGGAGGCTGGCATTCAATCCCCGGGTGCGTTTCCATCAAGGACAGTCGTGGAAAAAGCGCTTGTTTTCACTAAGAACCTTCTCACAATCATCTTTTGACCGTGTGACATTCCGATTCTGAGAGGCCTGATCTCAGCGAAAGGATTGCAAGCTGCATCAACAATATGTAGACACCAAACCTGGACCAGCTCGAGCCACCCAACCCTTTTTGCCAGGGTCTCATTGTGTGCGGATACGGGAACTGACATACAGCAGAGTGCCAAACCGGATTCTCAAGATGTTAAGCGAAGTGGGACACAGCCTCCTACTTCATCGTTCTGTGGAGGTGTCTGCCAGTGGCTTACCAGGCAACCACCTTGTTACACGAATTGGCTACTTGGCATTTGTTGAAAGGTTAACTCTTGAAAGATCAACTCTCTACCAAGCCTCTTGGAGTGCTTGAATCCTGAGAAATTTCGCCCTGCATACACAATGTATATCTAGAACTTTAAGACTCTGAAGATTTTGCCCCACAAACACTGTCTTACCAGTCCTTCGCCGGCCCCCAGTCGTAGAGTGGGGGATCCTCCTCTTTGCTCCGGCACTCTGGGTGGGGCCATCGGCAGCTGGGGGTGCAGCCGCTTGGGGGAGTGTCGCAGGAGCAATGGGATCTGCCGGGGGGGCAAGGGCGCCCAGGGGAGCAGCAGCAGGCTCACGCCCCCGAGGCCTCTCCGCCTCAACAATCGGAGGCTGCACAAAGATACAAACAAGTGGTTGGACATGGAAATAAGAAGAAAAGATAGGGTGGTGCTGGCAGCCCCATACACCTGGGTCTTTGAAATGTACCGATTCTCAAAAAGCAAGCAAAAAGCTAGCATTGCTCCTCTTCACCCAGATTCTTCTCTTCTTCAGTTCGCTGATCAAGTGCAGGTCTTGGACTGTGCTCTTTCGACACTGTTGATGTATCCGTCAATCTTTCGACATTGACAATATTCACGCGAGCCCAACTTTTGTGTATCTACGATTCAACCTTCGCTTTTATTTCAGAACAGTGATGCGTTGGCTTGCAGGCTGCCATCAGTCACCAAGCAGGGCAATGCTTCTATTAGACCTTTTTATTTCGAGGAGATTGATATTGACTTGCATTTGCCATCAATAACCAAGCAGGGCAACACTTCATTTGCGTCTACCGCCCTCATCTTGTCCTTGTGTGCTTACCAGTCTCGCACTTCTAGCAGGGCCCGACAAGGGGCCCGAAGGGGGAGCGGGTCGCTGCGCTGCATCAAGGGGCTCAGGCCTGGCCGTTGTCTCCAATGGGGGCGCCTGCGGCGCAGGGACCGCTTCTGGGGCAGGCGTGCCGGTCTGGCCCCTCCGCACCCGGGCCTTGACATTAGGCCTGAAAGCTGAGTCTCTGCCGGGAGCATCTGCAAAGTAAGTGCGGGAGGGGAAGTGTGATAAGCTTCACAGGCTGGACCCCAGGGGCATTTGCAAAGAAAATGCAGGGGGGAAAGGATAAATTTAAGAACGTAGGTAGATTGAGTGTGCTTCTCTGGAGAGTTGTGGGAAGGGAATGGAGAGAAGTGTGGGGGATATAAAGGAGGGATTATCCAAGGTCAAAGTGAGGTTGTTACATCAAGTCTTTGCCATGTGCAGGGTTAGGGAAGATGGGTGAAAAGAGTTCTGCAACTGGCTTCATAAGAAGGAGGCCCTACTACAAGAAGCGGACGCGGACTGGATTGTTGATATCATGTACCAGGTTGCGTAAAAGCCTTGGAGACGAGCACACGGGGAGAATGGCAACACACTACAACATGTTTGCAAGAAATGCAGCAAGTATCTCCTCAAGCGAGAAGCATTACTTATTTAAGTGACCAGTAGAATACTAGAGTCAATCGCGCAATTGAAAATGTTTCATTCTGCTATGCCTACAGAAGGCACAAAGGATTCCAAAAAAGAGTCAGCAAAGCGGGAAAGAGGTGCTCACTTGTTACATCCTTGTCGAGGACTCTGAGCGAGGAAAGCGACATCCTGCCGCTTGGAGTCCCTTGCTCTCTCTACCGCTGCGTTTCAAACCCTTCTAAAAAGCAGCACTTAAAGACGATACTTTCTTCCTGCACAAGCGACGATGCTGCAAATTGAATTGCCGCCTATGCGGCCATGCCAACAGCAATGCTGGAAAGCGAGTTTTCCGAGCCTTTCCGTATCGGCCGTTTCGGCGGCCGCGAGGAACGGTCATGGCAGTGGCTCGGAAACCCCAAACCCTCGCTTGCCGCACAGCCGGCCAAGGCCGCCGCCGGCGCGCGGCGCGCGACGCAGTACAGTAGCTCAGTCTAGCAGGTAACTGAACACGCTGATGAGTCAACACTGTCACAGAGGCTGTTTTGCTGTCCTCCGGGTTCAAGGAAGAACAAAGCTTAGAGCTGAGGTTGAATGTGGGTAGACAAGACCGCCGAGGAGGCAAGAGGCGCCGGAGAAGCGCCGGGTCTTCCTCAGAATATCGTGCACAACTCTGGCGCCGGGGGGGCGCCGGTTGACGTCGTGCAAAGAACGCTCAAAGATGGCTGCAAGAACCGGACAATCTGCATTAGCAGCCACGCTGTGCATGTGGCTCCTCCTCCTCAGTTTCAACCCACCTGTCTATGGAGCCAGTGAGAAATTCCTGTCCCTCCCCGAGCCGTCCCTGGTCAATGAGTTTCTGCTTTCGACTCAGTGCGCAAACTGGACAAACCCGGTGCTCGTTGAACAAACCCAAGCACCTCTCCAGGTGATCAAGTGCCAGTCGTTCACGGCAAACGGTCCACGCTATGACTTCTACCAGGTGCAAACCCCCAGCAATGCCATCTGTGAGGCACCCCCTCCCAGAATCTACATCACGCATCACCAGAGCATGGCACTCTGGGATAATAAGTGGCCGGCCATACGTGCATTTGTGAGCTTGACCGTCTGGAATTCTGTTGTAGTCATCGTGCTGGGATTCATCTTGCTTGTATGCACTGAAAGACCTGATCCTGAATCTGACGTTAGAGACTCACAAAGGCAGTCAGTAGAGCTTGGAGTGAAGAGTTCCTCTAGTCCAAGAAGTCACAGCCAAGATGCATTAGATGAGGCAGAGGCATGCCTCTCAGAAGTGGAAGGAAAGAGTCCACACGTTGCTACTGGACAGGAAGAGGATTCTTATGCATCCATGGCTAGGAAGGGAATCCTCATTGCCTTCATTTTGGGTAGTCTGTTGGCGGCATATGCGACGCCTCGAGCAATCAGGTGCTCGGTCCAGGAGAATAGGCGCACTCTTTGGGGACCGGTTGGGTTGCCCAACCCGGACCGGGGTCTGAACCAATTCATGGCCAGTGCCAGTGCCAGTGCTGGAAAGAACGTCACGAGTCTGAAGCTGTGTCAAACAGACAAGCTGAATTTCTATGTGGGCCAAGTTAAGACCAGCTGCGAACAACTGGGGGAGCCGTATGCAGCACGTACCCCCTTTGGTGACCCAATTTGGCAAGACTTGTGGACGTCAAGCCCATTTTGCCTCTACCTCGCCTTGAGTATTGGGGAGTCGACTATCCTTCTAGTGTCTGCGCTCGTGATATTGGTTGGCTTCATCAAGAGTCAGCTTACTAAGGGCGAGGGAGCTCCTCTTGTCGAAGAGGACCTGGAAAAGGGCGAAGGCGATGTCAGCAAGTAGATAGACAGAAGTTTCTGACCTTACAGTAAGTCACAGTCTTATTTCAAGAGGGGGGGGATACGGGTTCGTCGTTCGATGGGCTCGTACAAAGATTAGATTCTGGAGATACTAGCCGAAAGATCGAGCGTGTGGTGGGTCAGGCTATCTTGGTCGTAGGAGGCAGCGTCTTTGAAATACTGTGTATACATTGCTTGGAACTATACCTGATTATGGTCTTCCGTCGAAGCGGGTCACTGGCACCGTGGCAATTTTTAATGGACGTACTATTTTCAGCTTTTTGTTAAACGCTGGAACAAAAGGTGATGCAATCAAGACTCGAGTCTAGGGGCTAGCCCAAGCATCCTACTCTGCTCCGGATCGGTTACTGATTCTCAAATGTCCCCTCCCCTTCATTAGGGAGTCATGTTTTTCTATGTGCAGTGCTTATGAAGGGACGTGTATCGACACAAACTGGATGCTAACCAGCAAATAGTACACGAGTTAGGAACAGCCTCCATACGCATTTGGCTGCAATCAGATGCATTTATCATGACGTGCACAACTCTTAGCCCTTGCAGATCAAAAAGCATAGAGCTTGTACACTGGATGAGCTTATATGACACGCTCAACAAGACTGCTTCCATCTCCATGTCTTGCATTTCAAAAAATTTGATACCGGGTGTGATCGTTTGCCACACTGTTGCCGCTGTTCAACTGTCTACGTTGACGGCAACGGCTTCTTTCGTCGGGTGCATGTTGCGCTGAGTTTCTGCAGTCTCTACGTGTAGTTGTTCGTGTGACATCAATCATACATGTAGCCGCCAATGGGGCCGTACGTTCTCTAAGTAAACCACTTGAGGTGCTCTGTCTTAGGGACCTGCACAATACCTAAGGGACGTCCGGGTACTCGCCTGCCGGTCCGTCCGAATGATTGAACCACTTCCTGCTTCCAAAGGCACTCTTTCCCCGATGCTGCTTCAAGAGAAGATGACGAGATATATGTGGGTCAAACAGATATCAGCTGCAGTTGCGTGCAACTGGGGACCCGTACCGTGCGCTTCGAACCGACTGCGATCGCTCGAAGAGAGAACAAGCAGCACTTGAGTTCACTTGCAATGAAGCCTTGTTTTCCTTCAGGCGTAGCTAGCTAGCTAGGAGGAAAAACAGTGTTTCAGACGGCCAACGTAGTCCTTGCGGGGTCTTCGAGTGTTATTGATCTGCGGCTCTCTCAAACGACTCACTGAAACAAGGATCGCCGGCACCTGCTAAAAGATTTGAGAAACGACAAGCAGCTCATTTTCCTTGGTAATGTAAACTCTAGATATCTTGTTGTTCGACCACATGTCTAAGCTTCGAACATGGTAAGGATATACGTCTCTTCGAAGCGCCGAAATGATATGCTCGTTTCTGTGTTGCTGCTCTAAACTTCCTTCTATCCCTTAGAGTACTTCTTGGGCGGCGCCCACACCGCCTTGGGATAAACGAAAGCTTTAGATAACGAAGCTTTGAACGCCTGAAGTGTTCAGAACAGTGCGAGGCAGCGTAGCAATTGGCCAGGCTATCTATAGAGGGGCGCGTCGACTACTTAGAATTCAACCTTCAACACTGAGAGTTCAGTACGGGCAGCTACTAGTTCTGCCTTGGATAATGATGATGCCTTAGGACTAGCTTGGGAGCTATGGTCAATGTAACGCTGTTCTCTGACGTTTAATCTCATTAAAATAGTGTGATCAAATGCATATTGAGCAGTTCCGTCAGCTTTGCGGCCGTGCAGGTGCGACCCTCAAGGTTTTACGGGGTCGCTTTCTTCGCAGGGCTGGTGTTGCGGTGGGCAGGCCGCTAAGCCGGCCGCGAGCGCGAGCGGCACGCGCGATTGGCGGCTGCGCGGCGCGGACACTCGGGCGTATTGGATACGCTCGGTTGACAATGTACTGGAATTGAAAGGTTTGGTTTATGAACGCGCTCAAGACTGCTCTGAAGTTGGGGACCACAAGCACGACTCTCGGAGCTTGCTACCTTATTCGCAGGTATGATCCTTGTGCATGATTGCAATCAACGGTTTAGAGAGCCTAACCAAGCTTTGCCGTTGACAGGCGGGCGCCTGGATCGCAAGGTCAAGCCGAACCTTCTCCACGAAAGGGTAGCCTCGAAAGGACTCGAAACTTCCGTGAAAGAAGCAATTATGGGCTGATCGAAATGCTCTGACTGCCATCACTTTCGGATCAGAAAGGAAGGATTCTGCTGCTTTCATACCGGACCATCAGCAATATTCGGCCCGTCGTCATCTCGCTACAAGCTCATAGCTGCAAAGTCATGTAAGCAGGCGCTCTGGGTCAGCTTTTTGTTCAGGGGCAGAGATCGCGCAATCGCTCATACCTGTGGCGCAAAGTCTGCGGCAAGGTTTTGGACCGCCAGAATGGGACCCCTGTTGACTCACCCTCTGCCCGTTTCTGAAGGCACTGTAGTGCTAGATCCTGCTGATATCCGCTTCACAAAGAACTCGATCGAGCCAGTATTCAGCAAGGGAGCCACCGCCAGCAGGCTCGCGCAGCAGAGCGCACCAGTTGCGTCAGATACAGAGAGAACTACAGTTGGAGAGGCACGTAACGCTGAGGCACGTAACGCTGCAGAAAGGTTTAGCAGCAGTGTTGGGGGGGCCGCTCGTTCCTATGCCAATGCTGCCAGAGCGAGCAGAGGGCAGCCACTGACGGAAGTCCTCGAGCTCCTTCGCGGGGGGGTGATGAAGGTGGCCGATCTGCCCCCCATCAGAGTGGTGCGCCACGAGGACAAGTGGTGGAGCCTGGACAATCGGCGGCTGTGGGTTTTGAAGCAGCTGGGGCGCCCAATTTCGGTGCAGGTCGTGAATGACCATAAGGAGCTGTTCGAGAAGCGGACGACCATAGAGATGGGTTGGCGGTGGAAGTGAGATCAGCAGAGAAGCGGAATGTGGAGCTACCCCATGGACCGTTGGAGGGGCACGTGCTGAAGTGGTCGATGGAAGACATCCTGGATGAGAGTTTGCACGCTGATAAGGTGGGTTGAACTTTTCATTAGGCCATGTCTCCGTGAGACCGTGGACGTATAAGAGCGTTGGCCATGAAGGAATCCGTTTTGCGAGAGTTGTTTGAGGGCGTCCGTGCTGGACTAGTGGCTGGAACACCAGGTACTGTTGGTCGGGAAAAAGATCAGGGTTCAAATCTCATGCTGTGTGCGTTTTGATCAGCCTATATATAGGGGTTGCCATTAACGAAGCGCTTGGGTGGCTTGTCTTTGCATAAGTCACATCCTTTCCAGTGACGCGGGAAGTTCCCTGATTGGTATTATAGTGATTTGAGAGCACCTCAGAAAGAGGGAGACATGGCCTGTGCCATGCATGTTTAGACTTGGTCTGTGCCCAGATACTTCCCTGAGAAAGCGCTGAGATTGTGGCTCTGAGTTGGTGCAGAAAGTGAAAGGGAAAGAGAAACAGAAAACAGGAACCGCATACGCCATTAAAGAGTGCTGGCGGATGCGTTTGCCGTGTTAAGTCCTTATGGGTCCGCTTCTCTCCGACAACAATACAGATCGAATGATCTTCTCAGGACGACGTTCTCCTCTGCGAGAAATTTATATCTTTAGCGGGATCGGCGGGCATAACAGAATAACCTCCCTCCGAAGAACGTTCGCAGCCATAAGGCGTATCTTCCACGAGGGACTGCCAAGATTCTCTGCCCTGAATGTACCGAGCAAACAATGGGTCTTTTCATTCGCACAAAAGGTTGCGAACAACCTCAGATTGCGTAACTGTGCGCCGGTTCATTAAACCCGCTTCCTCCGTGCGGCTTGCTGTCCTCTTTGAATCGAGTCTGACTGATCCGGTCGTTTATCTGTCTATCTTTGCTTACAGCTTCGGACCATCCCCAATGCTTTCGACTCCCCGCCCGCCTACTTTGCCGCATTCGCGTGGCTCCTCATCGAGGAGACACGTGGCCAGCTGCAGCAGGCCCTCTCTGAGCTGGACGCAAAGGTGTGCCGAAGGATTCAACTTCGGGGGGTCGGCGATGGCCGCGGCCCAGGCTCTTTGCAACCCCCGCTGAGAACTGTCAGATTCGAGTTTGAGGGAGTCGGACAGACTTCCGGGGGGGAGAAGGCGTTCAAGCCCACGGACGTGATACTACTTTCGAACCTGAAGCCGGAACGACAGGAAGATCTGCAAAGAGAAGGTGAGCGGAACCCCAAACTCCTTACGCAGTTGCTCTCGTGACACTATTCAGGGGAATTCTGTGCATAAGCTCAAAAATCGAAGCCGCTGCAAAGAATCGAAAACTTGGAACGTTCAAACGGCCAATCGCCCAGTAAGTCGTAGAGTTTGACCAGGTCAATCTAAAAACAATGAAGTGAATCTTCCTTTGCCGAAGATCTTCCTTTGCTTCGACCTTCGGACAATCCTTGACCTTTTTCAAGGTTCGTCCGCTTGATGGTTCATCAAAATGCCCAGAATAACATGAATTGAGCACCACTCTTCTTGGGAGACCACCTCATCTGCGGCACGAGAACAGAAGCGTCTGCATCCAGAGGGAGTTTCATCCAAAGCCTTGCTTGTGTATTTCAAATGACATCCTCGTGAGGTGCAATAAAGAACATCACATCTTACCGACGCTCGGGACATCCCCCTTTTTCAGCTTATTCCTCAAGTACAGGTTACCCCAGAATTACGAATCGTACAGACTCCTTAGACTGAAAGCATCGATCCGCATCACCAGGCGTCCTATACACTCTGGGCGTCCTGCGCGGCGATCGTGACGACAGCCCGGGCGACTGCGCCTACCAAGAAGCCACGGTCTACCTGCCGGACGGCAGTCGGGAATCTGAGGCGCTCTGCGATCCGGCCAACCGGGACGGCCGCTGGCACGCCACGTGCCTCGCGCCGCTTGCGACCAGCTTGCGGATCTGGAGGGCGCTGCATAGTGGGGTGGACGGATCTGCACCGAGAGCCGGATTCGGGCTGACGTCACAAGTCCTGGGCGCCCAGCAGCCGACTACCGGGCGGTCGGAAGGCGGAATAAACCGGGGCGCTGGAAAGGCGGAGTCGCCTACCGGAGAGGGGCAGATGCAACGAGGTCTGGCCGAACTCAAGAGCGCGTTACGCAATCTTTGCGAGGGAGCAAAGTTGAACCCCTCGCAGAGGGACGCCGTTCTGGACGTTGTCTCGGCCTGGCAAGCGCCCGGACTCGCGTCGGTAAATCTCGTGCAAGGGCCCCCGGGTACCGGCAAGACCAGCACGGTAGTCGCCATGCTGCGCGCGTTCGCAGGGCTGGGCGCGCGCGCGCTCGTGAGCGCGCCCACCAACGTGGCGGTCTCGGAGGTCGTCCTCCGGCTGCTGCGCGAGCTGAGGGCCGACGGAGCGCGCGCGCTGCCCACAGGGTTTAAGGGGTTTGGCGCCGGGGATATCGCTCTGATCGGGAACAAGGACAGTCTCGACGTGACGGACGGGCCACTAAATGAGGTTTACCTTCCGGCAAGGGCCAAACGATTGGCGGGGGCCCTGTCTCCGGTAGCTGGGTGGGTGGCTAGGGTGCATTCTCTGACTGAGTTCCTCCGATCGGCAGACGAGCAGTACCGGCAGGCAACGGAAGGCGGCGAAAGTGCTCGGAAGGCCGACCAACCAATAAGCCTCCAGGGGTTTTGCATCAAACAACTTCAGGTGCTGGCCGGAAACCTTGTGATCCCGTTTGTCTTATGATAATTCATTTAAAGTGCGTGGAAGGAGATGAGAATTAAAAGGGCACCTGGACCAGCCTGATGATTGATCGCAGTCTGCCTTCATGCTTCTCTCGAGCCGATCGGACTGTCCACAAGCAAACTTGAAACGTTTTGAATCGGTCGAGCGACACTAGCTGCTTGAAATCTTGAAGCAAGCCCTCGATTTGAACCTGCAAAACTCGACATTGCGATTCCCCTCTATACATTTGATGTTCAGATGGTAAAATACTCAGCGCAGCTGTGTAAGGGCGTTTCTCTTTCAGTTTTTGGTGTTCTCTTGTCTTCACCGGGTAAGATGAACGCGTCTGGAAACGACGAATCCCTCATCAGATCCGTTCCAATGGCTGCTTAGATGCCGCAGCTCATCTTTTGGCCGGGTTCTGGCCAGTGTACACCTGTTTTACCCCGTCTCTTCTTTCAGATGGTACATCAAGACTTGGAGGAGAACGCAGCGCCTCTGTGCAACGACCTCCCGAGCGCTTCCCCCGGCCTGGCGTCCTTCCGCGACAGCGCGCGCGAGCTTCTCCAAAACCTCCAAACCCTGAGAAATGCCGTCGGCGCGCTGCCTCAAGCGTCGAAGGCGCTCGAGCTCTACTTTACTGCGAATCCGCGTCCAAAGGATGAAAGCTTGGAAAGCGACGCGCGACGCGTCAGCGCCGCGGTGGACAGGATTTTGGGGATTTCCATGCGGCCCAGCGCGCTTCGGGTGCCGATTAACATCGGCCCGTCGGCTGCCCAGCTGGAGACCTCTTGCCTGCAAAACGCGGCGCTCGTATTTTGCACAGTCTCGTGTGCGGGCCGGAGCGAAATGAGATCGGCGGGCAGATTTGATCTCGCGCTTATCGACGAGGCGGCGCAACTGGTGGAAGCGGAAACGGCAATCATTCTCACCGGTTGGCCGGGGCTCAAGCTGCTGGTGCTGGTGGGCGACCACCTGCAGCTGCCCGCGACTGTGACGAGTCGCCTCGCGAAGGAGCACCGATACGACCGGAGTCTCTTCGAGCGATTGAAGGAAAACGGGCACCGCAGCGTACTGCTGAACACTCAGTACAGAATGCATCCGGAGATCAGCCGGTGGCCGCTCGGGGCCTTCTACGGGGAGCAGGTTCAAGACGGGCGCAACGTCACGGAGGGCAGGTACAATCAAGCTTACGTCAGCAGGCTGCTGGGCCCGTATGCGTTCATCGACGCGGCGGAAGGGAGGGAAGAGAAAGACCCAGGGGGGGCGAGTAAGTGCAACCGCATGGAAGCGGACCTGGTTCTACATCTGCTCAGAAAGCTGAGGTCAGCATGCGAGGCCGCCGGGGTGTCGGCTGACGTCGGCGTCATCACGCCCTACAAGCGCCAGGTGGAGCTGCTCGCGGGGCACGTTCCTGCGGTGACACGTGGCAGCCAGTCGGGCCCCGGCTTGACGGTAGAGGTCCGGTCGGTGGACGGGTTTCAGGGGCGGGAGAAGGACGTCATCATCTTCTCGGCAGTTAGGGCTAACCGGGCGGGTGTTATCGGGTTTCTCGGGGATGAGCGCCGGTTAAACGTGGCGCTAACCCGCGCCAAGTTTGCGCTTTGGATCGTCGGGGACGCGCAGACTCTGCAGGCGCGCGATCCCGTTTGGAAGAGCCTGGTTGAGGACGCGGTTACGCGAGGGGCTAGGATCCAAGCAGGGTCGCACAAGTCGATGCAGAAGGTGGTTAAGAACAGGTTAGCGGCTTACGAGGACTGGAACAACATCCTGACGTCGAACTCGAGCATGTTCGAAGGTCTCCCCTGGAAGGTGAGGTCGCCCAAACCGGGCGTCCCTTTTGTTTCTGCGTACACGGATTGAGGTTCTGCACTTCTTGTGGTCGCTTTGAGATTCTATGCAGGGAGAGTTCTGGTATTTCAATCTCTGTCTCCAATTATTATGCTCATATCATCTTCTCTCTGAGGTTATCTCTCTTCAACGCGACCCAAAAAGTTGTGTACAATCCTGGAACCCGAATGACGGAAGCCCTTAAAGATCCTGAAAAGCCGCAGACGCTTGGCACTGCAATGCTTTTTGCATCCGCCACTTCTAGCTGGCAGTGTTGCATTTGGGATAGGCGTCGTCCCAAAGCTGCAACATGCGCTCGGGCGCGGTGGTCTGGTCCACACGTCATCGGCCGCGTTGCCGTGACGTCAGCAGATCACCACTGACCCGTTCAATCTTTGCCCGTTCGCGTGCAGATAGTCTTCTCCAAGGAGCTGCGCGACGCGCTGGTGGGCATCAAGTCGCGCGAGGCTCGGCTCAAGGTCCTCTTCCAGCTGCAGTCGCTCGCGCAGGGGAAGCGTCCGAAGTTCGCGTCCGGAGACGCGGACGCCGGGGAAGACTTCCGGGACCTGATCCACCTGCTGCCAGTGTACAACTACAGCCTCATCTGGACGGTGGACGTCGACCGGGCGACCAACACGCAGGTCCACACGCAGGTATGTCGCCGCAAACTGCTGTTGGGATCAGGGTGTCAGAGCAGCTTAATTCAAAGCTCCGGCCAAGACCTTCGAACTTTCGAGACAAAGGCGTGCTCTTGCTTGAGGGAGGGGGACATTCTCAAAGGCACTCATTTGGGCACTTCGGATCAGTGCAGATAGTTTCCGCTTTTCAAAAGCGCACATTTGTGTTTGAACTGAGAGCACTGACATTTCCTTTCATCTTTGTGGCGGTGGGGCCTTGATGAACCGGGCATGATGTTCTCTTGCTGGTGCTTTCTACGCATCATCACTCACGCCAAAGATGCATGCTTGCATTCAATTTCGCTGGAACATTATCTCGATGATTGAGAAAGTCTACTTGTAGAGAATACCCGGTTGTTGCCGGCTTCAACCGGCGATCTGTATGGTCTGTCCCTTATTAGCGAGTCTTCCTTTCGCGGGGTTTCTTGAGGGGTCAGCCGCTAGACATAGTCCGTTATGAGACCCTCCTTATCCACACCACGTTCTCGCTTCTCACCGTTTGAATTCAAAGGGCGATCATCTCTTCCAAAAGCATCGCTCCGTTTCTCGGGGAATCAGGACTTCATGAGAAAAACTTACATCCGCACAAAAGTCCTCTCCTTTTCACCGCCAGGTCCTTCGCGCGTGGCACCTGGTCTTGAGCAGCCAGCGCCTGGCTTTCATCCGACGCCTGGAATCCAGCTATCGAACCTACTCCCCCGGCTATTTGCACCGCTGCCGGGCGAAACGGTCACCGGACAAGAACGGTCTCGTGCTGCCGCTCACTTGGGATAGAGACGACCGGTTCGTGTGGTTCAAAAAGGACCGGGCCGTCGAAGTCTCGGAGGAGGCCCTCGAGCATTCTGGTAAGAATTTCGGGGGTGATGTGCGTCTTTTACGTTCATCTCATTCGTCCTCCGCACTGTCGTCAAGAAAATCATTTCTTTGTCCTCAAATTCACCATGATCTTGTTTTGAACGTTCTGTGGTCCGCTTGTCTTTCAAACGACTCCGCTGGCGGTTTGTGTTCAGCAGTTCAGAGTCATGGATCTTCCCCACTGTCCATGGCTCCCAGGATATGGCAGTGAATAAGAAGTAGGTATCAAACATTTTTATTGAACAATCTGGTGTGCGAGCTGCCGGTACGCTTGTCGAAGTTTCTAACATGAGTACGAAGTACGTCCGCAAAATCCTTTCCTCGCAAAATTAGAGAGCCATGCTGGCAAGGGCTCGGTTGAATCTCTGATTCGGACGGGAGTGTTCAGAAGTTTTCAAATTCCGAAACCAAGGTCCGACCCGCTTTTGGAATTTGAGCCGTTTCAGAGGCGTTCTCCACGACTGTCTCGATAGCCAGTCAGTCACTCCAAGCAGTCAATTGCGGCTGACAACACACTTTCGACGTCCGAAGGCCCGTGACGCCCGAACTCTCTGGGCGTGGCGTCCCAATCTTTGCCTGCCGTCCCAATCCTTACGCGTTGCTCGTTTCCTGGCAGAGAATAGCAACAGGCTGTGAAAAGACAGTAGACGCCAAATCAGACAACAGCCCAACTTTCAAAGAATCCTAATCCCAAAGCCTGAAATCCTGAAACTTTGCAGGCGAAGCGGCCGCCGCGGGGCTGGAGGAAGCGGCTGTGGATGAGAGCCTGCTGCTCCTCAAGTTCTACGAGATGTCGCCCGGGGCAGCCCACGTGCTGATGACGGCAGCTGACGGCAGCGAGCTGGAGCTGCCGTTCGAGGTCAGCGAGCAGGAGGCGGCCATCGTGCAGTGAGCGCCCACTCAACCATTATCTGCCCTTTTACTGTACCTAATTGGAATGTAGTTTGATTGCTTCTGGTTACCATTGTAGCCCCTCTGGCTCGAAGTGGGCTGTCGCAAGTCGGTCCGGATCTCAGCGCATTGCCAATGTCAAGCAGGGCTGTCATGTATGCACTTCTGATTGCTTGCAAGCTTGAGAACCGCCTCCGTGTCTACTTAAGTCTGGGCGGAAAATTTCTTCCGTGCTTGAATTCTTGGAGAACCCTTTATGAGTGCCAGTAAAATCGAGTGGAGTACGAGTTCTTTAAAAAGTCGTCTTCGTTATTTCCATACTGGTGGCAGCTCCTACCCAGGGATCTGGGCACTTTCTCGATAGTCTGGAAGTCTGCTCGCAACCATGCTGATCAGGGGTCATATATCTTCGCGCTTAATCGGATTAAGAAAACCTCCACAGAACATGTTTCTACCCGCCTGAGAGACGGGCGACTTCATGAACGGCATTTTCGCGGAATTATGTTTTACGGCTCCAGGTACCCGAAAAGCGTCTTCATACTCGGGCGCTCCGGCACTGGCAAGACGACAGTCATCACTACCCGCCTCCTTCAAAAAGAGCAGCGCTTCAAGGCGGCCCTCGCCGCGGCCCCCAGCGCCGTGCCAAACCCTCCAAAGCCCGACGCGGGCGCGGCCGCGACCGTCGAGGGCGGCGCCGATCCGCCGCGCCTGCGGCAGCTGATGGTGACGCTCAGCCCAAAGCTGTGCGCGGCGATTCGCCAGTCGCTCAACAGGACAATGCGCTGCATGGAGGCGGCGGACAGCGGAACGGGTGAGTAGCGGAACGGGCGACAGCGGAACGGAGTGGTGGGCCGGGAAAATGTTCTGGTGCATGTTTTCTTGACGGGGGGTTTCTAGTAAGCCTACGTGGGCCCACATATGGCGAAAGATTTTGAGTGCCCCCGTCCACATTCTGCAAATTCTCGCTGTCCCTTTCACTTCGAATCTTCCAGTCTGACATGCAACATTGGGTACGGAGCGACCCAGCAGGTGGGAAATGTGCCTTCTGTTGCTCTGAAATATTCATTCAATGCACAGCGATTCAATCCCTTCTTCACAGGTATTGCATAGACTTACTCAAATCGGGGGCGCATCCTTCTTTTTGATCGTAGTACTTGCGAACGAGAATCTGCCTTGGCTAATTGACTTTTCTTTCTGACAGCCCAAAACGAGGCCACGCAGCCCGCGGTTGGCCTTCAGGACGTCATGCTGGATGAAACCGAGGAGGCCCGGTTGCTGGGCGATATTCCGGACGACATGACTCAGCTGGAGCCCGGGATGTTCCCCCTAGTCATCACGTTCCGCAAGTTCGTAACCATGCTGGACGGCGGCATCGCCCGGCCATTCTTCCCCAAACAAGGTGAGGGTTTAAGCAATTCTCAAGGGCTGAGACTTGAGTGACTGCGATTCTAGTCAATTTCTCTAGTAAGAACGTGCAACTCTTGTTGCGAACGATTGTGCTCCATCGAATGTCAGTGAGCCACAAAGAGCTGGCTTGTGTTGCGTCACCAGTATGTTATCGCGACCGAGTAGATTCTCTTGGTTCCATCTGATGATCCCGTCCACTGAGTCAGTCGCCTCTTCAAGTCTCTCAGAAAGTGAGAGCACAATTGCCGAGATCCGGATCCTCGATTCTGACACTAACGGTGCTCGGCGGCGTGATCCTCTAATGAATCAGTAGTCGTGCATTTCTGTTGCAATCTTAGACTACTCACCCGATCCTGCCCAACGCCATTCAATTGTTTGGAAACAGTTTGAAGGGGAGTAAAGACATAAATCAAGCTCACAGGCGGCTTCCTTTGCTGCAGGCCCTACAGGAGCCGCCGCCCTCGGTTCCATCCGCATCGGAGAAGGTAACAAATTGTTGCGTAAAGGAACATTGCGTCCTCAGTGACCTGGCGTTAACATTATGCTGCTTGAAAGAAGAATTGAGCAAATCCAAGCGTTAGCGCGTGGCATGTAATTCCCTCTCCGACCGGGCATGCTTGTATGCTTCGTTTGAATCCGAGGGGAGGGAGCTACTACATAAGAGGATACTCTGCTGTCTCCAACATTGATGGTATATTTTGGTTGGCTGCTACCCCACCAGGCGGGCATGGGAGACTCCTGCTTGAAGTTTGAGTTATTCAAGCATGTCTGGAGCGAAACCTGTTTGTGTGCGTAGCCTGTCGGCGATTGCTTACTACGATTAAAGTCTGCATAGGTGCTTCCATAAGCGGGAGATGTATGCGCAGAATGGGTGTGTGAAATGAATACGCCGTTGGTGGTATGGTAAACCTTAATTGTGTTCCGAAAAAAACGCGAGGTAAACGTTTGATGGACAGGTGCCCAATCATCGGACGATGACGAGTCCATCATGGCGGATGATGACGGTCTGAGTCCCGGGGACGGGGAAGAAAGCGGTGCTGACGACGGTGCTGACGTCCGCTTCGCACCGGGGAAAAAACGCTGCGCGCGGAAGGCTCGAGATGAGTGGCGACAGGAGGTCGACTATGACAGGTGCGGGAAAATTTTGAGGCTTACGAAGGTCGGGGTTTTAACGCTCTTTTGTCTGTTGGACGTCCCGATCAAAGTCGCTAATCCCCAACAGGTTTAGATTTGCCCCCCGAAAATTCACTGCTTTAAGAAAGACCTTTTCAATGTTGGACAGGTTTGAATCCGTCTGCAAAAGCGTGTGCACGTGGCATCAATGGTGTTTCTGACTATTGTGGTCTACCAGCTTGACCTTGAGAGCTGCATAATTTTGCACTCAAGCTTGAAGCTTGACGGCCAATCAAGAAGATAGATTTCGGTCTAATCAAGGGTTCTTCTTCAGTTTTCATCTGGCGCGAGATCGCGGGCCTGCGTAACAAAGGGCAGCCTTTCTTGGATCACAGCCTGATATAGATTCTTCTTCGCGGTGTCGTTCACTATTTTGCGCGTATTTGCATGCCAGATTCCGTCTTGTCTTTTTGATTGGACAGAATCTACTTAAATTGAGTCATAACTGGTCTGACATCACTTCGTGGTGGTTCTCGAACGTGAACTGTCATTGAAAGTATTGTAATGATTTTCCCTTTCAAAGCATTTTCGTAGAGCATTCTGCCGTCTGAGCTCAGGAGAGCTGAATAGGAATGTGGTGAGCCAACCAAGTAATCAAGTAGCACGCGGAATCGACTCCCTTAGTCCCACTTGTGATAGACCTCCCTTATGGTCTTCATCCTCATTGCAAGCCGACCTTTCATCAGTGTGATCAGGGCGTTGCAACCTGGCCAAACTTTCACGATTCACTGGTAGGCCATGGATAACGGGTTCGGTTGCGGTGCCCCACAATTCGTCGAATACGACGACCTCTGCAGAGCAATGCCGGTATTTGTTTCCGGTTGCAGATACAAGCAAAAAGTCTCTGATTTGATTGCCTGCCGCTTGAAATTCTTAACCCGGAACAAATCGGCTTCGATTTCTCGTTCCTAACTAGGTTCGTGGGCTCCGACTACTGGCCTCACACGGACATGCGCCTCCGGAAGAAGTTCGACCCGTCGGCGGTCTACACCGAAATCATTTCGACCATCAAGGGAAGCCAGGAATCTCTACGCTTCCCCCAGGGCCGCCTGAGCCGGGAAGCCTATCTAAAGCTCTCGGAAGCCCGGTCGTCGTCCTTCAGCCCCGAGCAGCGGTCCGAAATTTACCAACTCTTCGAGCAGTACGAGAGGCGGAAGCGCGCGCTGCGCGATTACGACATCGCTGACGTGGTCGGGCACGTGTACCGGGAGCTAACCCGGGAGGGTTACCGCTTGGTGACCCACCAGTTTGTGTACGTGGACGAAGTGCAAGACCTGACGCAAGCGCAGCTCGCGCTGTTCAAGTTCGTGTGCGCGCACATCGAAGGCGGGTTCGTCTTCGCGGGGGACACCGCGCAGACGATCGCGCGCGGCGTCGGCTTCCGCTTCGAAGACGTGCGACGGCTCTTCTACAGCGAGTTTCTCCGGCGAGACTGTTCCGTTAGAGAGCGGGCAGAATCCGGCGGAACGGGCGTACCGGACGTCCACCAGCTGACGACCAACTTTCGGACGCACAGCGGGATCGTTCGCGTGGCGGATTCCGTGATCCGGCTACTGGTGCACTTCTTTCCGGCGATGGTGGATCGGCTGCAACCGGAAAGCTCCTTGATCGCGGGGGAGATGCCGACGGTTTTGCATACTGGGGCGGACGTCGACTTTCTCGCCGCGCTCTTTGGCAAGGGGTCCTTCCAGGTGAGGCTACCTGAGGAGGCGCCCGTTGGGGGGGCGCCCCAACAGGGCGTGCATATATTGTATTGCTGGGCAGCTTTGCTCCAAGGCTTCTCCAAGAAACTGGTTGTGAGTTCCAATGAATCAAATGGTCGCTGTCTTCTGAGGAGCTACGCAGTAGAAAATCTGGCCTCTGCGAAGCCGCGTACCGCTGTTGTGGAAGCTGCTCTCGTAGCACCATCATTAGGTGGCGTTATACGTGCCTTCCAGTCTCTGAGGATAATCATCCTTTGATGACGCTTTCTTTAGGATTCTGAAGCTACCTTTGGGATAAAGGCTTTGCTATTGCGAACCAGAAGTGTCTTGATTGCATTCGAAATGTGTAACGCGCACCGCACCTCGTGTTCCAAGGCCTTTTTGCCAGCGTCCTGAATGTCGATTCCCTACAGTTTCTGATCCGGCTGAAGCCGATCCGTCAAAGTCGAGTCTATCTGTTTGACACCCACAGCACGTGACATCGTCAGTGGTTACAGCGTGCGATGCCGTCGGTAAAGGGTTATCTGGGTCTTTCAGCCTAAATTTCACCTGAACAGCTTGACGCTTTTGTGGGACTAATTGCCCACGTGCATGGAAATTGGCAGGCGGGCACGGGCGGGTGCGAGTTCGGCGCGGAACAGGTGGTGCTGGTGCGCGACGCGGCCGCGAAGCGGCGGCTGGTGGACCGAGTGGGCACGGACATGCTGGTGCTTACCGTGCACGAGTGCAAGGGGCTCGAGTTTCAGGTGAGAAACCTTGTAAAGATTGAGAGATTGGGTCAATCCTGTTTGACCAACTTGTGATCCAGTTACGCGAGCATTGCTTGCGGACGGTCGCTCAGGCGGGTGCGTCAAAAGCATCAGACAGCTTGGAAGATAGCTAGAAAAATGGCTCCAAACAGCCGCAAGTTTACAACAAGTACGTTGAAGCTTGCTTTAACCAAGTTGAATAGGCTTTTCTTTGAGAATTTTCAACCAACGGTTGTGCCGGACACTTTACAGTCAGACATCTGCGATTCCTTTTCTCAGATACTTACTCGATCACTCGCTTGAAGCATCGAGCAGGAGTACATTACACGTTCACTCTAGCAGCTTGCAGGGCTGTACTAGTTTTGAATAACCCGCTCAGGCCCTCTTCCAAAAACATTTGCAGACCTCGAGATTGGCAGGCCGACAGGAGGTCGGGATTCGACTCATGTCTTTCATGCTTCATCCGAGGACTTCATCCTGTAGCATATCTCCGTTGCAACAATCTGAATATGTTTCTCCCTCGCAGGACGTCCTGGTGTATAACTTCTTCTCGGACTCCCCCCTCGGCGTCAAATGGCGCGTCGTGTACAACTACCTCAACAACGTGCGGCCTTCGTCCGCCCACAGCGAATTCCCTTCCCCCGAGCTCGCCTGCCCGCCTTTCGACCCCGTGCGGCATCACCTGCTTTGCAGCGAACTAAAACAGCTGTACGTCGTCCTGACGCGCGCGCGCCAGCGGCTGTGGGTCTTCGACGAGTCGCCCGAGCTGCGCCGCCCTATGCTTGACTTCTGGACGGGGGGTTCATCTCTGGTGCAACTCCTCCCCCTCACACCGGAGCTGGTCGCTTCGTTCCAAAGCCGGAGCACGCCCGAGGAGTGGGCGCGCAGGGGCCGCCAGTTCTTCAACGAACGCGGGTACGACTCCGCGGTCCTGTGCTTCGAGCGCGCGGGCGACGCGTTCCATGCCACGTGGGCGCGCGCCGCGGGGCTGCGGCAGGCGGCCGACCGCGCGCCGGATACGCGCGTCGCGGCAGCCTCGTACGCGCGCGCGGCTGAGCTGTTCCTCGAGCTGGACAAGGGGGAGAGCGCGGGGGACTGTCTGCGAAAGGCACGGAGGTTCGCGGACGCGGGGGCAGTTTTCAAGGAGAAATGCGCCCCCCCGCTGTGGGGAAAGGCGGCGGAATGCTTCGAGATGGCGGGCAGCTGGGCAGAGGCGGCGGAAGCGTACTCGGAGGCGCGCGCGCGCGAGCTCGCGCTGAGAGCGTGCCTTAAGGGGAGGCAGCTGCAGCTGGGGGTTGGGCTGCTGAAAGAGTGGGAGAAAGAGGGGGGCTTCGACCAGACGTTGGTGGACCTAAAGGCTGACTACCTAAACAGGTGAGGGGCAGACGGCAGTCCGATCCCCTTCTGCTGCCTCTCGTAGTTTTGCACCGCGAAGAGGTCACGTCCAATTCTGTCTGCGAAGATGCTGTCACTGGGGAGAATGACGAAAAGGTGACCCATTTCAAAAGGAATCGAAAAGCACCTGCGCGTTGATGGAGTCAAACTGCTAAATGACGAGCATGTATATAAGATTGGCACGCCTCCGATTCCGGGCAAATAGAGAATAGAAATCCATAAAAGGTCTCCGTTGTTTCCTTCTTGTTGTGCAAGTGCCTTACATGATCCATAAAGCCATAACATGAGCCGGCTTCCGTCCAGATCCTAGCTTTCCAGATCGAGCTTTCCAGACCGAGCTTTCCCCTCAACTTCTGCCGTATATAAACTAACTCGTTGTATTTTTCCAGATCCTTCCAGTACTGCAGAACTTGCATTAGCTTCTCTGGATAGAGGGAAAGTTTCATTCCCGGTGAAAGGCCCTCAGTGCTTTGCGCCTTTTGACCTGCTCTCTCGTGTCTTTGTTGCAATCCCGAAATACAAACGAGCAGAGACTAAAAGTGGGTTCAACACACAAAATGAGAATCTCCTCCGCAGGTGCGCCCTTCACTACCACCGCCGCAAAGACACCTCCCTGATGCTGGAGTGCGTCCTCGCCTTCCCTTCGCAATCGAAGCGCCGCCAATTCCTGGAGCGCCGCGACTACTTCGACGAGGTAATTGCGGTCGAGACAGCCGACGGCAACTTTGCGGCGGCCGCCCGGCTGTTCGACAAGAAGGGGGACCGCGCGCGCGCCGCCGACATGTACGAGGCCGCGGCCGAGATGGCCAGTCCTGAAGAGGAGCGCGCGCTCGCGTCGCTCGTTGGCGCGAAGGAGCAGTCGCCCGGCGCGCCAGTCGGCGTAGAGGAAAGCGCGCGCGCGCTCGTGAAGCGCGCGGCGGAGCTGCGCCTTCAGGCAGTGCGGCTGGAGATGTTCTGGTCAGAGGGGAGGGGTGTGTGGCCAATTCGTGGCCGCGAAGACCACGCGAAAATTCTGGATTTGGTGGAAAGATTGTGCTTGCAGCTCGGGGACGGGGCGGCGAGGCTTCAGCTGGGCGTCCGTGCGCTGCGCGCGCTCGCAGGCCTTCACGGAGAAGACGTTAAGGCCCTGTGGATAGAAGCGATGGCGAAAGAAGAGCTGAGCCTCGCGCTAATCCTTTTGCGTCAGGCTCTCAGCGAGGCCTGTGCTGAGGCTTGGTCGAGGGCAGACCGATTTCACAAAGAAGACCGGGGCGCAGAGCAACAGGGGCGCAACCGACCATTCGAAACTGAGTCGTTCGAGCAGTTTCTGGCGAAGGTCAAGTCGGCGGCTTGGGCCTGGGAGGAGTGGTACGGCCTGGTGTCGCGGTGTTTGACGGCTCTGGAGCGCGCTCTGAACGCGCGCACGCAGGGCGACGACCCGCGCGTTCTCGCGGGCGTAGAGCGCTTCTTTGAGGTGGGTCCGTCGGGCAGCCCGGGGGCGCGAGTGGTGGAGGACACCGGCGCGGGTTGGTGCAAGGGAGTTCCAATAACCCGGCTCCCTAACCAGGGTTCCAAGGGCGAGATCACCGCAGTCACGTTCAGGAAGCAGGCCTCCAGATTTCTCTATGCGGAGGTGGTGAAAGCCGGGGCGAACTACCGGGCGCTTCTGGAGGCTTCCGTTGAGCTTCTGACTCCCCCGGTCGCGCTTCCACCGCCCGTTCTGATGCAGCAGAGTCCGGGGCAAGCGCTCACCGCAGACCGGGTCCAGATCATCAGCCGGCTGTGGCAGCTCGCGGACAGCGTGCCGGAATCGGTTCCGGCGGAATGCGCCGGGGCGTGCGCCGCACGGTTGTGGGATTGTCTGCTGCCGAAAATAACGTCGGCGGGGGCGGCGCTCGAGGCGGCCGCACTGCGGGGGGACCCGCGTGTGCGCGCGATGCTGACGTCAGTCGCGGAAGCGGTCGCCGAGGGGCGGTCGCCGGTCAACGGGGGCCAGAGCGGGCTGGTGCGCGAGCGGGTGCAGGTTAGCTGGGATCCCGCGCGGCTGGCGGCGCAAACGGCGTTCGAAGAGAGAGACGTTCTGCCCCTCGAGGCGGTCGGGCAGCTCCAGCTCTTGATTCCGTTCCTGGACGCAGACTGGTTCGAGAGCGCGAGATGCGCCGGAACGTTCGGCGGAAGGCTGCACGTCATCCCGCCGCCCGGTTTCCTGGAAGACCTTCGCACCCGGGCGCTGCGCTTCGGCGCGTCGTGGGAGCTCGCGGCCGCCGCGGCTTTGCAGCGCGGGCCAAACCTCCAAGCCACGGGAGAAGATCGATTTGCGGCCTTCAACGGGGCGTGGTTCAACGGCAAGGCGCTGCTGGAGCTGTTCAGTCCTGTTTGGCTGCAGAAAGGAGGTTATCCAAACCCCTTCACGTTTGTTCGGCTGGTTGAGCGGGCGGTTGTCCAGTCGTGTGCGGCGGTTAGCCAGCTTAACCACCTGGTTCTGCCAACGACGTGGGTTCTCGACCACATGGAGGGCCCTGTTCAAGAGTCCCTCTTCACGCTGCTCCTAGAGTCTGGCTGTACAAGCGACCAGCAGTACCAGCTAAGGGGCCTATTGCGCCAGCTGCTAGAAATGGTAATCCAGTATCTCGACAATTTAGAAACGTGGATAGCCAGAGCTGGTTTGAATAGGGTTAAAGAAGAGCCCATTCTCGTAGTGCGGCTGCTCGTGGTCCTCCTAACCCTCGCCGCTAACCCTCAAGTCGATCCTGGCCGCCACTTCCTCGGCCCTGTTTGTAATGCAATGAACTTTCTCGTCCGAAACCCGGTTCCGGGTGTACCCGTTCCGGTTATCGCGGCACTGCAACAAGCTGCTGAGCACCGGAGATTTCTAAGTGTTTCGGACGTGGGTTCCGCGCTTGCGCGGACGCTCGCGGCGATCGGCGGCCGTCTGACGGTGCTGCAGCGCGAGAGGTGGGTTCTGCCGCGCGCCAAACGGGCCGACTTCCACTGGGCGGCGAAGCTGCGGAGGGTGATCGTTTCCGCGGAAGTCAACGGGCGGAACGTGTTCAGCATCGGAGCTCTGCTGTCGGCGGCGCCTAAGTTCTGCGTACGCGACTGGGCAAGCGGCGACTCCCTCGGTGCAGCCGTTCCGTCCGCGGAATCAGCGGAAGCACAGGGGCCGAACAACGGAGCGGACAGCGAGAGCGGGCAACCTGCCCTAGAAGAAGAGGCCGTGCAAGCGGACATCGGGACCGAATCGGACGCGCAGTGCCCTCAGCCGGACGATGAGGACGCCGAACAGGACGCAGATCGCTCGCGGGCGTCCGAACAGCAGCCGGTCGCGCCCCCGAGCGCCGCCCTCCTCACCCTCGCCGAACGGCTGCCCCGGCACGTGCGAGAGCGACTGGCGTTCCTGCTGATGCGCGCGCGCGCGCGCCTTGCGGAGGACCGGGACCCCGTGAAGCGATTGGCGAACGAGGTGCGGCGGGCTTTCGCGCGCCAGCATCTCTCTTGCCCCAGCGCCAAGTCAGCGGAGTACAGGGCGCGCTTCAGGGCCGAGGCGTGCCCGCTGCAGGTTTGCGCGCCTATTCCCGATACCCTTCTGAGGTTTGTAAACGGGCCAGCCATCGTTACTCCACGCTCTCAGGCCTGCAATTCTATCCCGAGCACTCGGTTGGATAGATGACAAGTCTGCTAAGCATTCAAATACTCAGCAAGTGAGAGCTGCGTGTCAGGGTACGGCAAGCCAGACTAGTTTTTGCGTCTGACTCGTGGACACTGGTCACTCGCATGGGTAGTCCGAGCTGCGTTTCACGATTGACTGCAGGCTTCCCTGTGGGCTACATCGAGATTTCTCTTCGCTATGCTACTTCCTTTCTTCCCTTTCCCCGCTATCAGCGGAGAACTTGCCCGTGCTCAAACCCTCCACTTGTGTAGATTCGAGCCCAGAAGCACCGGCACGTTTTCCTAGAAAATCGAGGGTATAGGCCTTAAGTTCTTATTCTACCGCAGTTCTTGAAGTCGCCTTGAGAGGTATGCAGCATACACTGCAGCTGACACTTCGTCCAAGTCGACGTTCTCGAAAGTACTGCGATGATTGACTCAGAAAAGACCGTCAGTCAACGTACGGGGACGAGAAAACAACGAATGAATCAACATTTGTGGGCTATTAGCCAGTACAAGCAGTGGCTTTGGTTATTGAGAACTTGAAAGAAAGAATACCAGCCCTCTTGCAATGCCTTGTTGCGCAGGTCAAGTGCGAGCCAGAAAACACGAGCCCTTTTGTAACGCATGGTCAAGAGCAAGTACTTCCTGGAACTAGCCAGGAATATAAGCCCTTCTGCCACGCCTAATTCGCAGGTCAAGAGCGAGCACTTCCTGGAAGCGCTGCGCGCGTGCATCCGCGCTTTGAAAGCGGGCAGCGACGAAACGGACGAGCTGGATGAAACGCTCGACATTGAAGAGGAGCTGGCGCGGCTGCTCCCCTTCTTCAACCCCAGGTAGACCACCTCTGCTTTTTGGAACGGAGGATACTCTGTATCTCAACCGTGGATCTGACAGATGGTGAAGAGTCGATCACGCGCGCACGTTGGGTCCCCCGATCGACGACTAGCGTTGAGGCCATCAGGATCTCTACTGCAATGATCTTGCCCGGTTCAACTCAGCTCTGGTTTAAGTGTACTCAAATGGGTCTCCTAATTCCTTCTGCTCGGACCGGTTCTGCTTAAGTACGTTCGCTTTATCGACGCTCATCTTTCCTGGCGCGCTGCTTCTGACTCGCTTGACGATGTATTTGATTGTAATCAAGTGGTCACGCTATTTTGGGCTTCTTAACCGGGCGGCGCTGATTGGGTCACCTTTCACCACATTCTTCCCCTTTTGACGGGATCGGTTTGGTTTGATTCACGTCCCCCTCTTGTTTATCACAGGCATAAGGCGCACCTCGATTGTGACGTCAGATGGCTCGACGGATACCTGCTACGCCCCACAAGGGCCGAGCTTGCGCGCGGGCAGACAAAGCTTGCGCCACGTCTGGCGTCATCCGTGACGTCCTCGGACTTGGGAGAGGAGGGAGGCCGCTGTCGGATCTCTACCAACCAAGGGCCGAGCCGAAACAAGCAGAAAGGGAACCAGAAACGAAAGCAGAAGGGAAAGGTTTTCTAGACGGCGTGGATCAGCGGCAAGCGCAGTGCTTAGCCTGCTATCTTTGTTCAGAACTTCATTTGGGGTGTTATGAGATTCAAGATCAGGGCCCGTACGCGTTAGTGTAAGTGGGTGTATATAGCTGCTTCCGAACAACGAAAGAGGGTAGGTTTCGACCTGGGGACCGTGATAAACTAATTTTGTATGATGCGAGACCTCCTGTCTTTGGCGATCGGGTGTAGACTAAGCTAGTCTGCCAAAAGTTTACAAGAAAATACCGTCCGAGTCAATCATAAAAGTGGACTACTTTCAAGTAGTAAATCATCTTCTAAAATAGTCTAGAAGTAATTAGCTTAAAAGCTGGAACTGAGATCCCGGTTAAGCGTTTAGACTCTGGAAAAGGCATTCCCTTAAAACCGTAGAGTTGTCCAACTAGGCACGTTTTGCCACCGCTGGTCAAAAGCAGCTCGGTGCGAAGCCGTTCTAACCAAATAGATATCATTTTTATTGACATCTGGAGTTCTGCACGTGTGTCCGTTATCGTGTTCGACGAATTACGGACCAATTCATGATCGAACAGGGGCGTTTGAGACTACTCACGATGGTGCATATCCCGGAGAGTCAGACATGATGCTCTCTTCAGATTATTTTTCGTATTGTGAACTTTCGCATGCCTTACTGCCGTCAAACAACATTCCAGACATTCCGGGATGCTTAGTTCTGGTTAAATGCCCTTCTATTACGCCGATATCTACATGGGGACAAGAGGGTAAAACAACTGACGGGGAGTGGTGAATGCTCATGATACATATTTCCTCATTCTAAACTTTCCAGGAGATGCCGCTCTAATCTGGATTTTCGATGCTGCCCTTCGGGGACAGTTCGCTTGACCGGCCATGGTCGTAGGGGTCCACGGAGAAACACTGGTTCTCGATACAAAATGTGACACATGTACTTGTGAAACGTGCTGCCACAGAGGAGAGCTTGAAAACATACACGTTCCCATTAGGGATGTGACTTCATGTCTTCATGCTCGAGCTTAAAATCGTCTTCAAAGCGTTGAAGATAGCTCTTATGTCGCCCATCAGCGCCATCTGTCGTGTGCACAGCTACGGCCAAGCTATCTCCCGTGCGAAGCTGCGATTTGTAAGTTACCAAATTGGACGTATGAAGAAGATGGAAAGATTGCCGAGTGGCTGATGCCGATTTTCTGCCGCTTGCTCTCAACAAGACACGGTCGATAGTTCTCATTGCGCACGCAGATTGTACTTCATTCTGCCCATGAGCCAGGATATGTTCTTGAGCTCGATTGCTCGATTGGCCGCTCTCAGTTCGACATATGTGGTTCGGTCACAACTGATTGAGATGATCATTGCAGACTTCAGGCGACTCGCGTAAACCACTCAGAATAGCTGCCTGAGTAACGGAGTGCCAGCCAAGGCAATCAATCATTTGGATGCGCTCAGTGGGCCCCGCAAGCTTAAGACACTTTGCTCCCGGAAAATGGCGTGCAGGCTGCACGTTGGGCGATGATGAAATGGATGATACGTCGGTCAATGAGCTCATGTCTAGTGATTATGCTCACAGTATGTGTCTGGCCCGTGCAGATTTGAGAGTGCCGCAACACGCTCAAAAATATACTGATATGGACAACCTTCGAGAAAGCGAGAAGCACAACGTACTGTGAAAGTGTAAACGGACTACTTTGACATGCTGCAGGCAATCTGTTCTCGAAACTGCCCTGTGACTCCTTGAGAGGCAACGAACGAGTTCTGGCTAGACACGGTGGGGAGCATCCAGAATTGTGTGGTCGCAACAGAGCGCGCTTCTCATCAGAAGAGCCTTGTGCATGTCACTAGCGACGGCTCGGGGAGGGACAAGAATTCCTCGCTGGCTCCAGACACGTTTATCAAAACTCAGGAGAAGGATCCACATGCACAGCGTGGCTGCGAACGCAGATTGTCCGGTTCTCGCAGCCATCTTTGATCTTGCTTCGCACGACGACGTCAATCAGCGCTGCAGACGTTGTGCTGCTATTTGAGGAAGACTGGCGCAGCTTGCCTCCTCGGCAGTCTTCTTCTGTGTTCTTAATAGAATTTGTTCTTTGCCTCACTCAAGTGCCCTGTGAAGTGTTGGATCTCAGAACCCTGCGTGTAAGCTTACTTACACAAGCGTGTCACCCAGCTGCAAGTTCTGTGCTCCACCGCGAGCGGCCTCGCGCGCCGGCGGCCGCCTTGGCCGGCTCCGCGACAAGCGAGGTTTGGGTTTCCGTCGAGCTGACGTACGTGGGGCGGCGCAATGACGGAATGCCGCGAACGCCGCGTCGCTTACACTACCGGTATCCACTACTACGGTAGACTATACCGTATACGTACTAACATGTATTTGTGCACAGTGCATTATGCAGCTCGTTGACTCCCAGGCGGCATTATTAATGGCGGCAGTGCAAAAGAGCCCTCTTTACATCTTTAGAGAGGGTGGATGCAGATAATCAATTGGCATTGCAATTGTCATACTGACAAAGACGAGACTGATTCGCGCCGCTGATCTTTCAACCGCTGCACATTTTTCAGAGGCGGAACAGGAGAGACAGGAGCTGCTCTGCCGTCAGAATACTTAAGCCAGCAATGGCGTCGAGCTCATTCCTCATCCAGCCGGCACCTGGTGCAGCCAGGCTTTCATCTGCGGCAACGAGGTTCCATTGTGAACCTGTGGCAGCATCTGCGCTGGTGGTTCCGGCCCAAAGAGTGCCTGCCAGACGGCACATGAAGATCAATGCACGACGCCTTGATGCAGAAAAAGACGTCCCTGCTCATGGAACAGGTATGTCAAGCAGGGAAGCTTCTCAGTTTTCTAGTTTGATCACAGTATCCCAGAGTTATATGTGTGGTTGAAGCAGCATTCATTTGTGGCAGTTGTGACATCTTGAGTCGAGCTGAGTGGAACACTTGGGCCCTACATTATGTGCCTGCTTGCATTGCTTTCAAGCTGCTTGATTTTTCAAACGGGCCAACAGTAGCTGGTAGAGGTACCTGTACAGCGCAGCAACTGATTGGCCACATCTAATTGTACTTAACATTCAATGTAGCGAATGCAAGCGAAACATGCCGGTGCCCGATTTCAGTTTCTTAGAGTTGGGAAAGAGGGTGCGACTGGTCACCAAATTGACGGGTTTTAATGCAGTCCTATTACAATGCATTGCTGGGGGATCCCTCAGGAATCAGCAGATAAGCCAGGGGCCTGCATAAAAAGGAATCACATGTTCTGTCTTCATCCAACTTTTATAAGCACTTTGTCCAAGTTGTCCAGCAATAACTTGGATTGCTGGTGATTTGTTTTTAAACCATGTTCTGCCATCAGAGCGAAGATAAAGGTGCAGGGCTTTGGCAAAAGCGATAGTCCCTGTGCTCAAATGTGAGCGTCTCATGATTGGATTCTCTGGATCACAAATCCTGCCCAGCAAACATTCCACTGTTTTGTTACAAGGAAAGAGAGGAGACTGATTCACATAATGCGCCATCATCGGATACATTGCGCATCAAACCGCATGCTCGTGTCAATTTGGAAGTACTTTTAGACACCAATTGTGGTATGCGACTCTATGCAATACTGACGGGGGTTGTAAGAGCAGGAGAAAACAATTGTCGACCAAGCCTTGTTAGACATCGGTTACATGCCCTTTCACCTGATGAAGCTGGTCAAGGGCTGGTAGGTCAGTCCTGGTTAGGAGCAAAACCTTCCCTTGAAGAGCAGCTGGCCATTTGTCAAAACTTGTGATAGGTTGATCTTAATGCAACGTATCAGTCAGAATATGGGAACCTGATTGGTAAAGTAGTCTACTTCTTCACAGGAGTGTCAAGGAGAAGCCTTTTCACATCCGTTGCAACTGGAGTCGGGCTTTCCGTTTTGGAGCCTGTGTTTGGAGCCCTGCCCGCTTTCGCCAGCGCCCCAGCACTCCCCGGTTTAGACCCCAACAAATATGGGGATGCCAAGCAGACTGCCGGTAAGCTCTCTCTCTGAATTTTGCTGTTTGGTAGAGGCGATCTCTGTGTATCTTCTGAAGGCAGGCCTCAGCCAGCGTCCAGCATCCTTGATATCGAGCAGTTTGAAAGAGTAGTGCCTAGAAGAGCTCGCAGTTGAGTGGTCGGTTGCACTTGTTGTTCCAAGCAAGGTCAAGTTACCTCGTCTTGAAGTTGCTTTAATAAAAGCTGCACGGGCTGACCAACTTTTAACCAGCTTTCTGTGTGTGCCGTTCTATGGTGCAGAGGTTCTGGCCATAACTGTTAAGGAACTGGATCAGGTCAGACGCTTTTTCTCCAGCTGCTTCTCTCAACCCCACAAGTGTTTGTCAGCCAAGTTTGAGCTGCCCAGATTTGTTCTAGGATGAAGTTCAGAAGATCCTTCCCCTCCGGTTCTGAGCAACTGTTTCATTGTCTACAAACAAGTGCTCGTGAAAGCCCTCTGCTCTGCTGAAGACATCCTCAAACGAGGTAATCAAAGTCCTCTGTTTGTGTACTTCTTGACCCCATGCACCTAAGTGCTGAAGTGTTCAGAACACTGGCTATATGCACTGTCTGAACCATTCCAGACCACACTCAGTTGACTTGGTATATTATTCCGGAAACCAGTCTGAGTACCAGGAAACTCAGGGCAACGAAAGCCCTGAGCCTTGTCTTATCTCCCTTGCAGGCAATCAGCTTCAAGAATGCTGGCAACCTGCTCAGGCTGGCCTTCCACGATGTGAGAGCCTGGCCATGCCATCCGGTTATGACCTTTGGTTAGCTCCTAACAGCTAACCTAATTTAAGATGGTGTGCCCCTTACCAATCGTCGTCAGTTCTTAAACATAACTCAACGCTGTTGGATGAGCTCTTGTCTTTGCGAACGCATGCATGCTAAAGGTTCTTGCTTGTCACTGTCTGCTTGGGAGGATTCCTGAGATTTTCCTCTTTATGCTTGCAATGCACTCTGGCGTCCAACTTCGAGGTACTATAACCCTCTCAAATACTTAAGAGCTTTGATTTGGTGCTCAGGCTGTAAGGAGGACCGTTATTCACCTTCGAACCTGTGTCCTAGCCGCCTCTGGTTTCCATTGTTCTCATCATAAGAGCTTTAAGTTATTTGAAATAGGAGTTTCATCACACCTGAAAGAACTTGCTAAAAGCCAACCATGTCTTTTCCAGAGCGGAACTTTCAACGGTCGGCTTGGAACCGGCGGCGCCAACGGCTCCATTGCATTTGAGACCAGCCAGTCCGCCAACGGGGGCCTCCTGTTTGGGGTGAACCTCATGAAGCGCATCAAGAAGAAGATTGATGCACAGTCGCCTGTTCCGATCGGGGTACGTAATGGGGCTCAGTCATCAAAACGAAATTCCTTCCCTGGATCGAAGCGTCATTCGAAGCAAAGAATCAGCTGATGCTGCTTCGTCGTCTAGCAGTCTGTCCGTCCCGAGCAGACGTTTCGTCTGCTCGACACCAGAATGAAGGGCTTGAAAACGTTTCCCGACCATTTCTAACGCTCACTTGAAGCTTCAGCCACACCCGGCTAGGTTGTTCCCCGCAGTTCGCTTCCGCAGGACTGTGAAGGCCCACGAAAATCGGGGAACCGTCGTCGAGCATTATTTAAACGTCTGACCGATGCTCACTTGTTCGCAGTTTGCGGACCTCGTCGCTCTGGCGGGAGCCCGCTCCGTGAAGGTGACTGGCGGCCCAGACATCAAGATACCCGTTGGTAAGAAAACGCAGAAACCTTGTCACTGTAATCTGCATTTAGAACAGGGGCGCTCGCTGGCGGGTGTAAGAAGTTTGCTTGTCACCAGCACAATCAGGGAGGGCCAAGCGCTATGTTGTGCAAGCTCGAAGTGTCAAGTGCGATCCTACCTTGTCAGAGTCGGCAGCAATTCTGCGGGAGACTTCTCATCCAGTGCCAGCTTTAGAGCTTTAGGCTCTTATCGCTCTACCTGCTAAATGCTGCTGATGTCAGCTAACGACTGATCATTTGGGCTCGAGAGTCCACCGAGACAAATAGCCGGCTCAGAAACTGACATGACGTATGCTTTTTGCTGACGACTCAGGCCGCCCTGACGTCACCGTAGCCGACCCGCCTGGCATGCTTCCCTCTGAGACTTTGACCGCTGACGGCCTCAAGAAGCTCTTTGCTGACAACGGTAAGTTCGGGCTGTTGATCAAAACGCTTGCATCGCTCTCCACTGCATCGTAACCTTTCTCCCCAAACCTGTGTTGAGGAACGAAGGGAAACGCACCCTTTTTCCCGACGTTGTAACTCGATGCCCGAGAACGTTTTGGAGAGCGTAGTCTGCTGTCTGCTGAGACGTTGAACAGATAGCTACACAAGTTCCCTCCTTCTTTCGGGGGCCTCGAGCGGCTCCAGTACCGGCTGGCGAAAACACAATCGACTCTGGCCGCGTGAGCCTTGTCGTCCAGTTAAAACACTGTCTTTCCAAACTCTTGCTTCGCTAGGACTTTCTGCTCAAGCTCAGTCGACATGCAAGGTCTGACTGTTTGCAGGCTACTCGGTGCAAGACTTGGTGGCGCTCTCTGGAGCGCACACAATCGGCATTTCAAGGTGAGGACACAGGGACGACTGCTCTGCACCGAACGTCACAGAATGGTGTTGCTTTTGACCAAATCTGGTTAACGACTGTTTGAGCACCGGTCAAAACCGCGGTAGAAGGTTAACCAATGCCGAACCAGGCCTGGATAAAAATGATTTTGTTCTGTGCCTGATCATCGGTCCGCTGAGTAATCTCTTGTAGGGCGGTCATAGTTGTGTCCGATTATCTGCCGCCACAGCTAAGAAGTGTCTAGTTGCAAGTGCCGAAGAAGGAGACGCGACAAAGCCGACGCTTTTAACTCGAGACCAAGAGAATTGGGCTTACAACTAGCTGCGAGGCAATTCACACCCGTGGCTTTGCGTAGGACGCACCCCCCGGTCGGCCTGCCCCTCGACATCATTTCGCCCAATACTTTCGACACCAAGTATTTCCAAGTGAGTTTCTGAATGCAGAGAACCGCACCTTTCCTGTCCTGCTTTCTGCTGTAACTCTCCTGCTGTTCCCGATTGCTGCCTTGCCCGTTAATCTCTGTCCGCTTTTTTCGGTCCGCTCTCCCCCTTTCACCTCTGCTTTTGCTCTTTCCGCTGCGTTCGTCCTTTTCCGCTCTTCGCGTTCCGCTCCCTGTCACCCGCTTCCTGCTTTCGCCTCTCGCTCCCCATGTTTGCGTTCTGCTTTCGGCTCTCCGCTTCTCTGTCCTTTTTCCCTTTCCGCTTCCGGCTTTCCCACTTCTCGCTTCCCACTTCCCACTATCTACCAGAAGAAAACCGGAATTCTTACAGGGGCCTTGACCTGAGCGAGTCTAAAGATCGGTCAAGTCTTCTTGGTGTCTGTACCCGTTGATCCTCATCGGTTTGTAAGTCTCGCGAACTCACATGAAAGCTCGCCCCGTCAGCCGACATGGACGATCGTCATCCTACGCCTAATTTCTCCTCCCACATTGAGGAAAGTCTCTGCCGTCTGCTTGAGTTGTTCCGAGCTTTGGACGGCTTCGCTCCTGCACTCTGCCTCTGCGCCAGACTTCCAGTGTCCCCTTACAACATCCATAAACGGAAAATAGCGTGTCAGGTTTAGTAACGGCTTAAGTCACCGAGACAAGAGGGGAGTCGCTGGCAATGCTGGCTCTTAACATTCTCGCCTCCTACCTTTACGACGCTCGTAATAGCGAAAAGTATTGGCTGTTTCTCAGCGGCCATTCGGCATTGTTCAGAGGTTGCATTCCAAAAGCTTAGCAAGACAAATTTCTCGGAATCAAATTGGACATTTTGAACCGGCTCTTCAGTTTAGTTGAACACTCGCGAGTTAACTCCTCTTTCCGAGGTAAGCCCTGTCTTTATGCTTGCAGCTCCTGTTGAATCCGGAGAAGCCGCTTGGGTTCTTCCCCAGCGATAATGCGCTCGTGACCGATCCGGAGACCAAGGCGTACGTTGTCAAGTAAGATCACCGTTTCTTTTTCTGCAACGACTCCTTTCCAGGATCAAGCGTGCGGAAAGAAAAGGATGGTTCCGTCCCTCGAGGTTTTGTGCCTCGGAAGTTCGTTAGTTACGGTTGGGGCACATGACGGTAAACGGACGGCCACCTTTTGCAGATCTTCTGACTCGATACCCTGTAGCAGGCAGTTTAGATGTACCCATACTGACCCGTTTTTCTGTTGCGGATCTACGGATGTTGGCATGCGGAACACTGTACCGCACGTCGATTCCGTCTGGCCAAAAACTTCCATGGACACTTTTGTTCAGTTTGCGCAAAAAGGCTGCGCGTTTAGAAGAAGGTCACGGGTAACCCAAGTGTTCATTTTGCAGGTTTGCTAACGACAAGCAGGCGTTCTTCAAGGCCTTCTCTGACGCCTATCTGAAGCTCACGTTGAAGGGCGTCGAACCCACTTCCGCCTGAGAGCCAATAGCAGAACTGTGGCCCGTGGGCTAGTGACTTTGTGTCGGATTGACTGTTAACCTCCCGATAGACCTTGCTAACACGTAGTTTTGAGCTAGTTTTTAAAGAGCCTCTTTATTAACTGAGTGATATTAACCGAGTGCCAAAGAAAGCCGGGCAAGTGGCGCAAAACCTGCATAGAGCAGCTGCACACGCAGGCCTGGACTTGTCAAACTTAGAGCTGTTTAGTCTAGGGCTCAACTCTTCACTCGAAGTAGAAATGGGCACATCTATCTTGCTAGGTCACGACAATGAATCTTCTTGCCACATTGTGTACGACGCGGTAACGCGGGTCCAAGGTGGTCAGAACAGGGGATCGGGATTCGAAGAATCATGTGTTTATCTGGCGGACGGTACTAGGTAGTAACTCGATCCTCAAAACTTACAAGCATAAGTGCGTATGATCACATTTGGATCCTTGTGATCCTTGGAATGCACTCTCAAACACACACATATATACTTCTTTCTCGAAGGTCGCAGCAATTATCACCCGATCGCGATTATAAGTCATGGACATGAATATTGCATGTTGGCACATGACGTGGCACTTCGTTGGACTATTTGAACATGGAGGACTTTCGCGACTAGCAGTCATTGTTCAGCACCGGAATCAGGATCCCGATGATGGGGCAACGAGACTCTTCGGAAGATCGGCGAAAGGAAAGCTCCATGCTCGTCCATACAAGCAAATCGACTTTAAACTGCCCCCCAAAGATCCTGGGCAGACGGCGCCAAGCCCAGGCTTATTTCTCACTTCATGTTTGAGTAGAATGCTTCAGTGATATGCCAAGCGATAGGCAATTTCAATGCAGCAGCCGTTTGTGGGCTTGTCGAGAGCTGAGTCTAATCTCGAATCCCATGAACTCCCCAAGCGTGGTATTACGGTCGACCCTCCGGCTTGGATCCCTAATCCGGCGGCGCTCCAGTGTTTTTCTGTCCAGACGGACAGCGTCCCTCCGCAACCGGCCGCGTCACGTGCCTGGCGCCGGTCCACTTAGCAGTCCGCAAGCGCGTGCACACTTGCGGGCAGGTCGCGGGTCGCAGGTCGCGGCCGCGTGGCGCGCCTAGGTACGCGCGCCGCGGCCGCGTCCACGTGACGCCTCGGCGGACCGCCATTTATCAATCCAGAGCACAGGCGAATATTTGCAGCAAAAGAGCTGGCGGCTTCTTTCGTTCAGCACCCCATGGCGACGCTCAAGCTCTCTACATGGCTCGTTTTCATAGCCTGCAGCACAATCTTAGGTGCTCAAGGCGCCAGCGAGCCCTTCCTGTGTCTCCCCGAGCCAACCCTGGTGAACGAGTTCCTGCTGGCCAACTGCTCAAACTGGACAAACCCGGTGCTCGGTAAACAAAACCCGAGGCAAAATGGAGTGGCGCCTCTTCAGGTGATCAAATGCGCGTCTCTCACGCCCCCGGGGGGGCTTAGCTATTACCTTTATCAGGTTCAGCCCCCCAGCTACGCCTGCGAAAGACCCCCCCCAAGAGTGTTTTCCACGCACCACCAGGAGTATGAGGTTTGGGGCCACCCTGTGACGACATCCCTGCTTGCGTTCTTTTGTCTCACGATGTTCAGCTCGTTTCTTGTCGTGGTTGGATTGGCCATACCATACATCATATATTTCGTGGTTCACGACACCGTTAACGAAGCTCGGCATGTGGAGCTTCAACCCGTCAGCAAAGAGCCTGCCGGTGCTTGTTCAGCGGGGGACTCATCAGCTTTGGAGACTGGAGGGGAGAGGGATCTATGCGGCGACGAGCATGTAAAACCTACACCGCTCCGGAAGATTCTCCTACTGGGGTTCGCCGCGACGCTTGTTCCCGCTATTCTGGCTGCGCGGTTCACACGCCCTGCGAGAGAATGCTTCACCTCAAGGACTTGGACTGCCCTCGACGGCCCGGTTGGTCTCCCCGACCCATCTGAGGGGCTGAACCAGTTTTTGCAATCTGCAAACATGGGACTGGACGTCGGACAGAACGTTGGACTGCAGAGCGTTAGTCTGAAACCGTGTCAAACGGCGACCCTCAACTTTTATGTGGGCCAGCTTGACACCAGCTGTGCTCAGTTGGGAGACCCGTACGGTGGACGTTGGCCAATTGAGTACGAGCGGGAAGGAGATATTGTAAGTTCCTTTCGTAACTACGTGACGCTCTCGCGCGATGAGACTCCCTTTGTCCTGGCATTTGTAGCTTCGATTCTTATCATAAAATGGCGAAGCCCCGGAGTCTTTTAAACCGGGCTCATGGTGCTTCCGCCGAGACGGACCTGGAAAGGGGAGCCGAGAATGCGCACAGCTGATTAGCAAGGTCCAAGTTTAAAAGAGTTCTCTTTGATAGTATCAGTCAACAAGGGTCTCGCTTTAGTTCAACGTTATGAGACAGAAGTTCGAAAGTGCAGTCCACTCGTCAAAGATAAAGAGATGAGACGGGAGCTTAAAATGATCTCTCAGGATCAGAATTTAGTCTTGCAAAGGACGCATGAAGGCAACAACTCATCCAGAAAGTATATGCGACTCGGGCTCCTGTAAAAGATCCTATGAAAATGAACATCTGCACCGCCTGAAACGGGCCTGGTTACGTAAAATAAATGGACAATGCATTTCGCGAGTGATGTGCGTGCTCGCATGTATTCAGAAGTCTGGGCTTCTCAGTTCACACGTATGTCTCACAAGTTGTAACGGAATTAGAGTAGTCCTTTGATTACTGAGACTGCCAACGGCGCCATGAACAATGCCACTATCATCTTCATAGCCCAGACAGGAACCGTAATGAAAGAATGGGTTGTGATTCAATCGAAAGGAGTCGGCTGTCGTGCTGAGTTTGCAGAATGAACGCTTGAACCTAATCCAGCCCATGAGCAGTTCCAGTAGAAGCACGAGCGTAGATCTCTACAATGTTTCTGTGCGTATCGTGAGCCTTTAACCGTGTCCTTCATCATGTACTAATTATGCGCCGTAAACCTTCTCCGTAAAGCATTGCTAAGTCAAGGAGCAAAGTGCGACAGTGAAAGTCGGTGGAAGCGGCCCCGAGACAGCCTTCTTTTTTGAGAGCATTTGGGCTTCTCCGCGGTAAGACAAATTGATATTTCTTTCTGACTTGTCGAAGGATATTGTGAGCAGCTTGTTTGACTGGTTTTGGGCTACTGCTTCGGATTCTCCGAAACAGTTTGATTGCTCGAGATCAGGTGAAAGGCAACGTACTTGGACGAAGATCATCAATGTGCACCAAGTTTTCTATTTCTCCACCCGCGGTGATTCGCGGGGGGACGGAGCTTCGCAAAGATAAGATTGCGTCGGCATACATAGTAGAAACTCGCTACTTTCGCGGATCCTCAAGCAGGTGGATGTCAGAAACTTGAATAGCGCGTTTTGGCTGCGCTGTCTTTGCGTGATTCACCTGCGGAGAGTTTAGAACGGGCTCTCAGATCGGCCTGTTTCGTTTTTGGTACTGGCCGTCCTCGCCATGGCGCGGCGGCCGCGGGTTAGGCGCGCAGCGAAGTCCGGGGAACCATTTCCCAAACCCTGAACCTGCCCGGCAGTGGCGCGGCCGCGGCCGCTCAGCACGCGAGAGCCGGGCGCTTTGGACTGAACGGCCGCCTCTGGAAGTACGGACAAACTCCCCTAAAAAATCCCGATCGATGTAGTGAACAGTAACAGCCGGTGAACAGTAACGGAGACGGGTAGGGTTAGTCAGGGGGTTAGGGTGGGTACGGGTGCGGAGCGGGTGATCTTCTAGGTTAGGGTTTTTAGTAACCCCAAAATGCTTACTGTTCACTGGGCTTGCTGTTCACTGGATCGAGAAATACCCCTAAAAAGGCTCCTCAAGATAATCAAGGCAGGAACTCCCAACGTTGGCGCTACCGCACGCTATGGTGCCTCTTTTGTCCTTCATGTCGTACCTAAGCTGGCTGCTTTTTCTCCTAATCAGCTACGCTCCCCAATTTGGTCAAGGCGCCAGCGAGGGCTGCTTGGCTGTCCCCGAGCCATCCCTGAACGCGTTCCTGCTTGCCAACGCCTCCAACTGGACAAACCCTGTGCTCGGTGAACAAACCCCGGGGCAGACTGGACCGGCGCCTCTCCAGGTGATCAAATGCGCGTCTCTCACGCCGCCAGGGGGGCTTAGCTACGACTTTTACCAGATTCAGCCTCCCACCCAAGCCTGCGAGAGACCCCCCCCTAGAGTTTTTTCCACGCACCACCAGGAGTATAAGGTCTGGGGCCACCCAGTGACGACATTTCTTGTTGCGTTTGTTAGTCTTACGGTTTTCATCACGTTTCTTGTCCTGCTTGGGTTCGGTATCCCCTACTCCATTATCCGCCTTGTCCAAGACGTCAAGAAGGCAAGTGAAGGGCATGTGGAACTTCAGGCTGTGAGCACATCCTCATCCGAAGCGCCTTGCAATGCTTCGATAGGTTCGGAAACAGTAGATCCAGCAACTGATTGGAAAAAAGTTGTCTGGGACGCCTTACGCGACGAGCGAGGAAACCCTACAATGCTTTCGAAGAGAATCTTACTAGCTTTCGCGGTGGCCTTCATACCAGCGGTTTTGGCCGGGCTGGCCACACCCCGGGCAAGCAAATGCTTTACTTCAAGGACTTGGAGAGGTCTCGATGGCCCGGTCGGTCTTCCCGACCCATCTGAGGGGCTGAACCAGTTTCTGACCACTGCAAACGGTGGACCGCGGAACCTCACTCTCAAAGTGTGTCAAACGGACACGCTCAACTTCTACGTGGGTCAGCTTAACACCAGCCGTGCTCAACTGGGGAATCCGTACGCTGGGCGTTGGCCGATGGATTCCGAACGAGAGAGAAAAATCGAAAGTTTCTTTTGTTCGTATGTGAAGCTCTCGTGTGCCGGACCTATTGTTATCTTTCTTTATCTGCTTGCTTTCCCCGCAAAGGTGGGGCAGCTCCTCACTCGAACCCGGGCTACCGGTGCATAAAGATCCGTATAGAAGGTTCTGGAAGAGGAGGTCACACTACTTGAGTAGCTAATTTCAAAAGTCCTAAGTACGTATCAGTCGAACAAGGGCCCCAGAGTCAGCTGGGTTAGAAAGGCAAACAATACAGTCGGCCGTTACAGAATAAGACAGGACAGGGCTCTGAATTGAGAGAATTCTGCAAAGCACAGCTTTTAGAGAGCACCAAAGGGCAGCTATTGCATTCATGATGACTCATATTCACCAAAGTGCTACAACAAGGTACATAACGGTAAAGTATGACATGGGCTATGCAAGTTTCCGCAGACTAATTTGCTTTGAGCTCGCGTGCATTTCACGTTCTCATGATCTTGCCATCGGCACGTACACTTAAAAAGAATCTGGCTTTCGGAGAGTGGGTATTTTGTATGCTAATCGCGCCGTATCGTAACTCTGAAAATACCTTTGCCTTCCATATGGTGCTCACATGCTCAATCAATCCGTTCATATTCACTACCGCCCTGATATTGTAAGACAAGTGCCGTCTTTCTTTCCAGTTAACTTATGTCCAAAACAGGACTGCAGGCTGTGAAAGCAAGTAAGCTGCCGTTGTGCCTTTGCGAGTCAGGTCAAATGCTTGCTTTTGAGGATTCAACTAAAAGCATTTGCGATCTGAACCACGATGTTAATTCTTCACATGGTTCTCATGGACGTCGTGAGCCTTCGGGCGTGTCTCCATACTCGTAACTCGCTTGAAGCTGAACGCTCTAGTCCGCGAGGCATGAATTTTGTCAGAGTGCCTGGCTTCTCGATATGGCAAGGGAGAGGAGACGCAAAAAGGGTGACCTTTCGAAAGTAGCCGCGAAGGAAGAGCACGTCCTCTTTGTCCTTAAAGAGGACGTCACACCGGGCCGGCCCGAAACGTCAGCACCGGTCAGGTATAAGAGCTCGGGTAATGTCACCACCACCTGGGCCTCTTGGCGACACAAGCGCAGAGTGATCAGTATATGGTCGCCATGTGAGGTCAGGAGACCGGTCGGTCCCCCTACGCCTTCTTCAAGCGCAAGTAGAACAATTCGCGGGCTCAGGTCTTTATGAAGACGCCAGCTGTTGCTTGGTGTGGACGTGAGAGACTAATCTTTGAAACCTTTGACACCAACAGCGCTGCACAATCTATTTGTTTTTGGGATAACGTTCTAATCGAATGCGTAAGACCTACGGCAGACGCATTGACGAAACCGATTGCGGATCCACCTTCGCACTCGAGGCATGCTTTGGTTTGTGCTTGAACGAGTGCAGATGAACTTATTGTATTCGCAGCGTCGCTGCTGGCCCCCCTTACAAGCGCGACGTCAACGAAACACAGTACCAGGAGCTCTCACGCCGAAGTTGTAGGCACGGAGGATTGCTCGCTTACTGTTCACGATCTTTCTATTATGATCAACCTGTCAGGGTAATCACAGTCTGCCGAGACATGCTACAGTAAGTCACAGTGGATTTTCTGGCCATCGTCGGGGCGGTTCGCGAAGTTGACGCGGCCGCTTACCTGGCGCGGCCGCCTGTGCCGCCAGCCGGACGCGACGGCCGCGTCATCATCATCATTGATTCGAATCTTAAAGTGCTGGGCGGCCGCGGCCGCCCTCATAGCTTAAACCCTTGAAGCCCTGCCTGCTCGGGCTTGAAACCTCGCCGTGGCAGCCGCGCGTGCGCAACGTTCCAGCTAGCAATAAAAGTCACCTTCAATATGTCCGCATTCACTGAATGATTCAGCTGAGGCCGATAGAGAAGCGCTGTGCTGCACACACACATCTCCCAAGATGGCGCCCCCAGTCACTCAGCAGCGTCGGCTGATGGCGCTCCTCTCTGCATGTTTCCTCTGCGCCACTTTAGCCCAAGGCGCCAGTGAGCCCTTCCTCTCTCTCCCCGAGCCGTCCCTGGTGAACGCGTTCCTGCTCGCCACGCCTCCAACTGGACCAACCCGGCGCTCGGTGAACAAACCCGGGCAGTACCCCTCCAGGTGAGCAAGTGCGACGCTTTTCTCGCTGCACTCTGGTAACTCCCATTTCACCGTTCAACTTTGAATAAACGCCCGGGAGACGGGCTAAGGGTTGGTTTGTTAATTAGATTGAGCTCGAGTGCGGAGCGCGTGATCTGTTGATTAGGATTTGTTGTTTGTTTGCACGGATAACTCACATCTTTAGTGAGATGGCTCCCAGGTAAAATGGGAGTTACCACTATTCTCGCTGCTTTGGCGGTGACTAACGGCTAGCTTCTCCAGTATGAAGAGCGCTTGGCACGAGCCTGGCATGGGGGGACTGCTCAGAGGTTTACTCGACCCCCAGGGTTTAAGTAACTTGAATCGGTAGCCGTGTCTCACAGATCACATGTAAAAGACTGCAGGTTGGTCCACAAAGAGTCCGTGCTGATTCCTCCGATTGCTTTGCAATGGTGGGTTTCAGGATACTCATAACTTCAGTTTCTGCCCCTCCAGGCGATCAGGTGTGCGTCTGTTGTTCCAGCATATTCATCACTTTGTTTTTGTCTCTCCAGGTAATTAAGTGCGCGTCCCTGACACCGGGACCCAGCTACGACTTTTACCAGGTGCAAGTTCCCGGTTATAACGCCTGCGAGGCACCCCCCCCAAGAATCTATAACACGCACCACCAGAGCGCCTCAGTGTGGGACCATAAGGGGCTGGCTCTAGTGGACTTTCTCAGCCTCACAATCTGGAGCTCCGTATTGGCATTCATTGTAGTGTTCCTCGTGGTGTTATGCTGCCAAGGGTGCGTGGGCTATGTGCCGGAAGAAGCTCCTTCTCCGGGGAAGACAAGCTTCAGTGTGGAGCCTGCGGCACGTTCGAGTTCGTCGCAGGCTGAGGCAGGGACGGCTTGTATTTCAGACGCAGAAAAGGGGAATGGAAACCAAAATTCTGACGGAGAAAGGCGGGAAACGTTGGCGGAGCGAATGGCTCTCCTCCTTGGAAAATGTGTTTCGTGGCCGTCTTTTCTATCTTTGCTCTTTGGGCTGCTCATGCGACGCCCCGAGCAATAAGGTGCACGGTTCGAGACACCTGGCACACTCGAGTGGGCCCGGTTGCTCTCCCTGACCCCTCTCAGGGGCTGAACCAGTTCCTGGCTTCCAGGCCAGACGGAAGAAACCTGGTTCTGCGCCTGTGTCAAACCAGCGTGCTTAACTTCTACGTTGGTCACTTTGACACCAGTTGCCCGCAATTGTGGGAGCCATACGGCGGGAGGTCACCTGCAGGGGAGTCAGGATGGCAGGATCCGGTTGGGGAGCCCAAAGGATTTTGTGTCTACTTGAATGTGGCTTTTGGGGAGTCGATCTTGATCATCGTCACCGCACTTCTGATTGGAACAGTCTATCTGGTCTGGGTGACCCTATGTTGGCTGAGTGAGAAAGCAGCCGTAGCACCTGAGGAGGAAGATTCAGAAGCGAGCGGCGATGATGTTGAATAATGGGCTAGCGAGGCGGCCGATAGAGAGATGCTGATAGAAGCAGGGTCGCTAAAGCGCGAAAAAGCCCACAGGTCCATCAGAGAATTCCAAAAGTCTTTTAAAGAGTTCTGAGTCACTCATAAGACAAATGTCTGTGGATCGCTTCTCAGGAATACTCGGTGCAGAGTAATTTTTGAGTAACGGTGAAGCGAGTCCGGAGAGAGTTTGCAAGACCAATACAAGCTGCGAGGGAGTCGCTACAAACGCTTACGGGATTGCTGGGTCGCCCAGAGCGATAATCTCCTACCCTATGTAAGGATGGATTGGAGAAGGAGAGGGCCGTTGCTGGTTCTTTTCTCAGGGATCAAGTACGACTCTGCGCAAGCAGTGCTGCAGCAGCGGATCAACTCTCGGCCTCCAGTAGAGGTCCCGGGGCTGCATGCATGCATAAGGGTGCGAGTCGACCGAAAACCTACTTGGCCTCCAGTGTTGCCTTTGTAGCACCACCATGTTGGAGGTACGATACTTTTCAGGCCGAACTACTGCTCTGGTATGTACCTTCCGAACCACGTGGACATACGGAACCATCTGATTGGCTCGAAAATCTGGAAAGCTTTTTGCAGCTTTTCGGTCGACGCGCACCCTAACATGGTGCACATGTGCAATTCACCGAGTGTATAAGTGCAGATCACGACGGTTTCTGCAAAGCTGTAGCGCGGGCGTATATCGCACCATGAGTCCGCGCAATATATCTTTGGTCGACTCTCATACTAACTTAGCCGTTGATCAAGTTCACCATAAGTCACCCCGACCAGCGTAACTGTAATGTATCCATGAGGTACATAGCACCATGCTCAGTCAGATTCGAATATGCATCAATCATACCTACGTACTGTAAGCATGGACTCAGAGATCGATCTCCTTTAATCGATTGGGCTAGCTGCGCCGGCAGCCCATGTTCAATATCAGTGCAGAGAATGCAGCAATGTTACCCATTGCATGCAGACGGCCCGGCCATGCAAACGGGCTTTAAAACTTGCTGATGCATTCTTTGCGTTACACTGGGCGTCCAACAGAAAATCCAATGCTTTCAATTGTCTAGTAGATAGCAACTCGACTTTTCTTCAAGGCCACTGCTTCCGAATTTTAAGTACAGGCTTTTAAATACACTCTACCCGCGCTGTGATCAAGATTTGACTGATCTCTTGCTTGCGCTTCGGAATCTGCTCTTCGTCGTCGAGCAGAGAATGGAAACGCAGGGCCTTATTCTAGTTTCTCGAGCTTGTGGCCCCTCCCATCGTGGTTATGCCCGGTCGCTCCTGTGTGTGGATCAGAACCTTCTTGCAATGGTCGGCCAGCGTCCAATGACGTCGCGCCCAGTTCTCTGCCCGGGGCCCTCCTGAAAGCCTCGCCGCCAAGCCCCTGCCGCCTCGGCGACACCAGCGGGGCCTCAATTCCGTCCGGCCCCCAGAGCGAACTCGGAGGCAACGCCCGGGCACCGAAGACGGACCCCGAACTTGGTTCAAACGGCTTGGAATAAGCGGAAAACGCGGACGCGCGCTCCGGGGGGCTCCCATACGCACTTCCCCGGTAACCGGAACCCCCGCCAAACGACCCCCCCCGAGGCTCCAGGTTTTCCTTCAGGTCCCGGGAATGTTGGTTCCGGGTTAGCGGTGGGTTAGCGTACAAGCTCGGGGACGACTCGCGGAAGAGGGTTGCGGGGTCCGCTGCCCGGGGGGTCGAGTTGGCAAGGCTGCTGCGGCCGAAGATGGTGCTCGGGGCGTCGGGGAATGTGCTGGCAGGGGGGGAGCGCGCGACCTGGCTCAGAGCGCCGAAGGGAACGTTGGCGGCGGACGCGGCCGGCGCGCGAGACCAGACCGAGTCCGAGAAGGAGGCGTTTGCGGTAGGGGGGGCCTGGGACGCGAAGACGGAGAAGCCGGGGAAAGCCGAGGAGAAGGGGTTCGTGCCCCCCGGAACAGAACGGGGGGAGCTCACTGGGGAAAGGCTGGGGTACGCTTGCGAGCGGTTGGACCCGGGGGCTTGCGAACCGGGGGGGCGGATGGGGTTTGCGCCGAACGCGCTTTGGGCGAAGAGGCTGGAGAGGTCGCCGTCTTGGTCCGGGGGGATCCCCCGCGGGGAGAGGCTCTCGTCCAATCCTGCCGCGCCAGGTGGCCGGCTGCCAATGGGCCCGAAGTGCGTTCCCCAGATGTCGTAGGTGTTCACTTGCGGGCTCGCCTTGCGGGGGGGGTGCAGGCTGCGCGAGCCAATCGTCTCCAGGGAGAACGGGTCCCGCGTCCTTTCGGGGGGCATTGTGCGGGCACGGCTCCAGGCCCCCGTTTGTGGAGCAACTTCTCCGGGGCCTCGTTCGACGACTGAATCGTTGGGAATATCGACAAACGAGGGGAGTTTGTAGAGGGAGCGGTGAGGGGGGGACGCGCTTGAGGGTAGGCCCGTGGCAGGGCTTTGGGTTTTGCGGAGGTGGAAGGGGGGCGAGGCGGGCGGGAAACCGGGGCGGGGAACGGGGTGCTGGGGGCTGGACCCGCCGACTGGATGCAGAGGAGACTCCTGCAGAACGAAGCACCCGTAAAGTGGTAAGTCGCTGTATATATGTTTCATAACAATCGTTCTGCAAAACATACACCAAACCCGCCGAAGATCCTGGGAAAAGTAAAAACCGTTCGGGCTTTTAGCAACGAAGACGATCATGCAACATGACGCTCCCAGGAAAAGCCAGAACGCAGAGCCGAAGTCGCCATTGAATAGTCCCTGCGATCCCTCAAAGGACACAAGATGGACGACTACATCGTGCAGATTGGCAGTTGGTGACAGCCGGAAATCAATGAATTTTGAAACAGAGACTGCCGTGTCGCACTCACCCCGCCAGACCATCCCTTCCCCGCCACGTCCATATCGTCCAGAATCCCCGCGTAGTTCCCACTCCCCGCCGGGCTGCTCCGCCCGCTGCTCGTGTTGCTGCTCGTCCGCTCATGCCCGCCCCCGGAATTCCGTCGCCGCATCATTCCGTTGCTGTCCTTCACCGTCCGCAGCTTGACCGACTGCTTGACCACCCCGGTCGTCGAGTCCACCGTGATGACGTCAGTCCGGTGCGGGCGGGTCCGCGCCGCGGCGGCGGGGGAGTGCGGCTGGGGGGGGTCGCCGCTCTCGCTGCCCTGGCTGCCCTTCCTCAGGTGCCCACTCTTCTCTCCCCCCCCAGGAACACTGGTGCGGGCGAACATGGAGAGGCCCCCGCGAGAGGAACTCCCCGCCGCGCTCTTGTGCAGAGGGCTGCCCTGCGGGTTTGACGCGGTCGGCGTCCCGGGGGGCGAGGATTTGTCCTCGGATGCGGGGGGGGGAGCGGAGTTCGCCGCTTCGGTGGGCTGCTTCTTCTTCTTCTTGCGGCCCGGGGCGGCGGTGGTCGGCGAAGCTGGGGGGGCCTCTGTGGGCGGAGTGCTGTCGGTGACTTCCGGAACCTGGCAGAAAGGGGTTAAAAGGGTCAGATCCTAGTCCCAGATCAAAAGAGTAGAACGGTCAGGTCGAAAGAAACATTACAGCTTGGTATTGCTACAGTAAAAGCGAAGCTCATTCTTCGCCTCTCACTAACTCCAACTACAGCACCATTCTCATGAACAGCCTTCACCAGAGCACGATGTGCGTCAGCAATACAAAAGAGCCATGTTAAAAAAACGTTTCTTCTGCGACTAGAAACAGACTCGCCGAAAAGCCAGCCTCTTGTAGCAGATCGGTCTTTAATGGTCGAGACGCAGCTGCAAAGCAGAAAGCATAGATCGTCCCCTGACCTGCAATGCGACTGGCGCACTCTCTGGCAGCGGCTCCGGTGCGACCTGCGACCTCGCCCCCTTCTTCGCCTTTGCTCCATTCCCGTCCCCCTTGCCCGCGGTCTTCGCCCCCGCTTTCTCCTCCTGCGGCTTCCCCTTCTGCTGCTCCTTATCCGTTCCAATCACTCTCACCACCTCGAAGCCCTTGGCCAGCTCCCCCCCCTTCTTCGCCTTGCCCCCCCCTTTCTTCCCCTGCTTGTCTTGCCCCCTCGAAGGCACAATCTCAATCCACCCCTCCTCCCCGTCCTCCTCATACTTCGGGGGGGTGCCCGACTGGGGCGATTCGGCCCCCCCTTTTTCTTCCGCCAGCGACGACTTCGACCCAGACTTTGGAACCGGCGCCTGGGACCCCCCAGATGAACTCCGCGGAAAAGATCCATTCTGTTGCGGATGCGTCGCTCCGTCTCCGGGGGCCTTCTCTGAAATCGCAGACCTCGACTGCCCCACCCTTTCCTTCCGCAACCTGTCCGCTCTCTTTGCAGACAAGTCTCGCCAGAGGAACGTGCCGTAAGCAAACGTCACGGCGCAGAAAACGGCCCCCGCCGCCCAAAGATACGCAGCCGGGATGGCCCACCGGGGGACTGCTTCCAAGCACAGCGGCAGCAGCTGCTTCGGCACCCGGCCGACGAGCGCCACGCTGACGTCACCCGCTGACGTCGTCACCCTCAGCTCTTGGCGTCGCAGAGCGGCCTTGAAGTCGGGCCGGTAGGAGAACGTGACGTCACGTGCCTCCCCGGGGCCCAGCACGAACGGCCGGCAGGGGATGACGCTAAACCCTGAACCCTGGCAGCCCGACGCGGGCCCCATTTGGAGCGAGAGCACCTCCAGGCGCACGTCGCCTGCGTTGTGCGCTTTGACGGTGCGGGACGCGACGGCGGGCCACGTCATCTTGCCACCTGGCGGCAGCGCCCAGCCACGCCCGTCGCGCACCCGCTCGAACCCGAGGTACGAACCGTTTAGCTCGAGACGCAGCTCTTTCAGGGGGGTGACCCCGTCCACGAACGCGAGCACGCCCGAACCCCCCGCCGCAATCAGCTCGATCTCCTCGAGCAGCGTCAAATTGTTGTGCAGGAACAAAGACGCGTGGGACTCGACGCCGCGCTTCGTGGGGCGCAGCGCGATCGGGCCAAAGAGTTTCTCTTCCCGGGGGGCCAGGACCGCATGCACGACGGCGTCCGCTTCCAGCGCAAACGACGCCCCCCCCGCCGCCTTCACTTCCATGCCGCACTCGGTTATCTTGCCATCCAGGTAGCTCTCCTCCGCTTCGCCTTTTCCTTTTGGTGGGGGTTCCCGTACCCCGAGAACGATTTCCACTTCGAGGGGTTCGTCGAACGGGTTCGACACGTCAATTGTCTCGTAGGCGACCGTGCCGACTTGGATCTTGGTGAACTCGTATACGACGTCCCCGGACTTATAAGCGCCGGAGTCGCCGTCTTCTCCCGGGACCAGGCTCGGGACGATAGGCGTCACGTTGATGGGGATCGGGTAGTCCTTGACCAGGTCGGTCGTCAGGGACAGCAGGGCGGAAACCTGCGGAGCAAAAGAAGACAACTTTGGCGCTCAGAACAGCAAGGGGGAAAGCTGCGGCGCGGACTGAGAAGGTTGGCGAAACCGCATGATTGGCTCTGTCATGAGAAGGTTCTGATGAAGAAACTCTGAGAGGACCAAAAGGGGAGACCTCTGCAGCAGATTGAGCAGTAAGGTCCACCTTGTAGATGCTTGCCTTTGTCAAACGTTTAGCAAGCGTGCCGTTCCAAACAAGGTTTCATGGAAATCAAAACTCACAGGATAACACTTCAGTGAGCTCAAAGCCGCTCCTGCTGATTTCAGACATGTATCCGCTGATTTTTTCAGAGCACAATCGTATAAAACGGGATACCCACAACCCACACAGGATAATGCAGCTCAAGTCTTTCTTAGCAAAGACCAAAAGCCCCTGCCAACTGGAGCCGATGGCGATCTTACCTGCGGCCCCCAAACCGAGGTCGTCACCCCGGCAAACATCTTCACCTCCTCTAGTTCTCCCTCCAGCTGGGCGGGCGTCACCGCCCGGCAGTTGTGCCCTTTGCACCCCCCCTTGTTCCGCCACTGTTTGTACCGGATTCCGGCGAGGTACGTACCCGTCGCCTGCTCCAGGTCGATATCGACCACCCCCACTTCCGTCGGCACCCCCACCTGCAGATACTGCCGGTATGCGCTCGAGAAGAACCCCGCATCCTCTGACTCCAGGCTCGAAATCAGCAGCTCGCGATCGAACGAGTTCTCCGCGATAATCACCGCTTCTTGGACTTTCCCGGGGAACGCCCGGATCTCGGCCGGCTCGACGGTAATGGTCAAGCCCCCGCTCAGCACCTCGTACGCGAAGGGGACCGTCAGCTTCCCGCCGCCCCCGGTCGTGAAGGTGATCTCGTCCGCAAAGCGCCCCTCTGTGGCGGGGGGAACCATTGCCAGCCCTACGGTTACGAGGTGACCGCTTGGCAGCGCAAACGGGTTTTGGGTTAGCGGCTCGCGCAGCAGCCGGTCTTGGACGCTGCTCAGCGAAGGGGCCTGCTCGAGGAAATTGTCACGGCCACCCCCGTGGTCCCACAAGTACCCCAGCCCCTTCAGCCCGGGGGGCATGACGGTGAGAAACAGCGCGGCAGGCTGCGGGTCGGCGACGTACAGCAGCGTCAGGGGGGCGGGATGCGCGACGGCGACGATGTGAATCGGCTCCGGGGTGGGGTTGACGACCACGAAGAGCTGCCGCTGCATCCCTCCCGGCGGGACGACGCCGAAGTCGACCTTCTTCCCGACAAAGATCTCCTCCGGCCGGTCATGCACTTCCACGAGAAGCTGCCGGCCCCGGGGCACCGTGAAGAACTGGAGCTTCCCCACGTGGATGCGAATAGGCACCCGGAGAGTGGTTACGTTCGTGGCCACGAGCAGGCTCGTGCTATAATCAAGATCCGGTCGGGTTGGTCGGAAGGTTAGCGTTACCCGGGGGCCCGGCCCGCCGGGGGCTGCCACGTGGCCGCTCGATAGCCACACGATCTCGAAGTTGGGGTCGCCGGGGATCGCCGCCGAGTAGAAAGCGACGGGCACGGGAAAATTGTTGACGAGCTGAATCTCCTGAACGACGGCCTTGCCTTTCCAATCTGCACCAGAGCCACTCCCGTCCGAGGAAACTAGAAACGAAGTGTTTACAGGCTCATATCCTAGGCTGCCATAAATTGCGCGCGCCCAATACGGGATCTCAATGTGAGCCCCGGCGCCAACACTTGCATTGGAGTTGAGAACCACAAGCCCCGACGCCCAGGGGGGCTCCTGGCTCCCTGACTCCGAACCCCCCGCCCCGGAAAAGGACACTTGCGCGACGACCTGCTCCGCCCCGGGAGGAACAACCACGCCCTTCTCCCACTCAAAGCCGGAGATGCTGACACCGTCGTTTCCGGGTTCGAGGTAGATGTCAAACACGTCAACCGGCTTTTCTCCGAGGTTGGTGACGACGATTGGGAGCTCCCTGCGCTCCCCCAGGACAGTGAGCGTCCCAAAGTCGAACTCGCTGGCGTGTGTGAACAGGCCCCCGTGAACGACTTCCACCTCAACCGGGATGACGAGCGTGCCTTCAATCGTCCCGTTTACGATCCCGTACGCAACGTGTACCAGCCCCGAGTGCTTCCCCGGCCCTGCGGACTGGAACTCGATCTCAATCACCGGCTTCGCCTCACCGGGGGGGACCTCCCACAGGCCCGCGGTCCCCCCCTGCACGCCTTTTCCACCTTTTTGAGGCAGCGTCAGCTGAAGGAAATCGTCAGAAGTGAAGACTTCCGTCACCCGAAGCAACTCTGCGTACGGGTTGCGGAGCACCAGGGAATGCGTGAAGCTCTTGCCAACGAGGACACGTTTTCCGGTGACGGGGGCGGCTTGCAAGTGGGACGGGACCCCCCAGCCGTGCATCTGGATCAAGAACCCCCCCGCGCTGCTCTGCACCAGGAGCGTCGCCTCGGCGCTGCCGCTCTTGACTGGCAAGAAGGTGAGGGAAATATTTACACTGGCCCCTGGGGGGACCGTAACCTCGCGGAAGGCCGACGGGAAGAACTGCTGGTTGTCGGTGGAGACTGAGAAGAGCGTGACCGGTGAGTCTTCCGAGGTGTTGATGATCTCCACCGAGATCGCGGCCGGCTCGCAGATGTAAACCTCCTGCCAGTCTAAGAAGGGGGGCTGTATACTGACGCTAGGAGCTTTCAGTTCCTCCTTCCGCAAAAGTGCGTCCCCACTCTCCAGACCGCTAGCAGCCGGAAGGCTGGTTAGCCCTGCCAAGAGAAACGCCCCGGCCTGCACCCGGGGGGCGAGAAGTAGGTGCCGGCCAGAACCCCCCCATGGAGAGAGCATCACCGCCCCCACCGCGGTCATCACTGCTCGCATCATGCACCCCTCCTTTCCGACGCCGCCGCTTTTCCTGACCGTTCTGCTGCCCTTCCAAGTTCCGCCCCTCTTTCGCCCCCAGGCTTCTCCCCCCGAAGTTTGGCTATCATCGCCCCCTTCCCCCAAAGAGTCCTCTCTCTGCACCTGACGTCCCGAAGGCTCCGGCCGACTGCACCTCTCAATCTTCCCACCAACCAGGCGCATGCATCTCCTCTCACCAGGCGCAAAACCGTCGTGCTCTCCATAGACCCCTTGCAAACCCTTGCTCTGAAGCTGGGTTGCCGACCACGCAGACGCCACAGAGCTTCTCGAAACCAAGGGGCAGGCACTTCTTGTGCAGCTCTCAGCATCTGTGGACAGAGCGAAGGAGGCTGCCAGGACGACGAAGACCAGCAGAGCCGCCATGGGAGCCATCGTCATGCCTTCCGGCTGCAAAGGGTACACAGAAGGTGAGAGTGTGACTCTGCGACTTCGAGTCTAACTTCCAAGTACATTACAGGTGCGGTAAGCAGTCTGCCAACTTCAATGCTTACATGATAGTGAAAAGGTGGACCACAAGTAAAGTGCCAAAACGAGCTGTGTTATGGACATGTCAATATGTTCAGGTCTTTTGCTCTGAACATGGCAGACTGCTTGAGCAGAGCTTTCCACTCTGTCTGTTCTGATGCAGGAATCACGAGAAAGAAAAGCAAGGCCTCTGCGCCGGACCAGCCATTTGTAGTCGTTGACAAACCTTTTGCTAAGAAAGACGGAAGCGTTTGCCGAAAGATAGCGGAACTTCACACATGTCTGCCTTGGAGGAGCACATAAATCGACAACCACCACCAGCAATATCAGTGCTTCATGCTATACGATTCAATGTGATGCCCTTGCAAAGGGGCATTCTCAGATAGTTTTGCGGATCTTGTCTCCATCACCTGCTACCACAACACACTGCCTAGCACATTCAAAAGCTCAAAAGTTGACAAGAGCTGAAACCTCTCAAGTGGAACACCTGTCTTCGACCTTGCAAAGGTCAGCAAAACACAGCGCTCTAGTAGATAAATTGGAACACTCACGTTGGCCCTGTACATAGAAATGCTTGGAATACCAGCGGCAAGTTGAACTTGGACCTCCTTTGAGCAACACATATCTAACAGACCACGGCATCAAACCAGAAAATGATAATATGCAACAAGAAGGGGGCGGACACAAGAAACTGCGACAGCCTGCACCTACTGTCATATCTTTGAGGCGATTGTGTCAACGGAAAAGCGGGTACAGGAGAAAGTTCAAGAACCACTGTTGAAGCACACGCTTCACAAAGACGTTGTCAAAGCGGGTACTCACACACGCTTGCTCCTTCGCCGATGTCCCACTTGCAAGGCACTAACAACCTCCACAAAGACAACGCCTGAACATCGTTCTCCTCCTCTCCACCTCTCCCAGAGATGGTCGACTGCTGCCAGTGCTATACCGGTACCTACAAAAGTCGGATCTGAGCGTCCTTCTGACTCATCTGAGCACTGTGCTCCCCTTTGCGCTCCAACTCTCGACTCGTCATTGACTCTGGGAGAGACAAGAGCAGCAATGTGCATGCATCATAACCGGCCGCCCAGGACCAGCCAGCCCGGGTATATGCGAACTTCTTTGAGCGCTTATAACGTGGGGACACTGACGTATCCAAGGAAACCAGGATACAAAGCGTGAGCCAATCAATATGAAATTGAAGTATAGGGAGATAAATTTTGCCTGGCTGTCCACCGCGCTATGTACCATATTGTCTCTGCTTACAAGCTCTTAACATGCAGTCATATAATGATTTCAAGAATGATCACATAGCACCATGCCAGAGTAAGACCATCGGTCCACCAGCTGCCGATTTTGCACGTTGCAGGACGAGGGCGAGGGCGAGGGCAAGGGCTTTCTCAGCTTGCTGGCTTGTCTGCTGCCATTGGTGTTGTCCCTTGAATGCTTGTCAATTGATGGCAGTTCTTGAGGGGAGGAATTGCTGTCCAGTGTTCTATCAGCAGCTGCGGAGCTTTCCTGATCAGGTTCTGCCACAAGAGCCTCCACATGCTCTCTGCTCTGCAGTTGAAGCTTAGCTCGCTGGCATCTGCACCACTCAGGCTTTTAAGATTGAAGCTGCCCTAGGAGCTGATTGAAGGGCGCAATATGGATTTCCAGGAGAGTGAGGCCCTGGATGGTCTCCGTTTCTCCTGGAACGTATGGCCGTCCTCAAGGATAGAGGCCACGCGAATGGTCGTCCCCTTCGGCGTTATTGTAACTCCCTTGCATAAGCTGGAGGGTATGCCGGTGCTGCCGTATGAGCCCGTGACCTGCAAGGGCTGCAGTGCAGTGCTCAACCCATATTGTCGGGTGGATTTTCAGGTGAGACAAAAGAGGGGTCGGTTTCACACCCCCTATTCTTGCATGTTGCAGGGTTTTCCTTGGCCTTGCTAGTAGGGGCCTTGTGTGGTGATCTATGATGGATGGTTCCTCCGCAGAGCACTTCAAGAATTGAGAAGAATTAGATCAACGTCTGCCAATTGGAGTTGGAAGACTCCACAAAGCACAATCATCCGCTTGATGTAGATTCTGTCCACTTCCACATTTGAATGCAAATGCTTGATGGGAACCACCTAGAGTAGACCGTCAAGGAAACATTCCAAGGGTGAGAGCAAGGCGGCAGAGAATTCCCGCTGTTGTGCTATGAGTATTTCAGCTGGATGACTTGAGCATTTGCTCTGGCCTGTAAAACTCTGGTCATTCTTGTGTATCTGCAATTTTAACAATACCAGCAGCCGTGCACACAGGTTGTTCGTGTATACCCCTTCTGAACTCCTTCAGCCCCTTTCGTGGTCAAACTGATCGCCTGCTAGAATAAACAGCTGAATTCACTCATCCTTCAATCCATGCGATCGTGGGTTTCAGGTCTAGTTCTATTGTCTCCCCCCACCAGGTATCATTTTGGTTTTTCATTTGCATTGAGAACACTCGCAGCATTAAAGCTGGCTTCTCAAACTCATGTTGCCATTGCATCAATTGCCCTTCTTCCGATTGACGCAAGTCAACCACTCCCCACGGTCCAGGGGTGCTAAACTAAACTCCGCAAGGCACTGGTCTTTGGATCCACAGCAGGTGCCCTCTGAGATGGTCCTTTTTTAAAGTTCTCTGAAATACTCTTGGCTTGCTTGGGGCGTGCGTCCGCAGAATGACTCACCCCCAATAAGATATGTGATGTTGCCAGGTGAATCTGAGCTTGTACCTCGTAGCGACCGTCGTCTCAACCGAACCAGGTTACATTGTGCTTCTCAAATATCGGCACTAGTGTGAAACTGGTCAAAGTCGCGCCAATCTGAGTGAAGCGAGAACTCAGCTGCGGTCCTCAAACTGTTCAAAGAGCTTCAGTTCTTTACTTGGTCAAAAAGGGTGCAAACCTTGTACGCAGTCTGGTGGACCGTTGTTGTACCTGATCGTGCTTGGATCAGAGATGTGGCTAAGCTGGTTTCCGTGGCTCTGGAACTCCATTGATGTACCTACATAAAGCTGTCGCCTCCTCTTCTTGCAACATTACAGGCTGGCACTTTGATGGGCCTCGGCATGGCTACCACTACTTCCTTTCAATTGGCTATGGTACAGGGGTCTGAAGCCCATGCTGTGGTGCAACAAAGCTCAGCAAGAAAGCAACCGGTACAAGCTTCCTTTCATTTTAAGATGTATTCGGGTGTACCACTCTGCTAACAATACCAGCCATATTCAACAATCAACACTTCTTTTTCTGTAGGCATGCAACTGGGTACTACTTGCTAGCAGCACCCTGTAATCTTAACCCCAGACTCTACCCCGTCCAAATTGCTCAAATTTAGGAACTTTCATTTTCACAGGCGCGTATCTGGGTGTGCCCCTTCTGCTACCAGCGCAACCACTTCCCGCAGCACTACCACGGCATCTCCGAACAGAACCTCCCGGCAGAACTCTATTCCACATACAGCACCGTAGAGTACGGCCTCGCCACGCCGCCGTCGGGCCCGCCCGCGTTCCTCTTTGTGGTGGACACGTGTCAGCCGGAGGAGGATCTACAGGGCGTGAGGGACGCCCTTACGCAGGCGCTGTCGCTGCTCCCGGAGAGCGCACTTGTGGGGCTCGTCACCTTTGGGACGATGGTCCAGGTGGGGATCGGTCCTTGAGTCTTTGTTGGAGTAACGAATGCTTTCTTGCAAGAAAGTCTCAACTTGGCAAAAACGAATAGTATCTTGCAAGAGACCCTCTGCTTATCACCAACGATGGCGACTCAATCAGTGGCGGTGGCAAAGCACGTAATTTCCGATTGCCACTGATTTTGATACCGTGCAAAGAATCGTCAATCAATCGGTCCTCTTCCGTACGTGAACGTCAGATCTTGCACAGTGACGGACTGTTTTCAGGACGAGACTGAGAGTCCTGCTCGCACACATCCTGCAATGAGGACGCTTTCCGCAATGTTCGCAGTGTCTTGCTGCCGTGCTCTGAGCCTATTACATTGTTTCTGCCCCACATTTTAAGCCCGTAGCGCTCATTTCAACGGTCGAATATCTACAGGTTCACGAGCTCAAGGAGTCCGAGTGCCCGCGCTCCTACGTCTTCCGCGGCGACAAAGAGGTATCCGCCGACGAGGTCGCGCAGCTGCTCGGCATCACCCTCGCCACGCCCCAGCAGCCCCCGCGCGGCGCGCCCGCGGCCGCCGCGCCGTTCGGCGGCGCCCCCGGCGTCGGCCGCTTCCTGCTCCCGATCTCCGAGTGTGAATACACCCTCACGACGGCGCTCGAGGAGATCCGCGCGGACCCCTGGGGCCGGGCGCCGAACCACCGGCCGCTGCGGTCGACGGGCGCGGCGCTCGGGGTCGCGGTCGGGCTGATGGAGAAGTCCGTCCCGAACGTCGGGAGCCGGATCATGCTGTTTCTGTCGGGGCCGTGCACGAACGGGCCAGGGATTGTGGTGGACCCGGATCTGAGCTTCCCGATGCGGAGCCATCAGGACTTCGAGAAGGACAATACGATGTACTACAAGCGGGCGGTCAAGTATTTCAACGGGCTCGGGGGACGGATGGTGAATAATGGGCACGTGCTGGACATCTTTGCGTGCTCGCTCGACCAGGTGAGGGCGCGTTATTGGAGTCCTTGAAGTCTGCAATAGTGGGGCAAAGCCAGAAGGTCTACTGCCAGTCAAGGTCCTAAACGCTCAAGCGTGTCGAAGTCGAGGCGGAACGATCTACTGATCCGGACCTCTTTCTGGAATCAGCCTTGGAGAGTTTGGGATTAGGAACGCCCCAACACAATAAATTAACTTCAGAGGTTTTCTTACCTCGGCTGGAAACATTCATCTGATTCGCAAAGCATTCCGTTTCGAAGAAAAATGCTGGTAGTCTCCTCAACCCCCTGAAGCCTTATGCTTGTCTGAAACGGGTGCTGGTCATCGAAGTGTCTACTGAAGGGAGGCTCCAACCATTTCCTTACATAGAAGGTGTTCCAGTAAGTCGCGCGAGTCTTCTACGAAGTGCTGCCTTGATCCAGAGCACTTTGCTCGAACGACCAGCCTCTTATCATCTGCAAACAAATATCGCGGGCTTCATTACGTGGCGTCAGTGGACCCAAGTTTTAAGCACGTTCAGTTGTACCCGTTCAGGTTGGGCTGGCGGAGGCGAAGAACGCGGTGGACAGCACGGGGGGCCTTATGGTGATGGCCGAAGAATTTACGAATGAAATCTTCAAAAAGTCATTGCAGCGTATGCTGCAGAGCGACGAGCAGGGGAACCTTAACATGGCCTTCAACGCCAGCATGGAGGTGAGATCTGAGAGATCCAACTGCACAAATAAAGAATGAAATGTGAATGTACCTCTGAAAGTTAGGCACGCGGGTTGTGATTGGACAAGGAGGTTCTCGACGTCACCTCACCGGGACAAGCGATTCCAGCCCAGCAAGCGCTGCGGATCGCATGGGCTGCGCTCACCGCTGTTTAGATTCGTACAACGCGTTGGGGGTCTCTTAGATTTGAAGGGGGTTGGAGCACCCTCTCTGCTCAACGAGAAATGTCGTTGTTAAAGGCGACGGCCGAGGAGGGGAGTCTTTCTCCGGAGGCGTCAGAGCGGCTTCCGGATGCACACGAAGCAGAATTCCTGACCAGTTCCATCAATGGTGTTTGGCGAAAAGTCCTTATAACTTTCTGGCATCTGCTGATTGCGTCTGTCAAACCTTCGTGCAGGTCTTGACGACCAAAGAAGTGAAGATCAGCGGCGCGATCGGGCCCGTATCGTCCCTCAAGAAGAAATCAGCGTGCGTTGGCGAGGGCGAGATTGGCATTGGGGGCACGAGCCAGTGGAAGATCTGCTCGCTCAACTCCAAGACAGCGGTCGCGGTTTACTTTGAGGTGCGGCCGCACAACTTACTCGCTCTTGTGCTTTATTTTTATTTCGGCCGCACGACTTTGGAATTTTCTCACTTAAAACCGTAGACGAGCTGCTTATTTGTGGTTCATCGCTCAGGCAGCACAAAGGTGCTTTTTATCCTTCGTAATGGAAACCGACGACCCTTCTGCAAGCGTTGATGGCAGCAAATCCCTTTCTGGTCGGTATTGATTCCTGTCCCAACCTACCAGGCCGATCATCGCGTCTATCATTCCCCATTTACCTATGTGCAACATCGCTTGGCAAGAGGACACTCCTTACGGGTCCAACTCTACCGTTCCCGGGTCGTTTGCGATCAATAGTGATCGACTTCACTTTAAGCGCCACAGTCTCTGGTTTCAAGCTCCGTTTCGCAAGCTTTGGCCCCTTTCCACTCACGTCAGCTCGTGCTCGCTGACATCAGCGTGACGCCGCCTCCCTCCCCAGGTGGTGAACCAGCACTCGAGCCCGGTCCCCGAGGGCCAGGTGTTCTTCCTCCAGTTCGTCACGCAGTACCAGCACTCGAGCGGGCAGCGGCGCCTCAGGGTGTGCACCACCGCGCGGCGCTGGGTCGAGGGGCAGGACAACACGCAGGTGCGTTTGCTGCGTTTGATAGTTGCTTTCCTGTCTCGTCTGAAAAAGTTGGGGGGTGGTCTGACGTACCATTTCGCCCCTTCCTCTTTGGAATTGCAAGGGGGTTTAAATGCACCACCACGCGGCACTGGGTTGAGGGCCAGGACAACACTCAGGTGCGGCTGCCTGCATCCGGTAGTTCCTTCTTTTTCTTTTTGAACACAATCTGGTGGATCTTCGATGCACCACCGCACGGCGGTGGGTCGAGGGGCAGGACAACACGCACGTGCGCCTTTTGCGTTTGGTACTTTCTTTCCTGTCTTTTTTGAGAACGTCCAGGGGGGATTCGATGCACCATTTTGCCCTCCCTCTTGGAAGGGAGTTCGAAGGGATTACCGCCTGGCGCTGTGTCGAGAACAACAGGCAAATGCGACTGGGTGCATGTATAACCTCACTTCTTTCTCATTTGAAGTTGTATTGGGGTTTCAAGGCACCACCTCTCGGCGCTGGGGCGAGGGGCAGGACAACGCGCAAGCCCGCCTGCGTTTGGTACTTCCACTAGCTTCTTCCCTTCTTTTCGTATCTCTACAAGTTTAGTTGCACGACCGTTCGGCGCTGGGTCGAGGGGCAGGATAGCACGCAGGTGTGGTTGGTGGCATTTGGTAGCTTTATCCATTTCCTTTTCTGAAGCCTCAAGGGGGTTCCTCATTCTAAAAATACAAACCGGGGTCAACGGCTCTACCCCGCGGATCCGGTCGAAGGACAGGATAACACGCAAGTGGGACTTCTTGCGCCTGGTAACTTCGCTCCTCCTTTCTCTTCTGCATTTCTCAGGGGGGCTGGTGATTGCACCACCACACGAAACTGGGTCGAGGGGTCGAGGGTCAGGACAATTTGCAGGGGCAATGGGTCGCGTTCAACTCGCTTGTTTGATTTCGAATTTGGATCAGTGTCGTTATCCTGAAGTTTCACCTTTACCTTCTCCAGACTCAACGTTCCATCGTGAGCCTTCTCAGTCAGCCCGGAGCTTGCGGCCACCTCCACTTCAATGCTCCTGGTGCTTCTGGCCTAGCGGTTTGCGAACAGAACTCTTCTCATATCTTTGCTTCATATCTGAACCCGAACGCAAAGTTACGGCATAACCCAACTCTGAAACCCCAGCTTGCGGCCGCGGTCGACCAGGAGGCGGCCGCCGTGCTGATGGCCCGGCTCGCCGTGTTCAAGACAGAGCATAAAGACAAGTTTATACCCAATTCCGAACCCAATTGCAACCTAGCAGAGCTTAAAAGGTCAAACCCTGCTTCCAGGAGCTTGCGGCCGGGTTTGACCAGGAGGCGGCCGCCGTGCTGATGGTGCGGCTTGCCGTGTTCGAAACGGAGCACGAGAACACGTTAATCATCAAACCGACTCAAGTCTGAGCCCAAAAGAAACCGGTTTTCATAACTCAAAACACCTCAAATTTTTTCAGGAGCTTGCGGCCGGGTTCGACCAGGAAGCGGCTGCGGTGCTGATGGCGCGGCTCGCCGTGTTCAAGACGGAGCACGAGGACGCGTTCGACATTCTGCGGTGGCTGGACCGCATGCTCATCCGGCTGGGGTCCAAGTTCGGGGAGTTCCAGAAGGACGACGCCGCCTCGTTCCGGCTGTCCGCCAACTTCTCCATCTACCCCCAGTTCATGTTCCACCTGCGGCGCTCGCAGTTCCTTCAGGTGGGTTAGGGTGAAACCAGTAGGGTTATGTGGGTGAAATGGGTGTCAAAGTAGGGTCAGACACCAATAGGGTTATGTGGGGGGATGCGGGTCATTTGGATGTCAAACGTCGGGGGTAAGAATCAGTAGGGTACTCGGGGTGAAATGGGCCTCAAATCTCACTCTGCTGCCAACTTGGCGGCGTTCACGCTCCCATGTTTGGAGTCGCTGCTCTTCGTGTAGGTTGTCATGCAAAGTCTCCTCCTTGACTACCCTCTCTACTTTCAAACAGCAGCGGTCAAATGCACCCTTTGATCTTAGCAGCGAACACCTCCGACTCTCCTACCCTCTCTAGCCCATTACAACAGCCGCGGCACTCCAAGTTCTCACGCCTTATTTCGCTTGGCACCTCTGGCCTAACTTTCTTTGAAACCTTCATTCAGGTCTTCAACAACAGCCCCGACGAGACCGCCTTCTACTCAACTTCCAAACCAAGAACGCTTCTTTCGAACTCCTTTCGACTCTCCCTTCCTAGTGCACTTTCAACATAGCAGCGGCAGTGCTGCACCCTCTCGGCACGCCTTCCCAACCCTCTCCTGAACCCTCTTCCAGGTCTTCAACAACAGCCCCGACGAGACCGCCTTCTTCCGGCTGATGCTCAACCGCGAGGGCGTGCTGGGGTCCCTCATCATGATCCAGCCCACGCTGCTCTCCTACTCCTTCGACGGGCCCCCGGTTCCCGTCCTTCTCGACGTTTCCTCCATCGGCCCCGATCGCATTCTGCTGCTCGACTCGTACTTCAACGTGGTGGTGCACTACGGGGCCACGATTGCGCAGTGGCGGAAACTAGGTTACCAGGTGAGGGTCGATTTGCTGCGCGTTTTCTTCTTCACTATTCCTTCCGAGCATTGCTTCCTATTATGCAGACTTTGTCGAAGCATGTTGCGAATGACAATAGGCTTTGGATCTGGGCCGGTGAGGTCTTGACGAGTGCCCAGTGTGAAAACGGAAATACTCTGTGCGCAAGTGCGTCTTACAGCTCTTTGCGAGCAACCTGCCAGTTTTAAATAAACAGGGAATCTTAAAAAGTTAGTTGAACTTAGTTGTCGCTATATGGTTCCCGACTTGACTAAGTTAGTTATCTAACTTTTAGACTTCCCCCTCTAATGAAAACTGGCCGGTTGCTTGAAAAGAGCTGTAGTACTGTAGTTCGGGTGTTTCGTAGCTACGGTGTACCTCAAAAAGTGGTCTTGAGTTTTGAGGTTTGCTGGTTGAGACGGACCCGTGCTAGTTGCCCCCTTTAGTGCTGGCTCCCAAAGAGAGCGCGCCACTTCTTGGCTTGTCTTTGTAGGCAGACTGTCGATTGGATATATGCCTCTTGCTACGTGCATTTCGCGACCTTTTCAGAGCACAACGTCAGGTCCAAGAAGACCTCTGATGGTGGCAAGCTTTGGACTCGTCTGCAGAACGATCCGGCGCACGAACACTTCAAGAAGTTGTTGGAGACTCCCGTTCAAGATGCCGAGGCGTTCATTGCGGACCGGTGTCCAATCCCGAAAGTCATCGAGTGCGATCAAGGTGGTAGTCAAGCCCGTTTCCTGCTCGCAAAGTTGAATCCTAGCGCTACTCACAACAGCCAACAGTTTGGTCAAGGGGAGGTGATCTTCACCGACGATGTTAGTTTGCAAGTTTTCACTGACCACTTAGCTCGCTTAGCAGTACAATCATAGGATCGGACATGACAGAAAGAGCTCCGGAATCAAGACAGTTAAACCAATACTTCTTGCGCAAACCATGTGCCCGGTGACACCAGAAGGCCTTCGCGATAGCAGTACATGAAAGTGCTCATCTCAAGCTTTTCATGGCGTGTGCTAACAAAACACCCCTAGCTCACATTTGGAACACAACCGTCGATGTTACCCTGTCTTTCCTACTACTGAAGGTCGGCCGCCACATGTGAGAGTGAATTTTATGCACCAAGCAGTGGACTTATGATGTGCTACATCTAAACAACATGTGCAGGCCGAGCTCATATGTTGCTGTAAATTCGAACCTAGCTCCAGGCTTACATACAGGCGATGTCCATGTCTTGCTAGTCCAACGACCATGGTTCACGGGCCAGCTAGCAGGTTCCAGGTGGATCTAAATGCATTTTCAAATAGTCGTAATCTGTTAGACCCGGATCCAGTGATTTTTCATGCCCGTCATTGTGCTAGCTGGCAAGGATGCATTTTCAATTGACACCGTCTGATCTAGATGGCCATCGTTGTGCTGCGATCAGCCATGCGATCATAAGGCATGCATGTGGGAGACCCACTGAGCGGCTACTATATCAATCCTGCCGGCCGCAACGGCCCATGTGCACAAATGTCGGTGTCATCGTGGTTATCCGGTGCACATTCGACCGTAACACGTACTACTTGGCTAGCATGTGCGGTGCACATGCACATTACATTCACTCGCGGGCCCTTAAATATAGCTCTATATTAGCTAGATTGTTGAAGATAAACGCGGCTGGGTACCTCGGTGATGGTTACTTATACATGCATGTGGGGCGAGTCCAGGAGCACTGTCCGAAATGGACAAGACACATGGGTTACAAAACGCTGATTAAGCTGCCGGTGATGTGCAAAAAGTTCTAGAGCCAACAACAAGTGTTCTTGCATCAGGTGTAGAGCCCTTGGGCCAGAAGCTCATCACCTCCCAAGAGTGCGCAGTGGCCACTGCATCCCCAACAAGAGCCTTTCTACCATAATCTTTCTCCATTAATCGATTTTCAGTGGACGTATTTGGGTCCCAACACGTCTCTGATCGTATGCGGAGGAGAGGGTCAAACGTCCAACTAGCCACAGTGTGGGCGGGATTGTTGAAAGGCGTTCGGAACATGCCTTCCTCCACTGCTCCGCAATGTCCCGAAACATTCCACTTCATTGAATAGTAGTAAGCGTTGTTGTTGTGTGAACACTCATTTCGAGTCCCGTAGCTTTCATCAGCCCCGCTCGTGAGGGTCGACGACGTACCCGTTTCTTGGTCCCCGTGAATGACTTGGAAGGTAGGAGGACGTTCCCTGATATGCTTCATCCCACTCAAAAGGACCCTCAGAGCATAATCACAATCCTCGTGGTAGGCGGGCCATATGTTCTCGTCAAAGACCCCAACCGTTTGCACACCTTGCCTGGTTAGAAGAATAGTTTGAAAGGCCGCCAGTTCGAACATAGCTGCCTGCGGTTCAGTTTGGATGAAGTCCGGAATATCGCGTAGGGCCCCTGGCTTGAAAGCCACATCGTCGTTCGCGATGATCCACCATGGGGCATTCGGAGCGGCGTGTAAAATAGAGTTCCAGCCTCCGGCACACCCTCTGTTGCAATCAGCGGTTATGACCTTCAGAAACCTTTCGCCTATCGTACTTTGTAGGTCGCGAAGGGCACTCGCCACTTCTTCCGCATTTCTATCCCCCGTTTCCCCAGCAATCCTGTTGTGAACGACGACTATGCTCTGAACCGGCACGTCTATGCTGTACACCAAGCGCCGCACCATTTCAGGGTTCCTCACCACTACCGTGCCAATGACTGGAATAGAAGATCTGACGTAAAAGCAAGGCGCCCCTTCCTTTCTGTCAAGACCTTTGATAGTCCTGTTCAACCAATGGCACGAGAACGCAGCTGGTATGACCGAGTCCCTTAGGGACAATGCCGAGTGGAGCTGCTCCACCGACAGCTGCCCGTTCCTCCATGCCGTAATAGCATCATCTGCAAACCAGCTGCTCACCATAGTGACATCAGCATGGTTATCTGAGTTGCGCTGACTGTTTGAAAAGCTGATGCCCAGGGCAGCAAGAGTCGGAGCTGTCGGTTGATGGCTCAGTCCGCTCGTCATTGCGCTGGGGGCTGTCAAAAGGCTGAGGCAAGTCCCCAGGACGAGTGCAAGGAGTATGGCAGCAAGTGCCAGCTGCGCCCGCGCCGCCATGCTGAGATCTTAAGATTTCTGTGGCTTCAACTTGGGTCCTGCCAGCTGGGCATCGACCTGACGGCCGATCGCATTGCGGGGCGGTGACATGCAATAATGCAGGAGTTTCATAGCTTCTAAAACGTCCAAGTATAAAAGCTTCCACCTTTCATAATAGCTTTGGCCTCTCCAGCGGGTTCCTCAGGGGTCCCTTGCAGGCTCACTAAACATGAAGCTCCTCTAATGAAAGTGACCATGCAGTGCGGCCGCGCTGATTTGCGTCTCACCGACGGTAGTATACAGCTATAGGCTATACCCAGAGGATGTAGACGCCCAGCGAGAACAGGTACCAATGTAGCGCCCAGTGGCGAGCAGACCGTATGGGCTCCATCGCGGGCGCGTCTATCAAATTTTGCAGACGTCTTATATGGCCTTTTGGCAACCATTTGCACCCATTTTCAGATCAACGCACCCGGTGGATCCCTCGGTGTCAAGGATGAAGTGGCCCTATGTCTGACTTTCCCATCCAAATTTTGGCCGGTGCATTGTATTGGACCGGTCAAAATGACACCCAACGATGGCGGAAACTTGTTGAGCACGTACTGGGACCTAGCCAAGTCGTTTTGACCTCGTGGGCAGTTTGGATAGGACGATTCTACCGCTTACAATGCTGCACGCGCCAGCTTTTTGGCTGCGCCCTCTGCCTATACCTACGTAGCTACTACGGTAGCTAGTAGGCTTGGACATGACCATATTCCGGATTGTGTATTGTACAATCCATGGCCCACCGGTCGATGGTACTGATTGTACACCATCCATAGCCGAGCAAAATTCTGATTGTACTGTAATTGTATGCGCAGAGCTTATCACACAGGTAAGTAGGGCTTATTTTGCACTGTATTCATTGGTTTTACGTCATCGGACGGCACGATAACCTTTTTTAGTCATCGCACGGCTGAACAGAGCTCTAAACTCACTCTTCAGCTGACTTTCTCCCTCAGAATCTCATATAAGTGGATATTATACGCCCACCAACCCTGTATGGGGGTTGAGCTCTGGTTTTTTAGGGCTATCTTCCGGTCCAAAGTGCCCGGGGCACCATCGGACGGCTCTGAAAAAAGGGAATTATCTAGCATACGACCTCCCAGCCTATCCTGAAAACTAGGTGCCCCCCCGAATGAAAATGGAGGACGGGCAGTTTACCAGCACTCTAAATAAAATGTCCGACTCTAACCTCTGATTCAGTCCAGCCAGTCTGCAACCTAAAACGAACGTGGTCTCCTCTCACAACCAAGCTGATAGCTAGCTTCAACTGGGCGCAGCACCACGGACCGAACACTCAGCTAAAGATCACGTTCCATGGTTGCTAGAAGCTGCACCACACACTCAGAAACGCATATCACAGTCATGGCACGCAATGCCGGGCCTGTAGAGCTCTGGGGCAGCATCCATGGCCCAGAAGGGACATCATTCGAGATACAAGCTCTCTTCTGGTACAGCATTCTGCCGCTGCGCCGCCATTCTTCTCAGACCAACATCATACAGAAGCTTCTCTGTCGCAACTTCCCTCCAACAGCAGCAGCAGCCTTGAGACGGTTGCGGCGCATAGCATTGGAGCGCTGGCGGGCAGATCATCTTGACAGGTCAGTCTACAGACTCTCTCTTGCACCTGACCAGAGAGTCTCTACATTTGTCCTCAGGACTTAGCTTGGACTCGACAGGTGACATTATCCTTCAGTGGCACCGGGAAGCTCAGCATTCTGACTAGAACTCATTCTGAACTCGGCTTTGTCTCTAAAAGGTGATGACATGGTTCTCAGAGGCACTGGGGAGCTCGGCATTTTGACCAGAACGCATTCGGAGTTTTGCTTTGTATTTGAGAATGGTGGTGGCATGGTTCAAACGCGTGGGAAGCTCATGCATTGGCATCAGATTCTTGCTCTGTCTTCAGACTAGCGGTGGAATTTCAGCAGTGACCTCCAAGAGCTCTGAAGTTGGTGGACACAAATTTCTCTTGATTAGGGTTCTCGGCAACTAGCATGATGCTTTTTTAACTCATGGTGGAGGCGGATCACATCCATAGGCTGACGGTGACACGAATATCTCTAAATTAGGGTTTTCGGCAACTGGCATGAGACTTTTTAACCCGATGGTGGGCGCGGATAACATCCATAAGCTGATGGTGACACGATATCTCTGAATAAGGGTTTGGGCAACGAGCTTGAGACCTTTCAACCCGATGGTAGGCGCGGATTACACTCCATAAGCTACTGGGGACACGAATATCTCTGAATTAGGGTTTTCGGTTACTAGCATGAACTTTTTTTTAACTCGATGGTGGGCGCGGACTACACTTTTGAGCTGATGGGGACACGAATTTCCGAACTAGGATTCTTGAAAACTGCTGATGGGGACACGGAATCACACGGAATTGTCTGAATTAGGGTTATCGGCGACTGAGTACGTGTCATTTGTAGCCCGGCGGTGGCCGCGCATAGCACTCATGACTGATGGGGCCACGGATTGTTTTTAAGGTTTCTCAGCAACTAGCATGTAAATCAAAGGTGGGCTCGAGAATTCACTCAGATATGAGCTGGTGGTTGCCACGAGTTCCCATAATTAGGGTTCGCTTCAACCGTCGATCACCTCATTTGACATTGTTCCAGGTACGGCGCCTCCAACGCGACATGGCGGACGCCTCACAGCAACGGCTGGCAGCATCGGGGGGAATCAAACGATGCAAAGCCGCTTCGCCACTGTATCTACTCACGGACGACCTCTTCAAAACGATCAGCGAGATGGCCTACAGGTAAACTCTCATCCTTGTCCTACAGCTTCGGTCTTCTTCTCTAAGTCGTCTGGCTGGTCTGTTCTATCTTCACCACTCTCGATGCATGTTTCGACTGCGCGCAATGACAGCCATACCACCCCGAATACATACTTAAGGAACCGTATCCCTGCCTGCAGGCCGATCGAAACGGACGCGACCATGGCGTACGGCTACCACACCGGCCACGCTCTGCATACGGGGCTCCTCTGGACGGACGCGCAGCTGGCATTGCACGCCAACATCACCGGCAAGTGCGCCATCTGCACCCACGCGTGGAAGGTGAAGGACACCAGGCCCGTGCTGGACTCAGACGGGAAGGCGTGCCTGGACGCGAAGGGCAAGCCCATGAAGGAACCGGTGGGCACCTTCAGCCTGGTGCAGAAAGCCAGCCTCAGATACCCCGGCTTCATGATCTGCCCCGCATCCAGCCGCGCCCTCGCACCCATCTTGTGCTGGGACTGCGTCGCGAAGCATTCCACAGCCAAGCTTCACGTCGTCAACCGCGGCGAGCTGCGCCTGGGTGACACCCCCGTCCTCCGCCAGGATGGGGGCATGGGTCCTTGGCGACAGCTGTGGGCGTTGGACGTGAAGCAGCTTGGCACGCTCAAGAAGGCGGATTCCGAGTCGAGGGCGGCGAGCACCGGCGCGGCGTGCACCAAACGGAGGCTACCCCCGGCCAAGGGCCCGGTCGGAAAGCGGCCTCGAGAGGCGAAGCTGCTCCCTCCCGTGCGCCCTCGCGAGTGCCCGACCCCACTCACCAGTGCCATGGCAAGTCGTCTCGTCGTGCCTAGCCTTCTGAGGTCTACCTTTTCATAAACTCTTACATCCCTGGTGTTGATCCTCCTTGCATCGTCGGGTACTTGGACCGCCGGCTCCTTCGAGACAAGCCCCTTTCTCACCTAGTAGCTCATTCGTCCGGTTCTGACCCGCCCTCCTCTTTTTCCAGGTGCGCCGGCAGGGCATCAACCATCCCTCCCGTCTCCAAGCCGAGCGCTTCATCCAGTACGTGGTGGACGGGACGGCTTTCGTCTGGCCCGAGGGGCTCCGGGACGGGCGGGCCGTCGTCCTGCACTGCTCCAACTGGGACGCCAAGGGCCGCGGCACGCTCAGGCCGATCGGAATGCCCGACGGGAAGAAGGCCCTGCCTGCTACGGTCTACTGGGACCCGAACGGGCGCCCCGCGTGCAGCTGTCCCCTGGGACGACTGGACACGCAGGCCGTGTGTGTCCACAAGCTCTTCCTGGTCTCCTTCTCCCCGCGGGCGGTCGGCACCCGCCTCCCGACTCCCCACGAGCTCAACCGCCAGGGGAGGCACATGGAGGTCTTGGAGATCCCTCGGTCCACGCAGCCCCTGGAGTCTCAGAACCGGGTGCCGGAACGGGCTCAGCCGCTCGAGAGGGTCTTTGCGATCAGACGGAACGTCCACACGGGCCCCGCCAGGAACTTCGTGATCCAAACGGGTCCAGATCGGTTCTTCTGCAGCGGGAAACGGGAGAGCAGCTGCACGCGCAACTGCAAGCACGTCCAGCTGGTGCGCGAAGCCCTCAAGGAGGCGAGGGTGTTCCACCCGGTACGTCCCACGACACTCACGCAAGACGAGGCCGAAGCCGCAGCGGAGCGAGTCCGGGGTGTCTCGGAGTGGTTGCCCCAGCTCTCTGCGGTCCCTCGTGAAGCGCCCCCGCGCGAGTTCGACGAGCAGACCGTGCGGCACGTGCGGGGGTTGGCGGTGGCGGAGGACAAGGGCGGCGTACGAGAGTGTCGGCCGGGCTGCGAGTGCCGAGATCGACTGGAGTTCAGGGAGGGGTCGGAGGAGGCACTCGAGGATGCCGAACGGGCCGTGAAACGGTGCACGGAGCGACCGCCGGTGACGGACGTCGAGCGAGGGGAGCGGGGTTACGTCAGCAGGAGGGGCAAGGGCTTCGACGCGCATCCGAAGGTGGACCTGTTCAGCACGGCCGAACAGCCTGCCGAGGCGTTCGAAGAGGGTTCGGTCCCGGTGTGCGTGGAGTGCGTGGGGGTGTGCGAGCACGGGGATGGCGGACCATCGCAGTCGGCTTCGGTGCTCAGCCTCTTCGCCAAGGGCGTGCAGCGGACGGTGCCCAGGGTCCTCCGAGCGGACGAACAGGTCCATGACCCCATGATCACTGCTCTGAGGAACCCACTGCGGTTGAGCCAGATGGGATACTCCGACTTCAAGGAGTTGGGCGCCCGAAAAAGACTCCTAGCCCCCTGCCCGAAAGCCCCACCCCCTTGTCTCAAGACGTGGAGGCTGACGCCGGAGAAGGGCGTAACCATCTACGACGCGCAGTGGACCCTCAAGACGCAGGTGTACCACTACACGTGCGATTGCGAGAAGAGGCACACGGTCCACTTCGATGGCGAGCACCTGAAGTTATACACCCACAGCAGGGGCATCATCCTGACCCAGCGGTGCTGCGAGACGTTGCTGGCGGGCCATCTGGTAAGCAGCTGTCGACGCCCTGAAGACCGCGGCATGCATCGTGGTGCGATTTTCTCATATTCGAGATATATCAGTACCGATGCACGTTAGACCGCAGGACTACTGGAGGGTGATAGAAACGGTCATGGGTGCTAATGGAGGCCTGTGTGCCTAAGGAGTAGCTTGCAGCTCTGTGTTTTTTGATGAGAATCATCAGCCACTCACCAGATCACAGCTCGTGGATATCGTTGGGGAGGGCGCGGTCGATGAAGATTATCCTCAGACGCCACAACAAGTACTCACAGAGCTAATCAATTCCTTGCTCAAGGGCTGGCCACGCCCCTCTTGACTCATTAGCATAGTCCGTCGAACCCCTGCATCTCGGCATATGGCAGTACCATATCGGTCCCTGCCTTCTGTTCTGAGTAGCGCCCGCTTTCGCGTGCAGGCGGGTAGCAACTTCAGCCGACAGAGCGATGTGTTCAAGAGCGTGAGCTCAAAGTTTGGGCCATCGCAGAGGCTCGATGAGGGGAGGCTGCGAGAAGCTGCAATGGGCTACTTTGCGCTGAAGCAGAAGTACGAGGAGCCGCGCTGTTGTTCCCTCTGCGGGCCTCATCCCAAGTATCTGATCTGCGACGGGCTCTTTGGGTTGGCGAACAAGGACGGCAGCGAGCGCAAGGCGGGCATCGCTTCCACCACTCAGAACAGACGAGCTAGCTTCACGCACCCAGACAAGCTGAACGGCGTGCCCTTTCAGAAGACGCGGACGGCGGGTGTGCACTATTCGGGAGTCAGCCCGGTGAGTCACATGCATTTTTCCCCGGTCGTTTCGGGCTCTGTCGTGTTCTGTCGCGAACGATCGAAAGCTCGTCTTTACGGTGCCCACTCCGAATGCGACTGCGCTCTCGCATGCGAGACCTGATGCATCTCACGCGTTTCGCAGGGCGGGTTGTGCACGTTGAGGCGGGTGGTGCCCGAGGACCCTCTTCGGACGCTGCTGGCGCGCTTGAGCCAACATCGGCCGTCCGCTCAGCATGACCCCGATGAGGGAGCGAACAATCCTGAGAGGAGAGGAGAGCCTCTGAGTGCGCACGAATACTACCATGTGCTGCTGCCGGGTCTGACACAGAAGGGGCACTATGCGATGCGATGGTTGGTCGAGGGGATCGAGGCCGAGGCAGAAATGTCGCAGAGGCCCTTGAGGGAGCGCTGTACCGTGGGAACGTGCAGGCTGTATTTGCCGTCGGGGGACGTCGGGATCCTGTGCCAGTTCCCCCAGCGGTGGAAGGAGATCTTGTACGATCTCAACAGCCACGACGAGGACAGCAAGATCCTGCAGACGGAACACTCCCTCAGGGTGGCCAGACGGATCCTGCTCGGCGAGTTGGTCACCGAGCAAGATCGGCTGGATTGGGGGGAGGAAAGCCCGATACTGCGCCGGCTCCTCGACTCGTACGAGGGACGGCTGCCGTCATTCTTCATGGGCGTGCTGAAGGCGCTATACAGGGCGAGCATCTATGGGAGGGGGGGCGTCGCGTATCGCACGTGGACCGGAGAATCGTGGAAGATTTTCCATGACGCGTCGTGGTGGTGGGACCCGCGACCACATTGGTGGAACCCGAACCCACAGTGGGACGCGTACCCGGACCCACCTCCCCCTGATCCCGAGAGAAGGGCGGCGGCGCACAGGGCGATGGATGCGCTCGAGCGTTTCTCCGACACTGCGGAGCTGCTGGGCGAGGCCGAGCGGGAGTTGCTCAAGGAGAATCTGGGGGAAACGGGGCCGGCGCTGGGGGCTTTCACTTCGGACGGGGAGGACCTGTGCTGGTACCCGTTCTGGGAGAAGAAGCGGCCGCTGCCCTTTTACACGGAATTCGAGGAGCCGGACGGGAAGTCTAACACGGCCGAGGCTCGGTGTGCGGGGCACGAATCTGGGAAGCCGAGCAAGCTGCCTCACACTCGCGGGCTCTATGTGTGGTGCTGCCCACATCGAGTACTCTACGGCATCCACATCATGCTGCGGGGAGAGAGCCCGAGGGATCCGTTCACGGTGCTGTACACCCGCTTCAACCGGAAGGATCTACCGCGAGTGCTGATCAACGACTGTTCCTGTTCCGATCAGAACTACTGCTTCAGGAGGGAGCCCACGTTCTTTTCGAACGTCCGGTTCGTCATCGACAAGTTCCACTATGGCAAGGCTGAGGGAGAGCACCATCTCTGCGGCCCCACGAACAGCAGTCACTACTACGGTCTGCTGACCCATGTGAACACGAGCGCATGCGAGAGCGTGAACGGCTTCCTCAACCGCTTCACCACGATCGGATGGTTCTCGACGCTCGAGAACATGATGACGTTTCTGCCATTACTGATAACCGCGTACAACGCAGATCTGAGTAGAGTCGACGATCACACGATCAGGACAGCATGTAGACGTAGCATATGGACACCCGACATAAGAGATCTGCTGTTTCTGCAGTTGTAGTAGGTAGAAACGATGATGTTCTCGGGTATCGGGTCTGTTCTGATGGCCTCGCGTTCGTCACAAATGTGATGGATTCCAGTATGAGAATGTAGCCAAGTTCTAATCTTTTACTTCAGTCTTGCCGGCACAATAACGTTACGTCACAGACGCGTACTCACAGCTTGAGCTTGCCTCTTTGTTGAATGTAATGCTCACGTCAAACCCACTTAGGTTAGGGTTCTCCTTTCACGCATGTCTTCATGTTTTGCGTTTAAGAGTTTTTCTTGTTTTCCATCTAAGTGCATCATATCATGGAACCTCCTGCTGATCCTCTGCAGGCAATGCCTCAACAAGTTTTTTTGCGTTGGAGAGACGATACCGGCAGGCAACAACTTCCACACTATTCAGACTTTATCCGGCATACTACAGCCCCGTTATTGTGCTGTGTTTTGAGCATCTCCCCGGCATTGCTGCTCCCATGGCGATACACAGATGAGCAGAGCAGGTCATATCGCTCTTGGAACTGCACGGCAGTATGGTTGCATGCAGCAGACCTCCCAAATGGAGAAATATACAGGGCAGACCTATGTCTCGACCTCCAGGAAGCACTTAATATTTTGGCAGCCAACAAAGAAAGTGCACGCTACAGCCTTTTGGTGGATCGTTCAGGAATGAGCTACGACAGCAATAGGATTGGAGGTGATTATCAGGTCAAGCTTGAGAACGGGCGAATGTTCACCTTCTCTGTTCGAAAGCACGTCGACTCGGATCATTTATTATTACTGGCCGTGGCGTGGAACTAGTAACTAACATTGGGTCCTGCTTCCGACTAACCCTAGTTGAGTACTTGGGCAAAGCGCATTCTTGATAGTCGTGTCACACACATTGTAGAAGTCCGTATCGATGTTTCATTCACCGTTGATTAGCAACAAGCTAGGCGCACAACATTGTCTCCGATGGCCGCAGCAACCAATAGGCGTCCAATGTCACGAACAGATTACAGAAGCAATACCGGCACAGACGAAGTCTCTTTCGTGGAGTTCAGGATCAGTGTAATAGAAAAGAGAATGAATTGATCTTTCACAACAAATAATTGTGAGTTTAAGCTTCTAATCTGCCTGTACACGTTTATTACACTTTTGCCATCCATAGTCGTTCTCAGAAACAGTGACGGAGAAAAAAGCGATTTGTGCGTGCTGAACACCTAGCCATTTTGGTGCGCTTCGTCAAACCCTTGAGGGCCACCCGCCGGCTCTTGCATGCGCCCACCCGCTGTCTCCGCTTGAGATGTATTGACGTAGCCCAACAGCTGAACTGCAAGAAGCAATGGGAATCAGCCACTGACTTCGGCAGAGCTTGCTTGTCGAGCTTGCAAGTGACCCCAAAGACAGTCCCAGCTTAGGCACGAAAGACAATCGAGCAACTTAAAAGATGCAGATCTTTGCAAACACTCTAAAAGTAGAGTCGTCCGACACCATTGAGAACGTCAAGGCGAGCATCCAGGACAAGGAGGGGATCGCGCCCGAACGGCAGCGCCTCGTCTTTGTTGGCAAGCAGCTGGAGGACGACCGCTCGCCGGCAGACTAGAACATCCAGAAAGAGTTCACTTCAAGCTGGTGCTTCGACTCCGACGAGGAACATCTCGAACGGTGAGGATGTCATTGCAGTCCACGAACTGATGCCAGACAAGCTCACCTGTCACTCTCCTCGCCCACCACGGGTGGCCGCCCACAGCTTCTCTGCAAACTTTTGTTGGGCCAACCGTTCTTCATAGACCGCCATCTTCTGGGGATCGTCCTCGTACGCGGAGCGCCATGCCTCTCCGGCCACCTCGGTGGAGGCAATATGCCCGACCGCCCAAGCATTGTCGGGATCGCTCCGATACTCTCGGGTTCCCACGGACCATTTTATGTACTCTGCGACACTTGGAGCCTCCAACGATTCCCCGGGCGTTGCAGCAGGAAGTCGCTTTACGAAAATGTCCCAAGGTCTGATCATCTTTGCGTGCGCTCTTCTCCAGTCCGTGAGTTCCTGGTTGAATATGTTCTGCACTCGCCGGTACTCTTGGACATTGGCTGCCACCTGGTCAAGCCCCGCAGAGACTTCCTGCGCCAACTCCCACTGCTCCCAGAACTTCCTCGTATTCTCCAAGTGCCAGATCTGTTCATAGATACCGACGAGCTCCAATGAGTCTCTATCTATGCGCTCCTTCATCTTCACCAATTCTTGAGCCGCCTCCCAGGTCACCATTTCTGCAGCATCTGCAGGGGCCAATGGGGAACAGCGCAGGTGCCCAGAAACAGCCCCCAGGACATCGAGCTTGTCGCCGTCGGGAAGAGGCTTCTTGACGGACGGAAGAAACCTCTCCGCACGGCGACGAGAGAAAGCTTCCACCAGCCAGCGAGACGTGTCTACTTGTTTCTTGGCCCTTTCAAGTGATCTCCATGCCTCCTTGACGTGCTCTGGTGCGTTCCCCTGAGCTGGATCCTCCCCGGAATGATGCCAGCGCTCGCACTCGTACAGGCCGATGGCCAGCTTCCGCTGCTCAACTTCAGACAATGCGGCCATGGCGTTCTTGTGCTGTTTCTCAGCAGGTCTAGCAGCGTTCAACGGTCATATCAGGCCCCAATCACGCTGCTGCGCTTTTCTTGCGCCCCAACCTGCCCTCGTCAATAGCGATATATATACATGACCCGAATCGAGACATTCGTCTTTGTCAATCGCGGTCTGCATGCCAGCCTTGCGTGGGGTCAATCAATCAATCATATATTTGAAAGTCCCATAAGAGCCTCGTGGGCGTGTCAAATGAAGCGGTGGACGCTCGAAAGCGTTCCTTTCAGCCTCGAATGATCGCATTACACGAGTAACGAAGAAACGACCGCGAAGCTGATTATGCGGATATTTCGAGGCAACAGCCGGGACCCGCACCCAAGAGGACTAGCGTAGCCTTGGTAGCCTTTGAAGCCTCCCCCAGACTAGGCCCCGTGAGCCGCCGACGCATCGTTTTGCATAACGAATTGGATTCTTGATGAAGGCAACCAATGCTGCTGCGGGCTGCCATATGTCTGTGGCGTACCTCAAAAGGTGCAGAAAGCGAGAATTGCCGTCCCCTTCTTTCTGAATCATCACCAACGCCCGAATTGAAAATTGACTACAGATCCTGATGCATGCATGTCCTAGCTCAAGCACAATATAAATTAAATGCGGTACGGATGGTGCGTCAAATAAGTGATGAACAATCTCAATAGAAAGCAGGCAACTTCAGTGCCACGGCATCTCGAATGTCATTGCAACAATCGTGATCCTATCGACGCAACATACACGGCAAAACCAAACAAATCAACACGCCTTGTTCCTAGAGGGCTCGAAACTATGCGTGACTGCGCTGCAAACTAACTTAGCTACTGCCAGTAAAGAATTTTTGAACACAATTAGACAGTCTTGCTTTACCTACAAATCAGAACTGGTCACAATGCCAATTATCTACAAATCATAACTTAGTACGACGCCAACCATGCTGCTTTTCCTGCGCGCCGAACGTCGTGCTGCGTCTCGCTCATCGCCACATTCGGTAGCTCGGGAGTTCCCATATCGCCCTACTGTAGTGCGTCGCTCGGCAAGACCCCCGTCTTCAAAAACTCTCCCACCGACGGGAAACTCTGTGGCGAGGATAACTCGATGACGCTCTTTCTGAAGCGTTCTTTTTCCTCATGCGTATGAGCAAGCCATGATCTCAGCTTGATATTCTCTGTGGTCAAGGATCGAACCTGCCCCCTCAAGTCGTCAGGATCTATCGCCTTTACGACGTCTTGCCGTCTCAACTTCTCTGAGGTTGCCACCTCAGCTTCATACAGTTGCTGCCACCTTTCAGAGCCTACCCTCGCATTATTATATGCCCCGATCCAGGCGTTGGTCTTTTCCAACCGAGCTTCACCCTCACGCATCGAGGTTTCATGGTCTGCCCGGACTCCCTCCAACTGCAGCTTCATTTTTTCAGATTCGGCTAACAAATCCTTATATGTCATCCTCGACTGTTTGAGATCATATGACACAACATCATACTGCCCCTTCATCTGCTCATACTTTGCCTCCGCATTCTCCAATCGCCGCTTCATTTTTTTAGAGTCAGCCTCAAGTTCACCACATTGCCCCCTCAACTTTTCAGTTTCTGCCACCAGTTTCACCAGCTCATTCGCAGTCTCAATCCTTTTTGCATCTGCCTCTACGTATTTGTTCATCCACCGTTTAGCAGCTACAGATATTGCCTCATTATCAGCTTTCAGCTTCTTTGCTTCCCCAACCGTGGTCGAGAGGGCCGTCTGAGAGGCTTTCAGCTCCTCCCGGGCCGACATCAAACCCAAATCCCACTTCCTCTTGAGAAAGGAACTAGAGAGGTGACAAAGAGCAACACCTGCCCCGTTGACCTGATCATCAGCCCCCTGCAGGCTTGGCGCCACGCTCACGTTTACTCCAACACCACCCAGCTGCCCCGCCATAACTTTTTCCAGCCTGCTAGTTCCTGGAATCATGACAACGTCTGGCCCCCTTGTGGAAGGAAGTGCCTTCGAGGGCGGCATCGAGTCTTGTGCTGCTCGACGACCTCTTCTGCTCCCTCTGCTAAAAAGAACCTTTGCTTGAATCCCCCTTTTGCCTGAACCACCGCGGATATCGTCACCAACTACAGAGCACGCGGACAATTTGATGCAGTGTCCATACAGACATTTACCGTGCCTCAAACCTGCACGTATGGTGCTCAGGAGGGTGCTTCCTAGGCCGGCCCATTAGATAAAGAATAGCAGTTTATGGTTTGCCAACTACTGATAGCCAGTTGAGCTACCGGAAATGTCATCAGCTGGTTTGCTTACAGGGAACCCTCAAGTCAAGAGAGCTTGCATGATGCTCTCTAACGTATGCGGTTCCGGCATTAAATGCACATATTCGGGAGCAGATGTTATCCACCCACGCCCGTGAGAGTCCAGCTGGCTGCACATGTACCATGATCGCAACCGACCAAAATCTTGTGGAGCGTGATGATCCAACTCAGCAGATTCTGGAATGCAACTGCCACGTCTACGGTCAGTTCATGTGACTCACGTGACACAATCTATCATGATGTTGACGTACTCACGGGGCTCCGCTGAGTCACATGTATGTCATTTCAAAAATTGCACACGCTCAGGTCCACGAAAACGCGCGCGTGACTTGGTGCGGCCGCGGTATGGATTTTCTTAACATTTTTCGCAGGGGGTAAAACAGACGAGGGGCCCGAGATTTTTGCCTCTAACGGATTCCTCAATGATAGTCTGTACAAGAGAGTAAGACAGTAAGACGCATTATTTTGAAAGTTTCTGAGATCCGGGGACAAGGATCTGGAAACTT